>JBCFXI010000110.1:0-316735 GCA_038496175.1 Ampulex compressa | reverse complement strand
CCAGAAAGATGGCAAAAGGTGTTGGACCAGAATGGCCAATATATAATTTAATAAAATATTTATTCATTATACGAAAACTGTCTTTCCGAACGAAATGACTTTCCGAACAACCCAATACATTAAATTTATAAACGAAAAATGAAAAATAAATAACAATAATAATTTAAAAAAAAGGCTGTTAGGAGAGATTGAATATTCTTTTATTTGTACAACTGCAAAGAAACTTGTGGAATCTGTGCAATATCAATTACAGGCTATACTTGATGTTAAAGACATGCATACAAAATACTAAAAACTTGTTTAGTGTTTATCTGTCCAACAGAACTGTGAATTTTTAAATTAAACTGTATGTGTGTTATTGTTACTTTAAGTATAAAATGTGGGTTTTTCTATTTGTTTTAACTGCATTATTTTGATTCCAGAAAACATACACTTCTGTATGTTAGAAAACATCAAAACATATATTTTATATTGATATGTGAGTCCAATATATAAAGATATGTGCCAAAATTGAGTGTATTAATATCTTTTTGACACATTATATCGTGTTGAAGGTGTTATTAATACACTTAGTCTTTGTCAACTTCCAACTGTATGTTTTATCTGATAGCTAATTTCTATAATTATTGTACTGAGAGATCTCACTTGCATTTATTGTACCAAATGTTTAGGATGTTTTATTAAAAAAGTTGAATTGTTATTTGCAGATTGAGAATTTAAACTCAAATCTCGTACACATTTGGCAATAAGAGCATCATATAAGTTACTTATTGATTTCAAGGAAATTTGGTATATACCTGTATTCATAATGCCCTTACGGGTTATATCGAGGATCTCGCTTCTCTAACAAATGTTACTGCCCCTGCCTACCCCCAGAGTACAGAGAGGACCCCGTTCCTTGTCGAGTTCCTCTACTGTGCACCAATACACTCTCCGAGCATTCTCTCCTCATCCTATGCTTGCTCAGCCACCATGCTCACATATTATCCCTTCGCTGCTTATAATAACTTGGCCCTACTGATCGTTAGCCAATGCTGCACAGTCTCACACCTCTCCATCCTTTACAACTTTCTTTGCATATCACACCCACCATACTTTCATACTCCCTGCTCACATCTCTCCATCTCCCCTGTTCGTTACCCCTGACCCACCCTCACCCCTCTCCTTTTGTCATATCCCCATGTCTTTTCTTCTCTTCCACCTCCTCTTCAGCAACCTCCTCATTCACTGCTCCTCTCTTTCAACCTCTTCTATTATTCTGATAATCCTTTTCCTGACCTTTATCCCTTCATTGCTGCTGTGTTCACTTCTTCTTCTTCGCACTCCCCACATGCTCTCACGTTTTCTCCTTTCTACCACACACCCTCCACCTCCTCTCCCAATAGCTCCTTTTCCTGATCTCGCATCACAGCCTAAACTTTGCCACCCATCCTTTCCATCTATCCTTTTTGCCCCCCTTCAAATAAAAATTCTTCAGGCAGAATCCCCCCCCCCCCCCAAACCAACCGAATCTCCTTGTACCATCTGGTCTACCTCAACCTCTCAATTCTCTTCCACTTCTCCTCTGCCTGCACTTCCCCGTCCCTCTGCTCCATACCACCACCCAGCATTTCCTTGCTCACTTTGTTCCCTTCCCCCTTTCAGTTTCTCCAAAAAACCTACAGCCCTTCTCCCTATCCTGAACCTCAACTTCTCCCTCTTTACTTCCTACCTAATCATATAGAGGTCCATCCTCCTGTCCAGTTCCAATCCCTATCTGATGTACCTCTCCTGCACCTTCTCCATCTGCTTCCACTTCTTCCATACCCAGATCTCTATCCTATAACTCAGCACATTCTCTACCAACCAATCAAACAACTTCATTCTTTTTCCCTAATCCCCTCAAACCTTCACTTTCCTAACCCTCACACCATGTGAATAACTCCCGTCGCCCTCTTCACCTTCCCCCTTGTCAACGTCCCTATCCTCCATCTCACCTCATCGTGTAGCATAGGCGCACTACCTCCCTCACCTTCTCTATTTCTTTCCCATTGCACCATCATTTCATTTTCCTACATCTTCCCCCACCTCAACTAAACCTGATCACCTTTGTTTTCTTTGCATTCATTTTTAACCCTCTGTCTTCAACATAACTTTCTAGCCTGTTTAGTAGCTATTACAGTCTCCTTTCATCTTCAGCCAGCACCGCTATGTCATTTGCAAGTCCCAGCACCCCCTCTCGCAGCCTTATCTTTATCCCACCCACTTCGTCCTTGCCTAACACTCTCCCAGTGACCGCAATTAAGATCTTAAAGAGCCATGGGCTCAATGAACATCCCTGCCTAACCCCCCTTCCCATTCAGAACCTCTCTCCATAACACTATCCTACCCCCATCCTACAACTCGTCTCCCTATACACCTCTATTACCTTTTCCCTCAAGGACACACTTACTCCCTCCTCCTCCAACCTTCGCTATAACACATTCACTGTGTGAACTGCCACCTTGAAGTTCACCAGCGCTACCACCAACTGTCTCCCGCATTCCAGCTCCTTTCTCACAAGAAATTACCTACAAGAATTACCCCCCTTTCCCTCCTAAACTCCATCTGCCACTTAAAAATTATCCGTTTCTCCTCACCCCCCTTCCTCAGCCTTTCCTGCAGCACCATTACATACACCTTATATGCTGATGTCATTAACGTGGTCTCCCATTGCTCTGCCATCCCCTTCGCTCTCTTCCTATTTGCTATCAAGAAAATGACCCCCTCTCTCTACTCACTCCAGAAGCCCTCCCCTCATTACACGCTCACACATCAGCTAATGGCTCTCTTAATCTCACTCCTCCTCACACCTATGTCTCATTTTGGATGCTGTCCCTTCCCGCTGCTTTTTCCCCTTCAATCTCTTTAGGATGCTTTCCACTCGCACTCTTTTCAATTTTATCCTCTCCCTCATTCTCTTACGCCCTCGCTCTTTTGCCATCTCTCTCCTTTCTTTCGAAACCCCCAAAACCTCTTTAAATTGCAGGTCTTTCGTCTTTATACTGATCTTTTTATCTATATCCGTCTTCCTTCTTCTGTACTTATTTATCATCTGCCACTTTTCCTGTTGGGTTTCCGTCTCCCTTGTCTCTTTTAGCAGCGTCTGCCCCATTCTTCCTTCTTCTTCCTATGTAACTCCACATACTCCTGTTTTCCTCTACAATAATCCTCTTTCTCTCTCTCGTCATTTCTCTACCTTTTCAGCTGTCGTCTTACCTTCCTCTTCTTTCTCCTGTCACAGACTATCTGCAACTGTCGAAGTTAAGTCGCGATTCCCGATTGATTTACCGGGATTTTAAGATAAAGTTAATTACGGTTTTGGGTCAAGCGTGTCTATGTGACACTTCCCTGGGATGAGGCAGATCGACTAATGATTTTGGGCGAATTTTGGAGGTTGAAGAAGGATATCAATGAAACTTTCTTTCGCAATAAAGACTTTTATTAATTTCTCAAATTCAAGGTGAAAGGCTTAATTTCGAGTTCCTGTCCACTGCAAAGTTTACGTTTACTCAGAAGTTTACTCAGAAATTCAGATTCTCCAGGGCTTTCAATATGCAAGTGAATGTGCTTCAGATTGCCCGGGATTGTCTTAAAATTCCAAGTCCTTTCGATATTCAAAAGGTTTCGATATGCAAGTGAATACGCCTCAGAAAACTCAAGGATATCTTAGGATTCTGTGTCTAGATGGAGAAAAACTCGGTTAAGAATATTTACAGAAATGATCGAATCTTACTGGTTAAAACTTAAGCGCAGGGAGATCGAGACTGTCGCGAACGTTACTGCCGTGTCTAACTGTAATGAAAACTCGAATAATAATGATGGCTGTGCCCAAAAGCACCGATATATATATTGTCTAAATTCTACCCCTCCTTAGTTTAAAAATTCCAAGGGTATGACGAGGTCCTGCACGTGCTTCTGTGTCATGTGCGATAGGTTTTTGTTTATCTGAGGGCTCTAGAGTCCTAGGCGTCGACAATGAATAGATGCCTTTGAGGACTCTAGGAGCCTCTTGTAGTTTTTTGCCAGCAGATGCAATTTTATGGGTCTAGACTTTTGGGCACCTGGTTTCTCTAACTTTTGTTTATTGGAATTTCTAAAGACCCCTATGTCTTTTCCTCTTACTGTCGTAAATCTAAAATTTGGGTCACTAGCAATGCAGATGTTACATTCCGCTCTGGTTTGTTTCTCGATTTCTTTTTTCAATAAGCGTAGGGCCGGTGTACATGACACTCCTATATACTACATCCCATTACCCTCCTCCTTCGCTCCTTCTGTGTTTTCTCATTTTCATTCATCCCTTCACCACCCACACTAATTTTTCCAACTTCTTCACCCTACCTTCTATCTCCTAATTCTATTATTTCAGTTTCCTCCTTAAATCTCTCTTTTCCCACATTGACACCAACTAGTAATTTGAATCAACCTCCTCACCCAACTTTACCTTCCTCAGCCTATCCCACACGCTCCTATCCTGGATCACATAGTCGATCACTGATACCCCTCTCCTCCTCCACTCCTGCATATCCAACCATTTCAGCGTCTCTACCTCTTTGTTCGTCAACCATCTCTCGATCTTCTCATCCTCCTCTAGGGCCTCATATTCCCCGGTCCTTGTATTACCCCCCCCCCCCCCCCTCCCATGTCCATCCTACCACACTCTCACATACCTCTTTTTCTACCCCTACCAGTCCCAGTACCTCCTTCACTCTTCCTTTGTTATAGACCATTTCCACGTTCTACATCTCATTCCCTCACTTTACTCCCCTCAACATCACGCTCTCATCCTCTCTACATCATTTGCTTCTGTCCAATCCAGATTTTACTCCTATTAAAATTCCCCCCTGCCCTCCCTTTACTATTACTACTACTTTCACCCTTTGTCTTCTGCCACCTTCAGTCGTGCCCCCCAGTAGATTCATACGAAATCATTAATTTGTTCTGCGATCCTTGAAGGGAAGCAACGAGAAATTGGAATACGAACGTGGGGGTGCCAGGCAGCTGGACCTGGTTGGACCTGATTTATCGACACTACAATTGACATGCGTGCGATTTACAAACTGCACAGAAACTTATTATAGTTCCCGTAATACATATTGATATATTTAGTGAGAATATAATATTACGTAATGTAATATTAGTTTACTAAAATATAATATTACGAGACCTAATATTAGTTATTGGCAGTATAAGGAGATGAAAAAGGAGTGTCGCATTTAGAAATTGAAAAAAATGTGTTTTAAGAAGAAGCTTTTGTATCAGAATTATTACAGATAACGATTTTGTAACATTAATTGCTTGACCGATTGTTCCAATGTAAAATAAATTGTAGTTTAGTTAAGAACTGTGCCATCACCCTGAAAAGAACCATTTTACGATTCTAAAAAAAGTTCTGAAAAGAAACAATTAATAATCTGTCCTTGCACATGTTCTTGATTTAATCCTTTTAATCTATAAATGTTACGAAATCATTGTATGGAATAATTCTAATGCAAAAGTTTTTTCTTGAAGGACAATTTCAAAAGATATTTTGTTCTTTTTCCGCCTTTTTGAATAGCAATAAGTTATATTAGGCTCTATAATGTTGTATTTCCACGTTTCTATGAATAATACAATTAAATATGTCAATGTGTATTATAACAACCATAATTATACATTCCTGCACAGTTTGTAAATAGCGCGCATGCTGATCACAAGGTCTATAAATCTGGTCCAATTGGCTCCAGCCACCTTTCACCGCCACGGTCATATTCCAACTTCTCCTTGCTCCTCTTCAGGGGTTCTGGAACAAATTATTGATTTAGTGTGTACTTTCTAAACCTATCTCATATCTACTTATCTGGCCAAGTCTTCACCAGGACCATTATGACCCACTCACTGTCCCTCTTCCAAAAACTGCTACCTTTCCCTCTCACTCCCATCACATTCCGGACTTCAGACTTTCAAGGAAATTTAGTAAAATAATAGCTTTACATCTACAAAGTTTGTAACTATAGTTATAGTTATATAGAATTAGTCAGTTGTACAAAAAATATGTTAAAACTGTCTGTAATCAAAGGTAAATTTCAGAATATAATTCACATTTCCATAATTGTAACATGTGATGTAATAGTTCTTATAAACGTTGAGACATAGGAATGTTTCTGTAAAGGCATCTTCCCGCTATATTATAGCGATTATTGAATGAAGCACTTTGTTACCTGAATATATACCGAATTATACCATTTGTGCAACCGTAACATATATTTTTCTTATAAGCCATTCCAGAGCTATATGTACGAGATGTGATCAAAAAGTAAGGTGACTTTTTATTTTTATAAAAAAATATTTATTTATTCATCAATGTTTATTTTGTCCCCTTTAAAGTAATCCTTCAAATAATGAATTATCTTTCCACAATTCCAGGCAATTTTTTCATATTGCTTCATGCAAACGCCGCATAACTTCAAGATAATACTCCTAATTAACTGTATGACTTTGTGGTAAGAACTCTCGATGCATTAGGCTATGATAATCCAAGAAAACTGAGGATAACCTTGATACTTGATTAAACATGCCTCATACCCAAAACATCTATTAGAATTGCTAGGCATTAACCAAATTGAGATGCCGAGATCATCAGCTACTTCTCTGATGGTGCTTCAACGAATCCCCAACACTATTTTCTTCACTTCTTCAATGTTTTCTTCTGTTATTGTCATGCTGGAGCGCCCGAGCAATGTTCGTCATGAACATCTCAGCTTTCTTGGAAGAGCTTGTATGACTTGTACACATTTTTTTTACTCAGAGTACACTCACCGTATCCCAGTGTCAACATTTCAAGTATTTTGGAGCACTTATTTCCATTTCGTACACAAAATTTGATGCATATTCTTTGCACCATTTCTTTCGACAGCAAAAAATCGCAGACACCCAAAACACGCCCAAGCTTAATGCCTCTCACACGCAAACAAAAGATGCTATATAGCTGAAACTGTGGACATACGTTCGGAACGAGTGTACCAATATACGGAAAAAAAGAAAACTGAAAGCAAGTGTAGGTATCCCGCGAAATTCAAAAAGTCACCTTACTTTTTGGTCACACCTACCATAAGGTTACACTTATTGCACATATAAATTCCTTATCCTGTTTAGTTTTAATGAAATTGGAGAGAGACACATGCGAGACTCTTGTGAGTTGCAATGTTACACAATATACAGTGGTAGCACAGTGCAATGTAATTATTTATTTTTTGGTGGTTATTGTTTCTTCAAATCCATGTGTAGTTGATTTTGATAACATTGATTTTTGTTAACTACATGGGTGATATAAATATGCATAAATATTAATTACATGTAAATAAAATATGTATCAATTATTATTATGAATGTTTAAAACTTATGTGTATATAATATTAGATATATCAATAGCAAAATCATCATATCAAAAAAAGCAGACATAAATTTTGGCAGAGAAACCAATTCTTTTATCTATATTTTACTCTTAGATGTGTTATACCCCAAAATGTAAATTATAATTATGACAAAAGATAGAATCAAGTCTTTAAAAAATATATTTGGGTTTGTTCTAGGAGATGCTTGTCATCCATATGAACCTTTCAAGTGCCCAGGTGATGGTCTTTGCATTTCTATACAATACCTATGTGATGGTGCTCCAGATTGCCAAGATGGATATGATGAAGATTCACGATTGTGTACAGCTGGTGAGTATTTTCATGTAATTTTTTCCTGAAACAATGTAACAATATTGTACACAAAAATTAACTAAAAACTCTACAGATCGCAGAATAATGGTTGTTCCCAAACTTGAAATTACAATGCACAAACTGTATTTAATTGAAATTTAAAATTGGCACATAATAGAAATTGTATACACTTAATGACTTAGTATAATAAAACTATTATCAAAAAAAAATTACATATGAAGATATTGGGAAGGTCTATGGGAAATTGGGAAATTTACTATTAAAACTACATGTAAACCACTGACCACTGTTCCAACATATCTAAATCTACTTCTGATATTTATGTAAAGAAAAGAATATAAATGTGCGAAACAAATAGATTTATTTAATTTAATTTTTGGAAATGTACCGTCATCAATTTTGAGTATTTCTACAAGAAATGAGAGAATAATTATCTTCATGGATTTGATATTTTTCCATCAATATGTACATTTAAGAACAGTGTATAAATGTCTGATATATATGGAGAATTTCGACTTGAAATATATAATGTTTCCAACTGTCGATCATAATATTGGCATACTTGTGGCTTAAATGTTCTGACAAAGATAGTAGTAAGATAAGATTATCTTACAGCCATTTAACATAAAGGTAGAGGACGAATTAGTACTGTTAATTTTATGATGCTGATGGATATCGAAATAATAATTTCAAAATATATACATATGTATCTCATCTTGTAATGACCCTATGTTGATATCTGAATATTAAACGATTCCCAAACAATTAAATATAAAAATATTACATTTTTTTCTAACTGTTTGATGTTATTACTTAATTTTTTCTCATAATAAAAAAGATGAAAAAAATTGGATTTTTTATGCAACCTAGTATTTGAATATCCATGAAAAACTGAATAGCACATATCATTTTGTGAAAGCCAGTAATGAATAATTACTAATTAACAGTTACAAAATTTAAATTTGTAACTTTTCTTTAAAAAAATTTTTTTTTTAATTCATTTTTCGGCATTGACTGCTAAAGTCATTTGGCCTAAGACCTACTGTTTAAGGTGGATTCCGAACCACCAGAGCTACAGTATACATATCACATAGAAAAACCAGAGGTGATGGGCGGGAATTGAACCCGGGTCTGCTGCGTGGCAGTCTGAGCCTCTATCCACTACACCACCGTAGCTCTATCTTAAAATTTCTTAAAATAGTCAAATATCTTAAGTACAACATATTCAGACCAAGTCGGCTACTCTATATTTCTTGAGTTACTCTATATCTAATGTCTCAATAAGCACAGGAGCATGTATATAATGTAATATTCATATTAATAGCTGAAGTCATAGTAATACATCTGTTTTATTCAATTCATCAATAAAAAATATGTACAAGATAATATATATAGCACATATTATGTACATAAATATATACCTACACAAATAAAGGTTACTACTAGCAATACGAGATAAATGGTAGAAGTAAATACATAATTTCTTAACTTTGATAGAAGACGTCTTATATAATCAATGCTCTTAATCGTAAATAATCAAGTGTTTCTCACATAATGTATTAACTCTTTCGATAAGTATATTTTGCGTAACTATAACATTCATGATTTTATTATAAATGGGTACAGTATATAATTTACAGTCTGAAAGCAACTGATGTATTTATAAGATATTTCTCATTCTGTTGTAATATGTGACTATTCAGATGGATCTATTTACTTAACTTCATTTCCTTTTCTATTCATAGACCTTCTCTTCCTCTTCCTATTCGTATCGGTTTTCTATCTATATGCTGATACTGTAGTATAGTAGCCAGTAGTTCTAATGTTAATGGTAACGTAATCACGGGCAAACTCCAAGTTGACTTTGTGGGCCTCATTTGGAGAAACTGAAATGTTCCATGGAATGAGTTTACGGCAAAGAAACATTGCTATAACAAGGCTGAGAATCAGTGATGCCAGGACGTGGGATTTCTCCCACTCTTGCACCCTACCTAATTCTCAGTAACGTGTATACTTTACTCAAGTATGGGGTATCGTTAGACACCCGTGACAATTGAAATACGGTAGAAATTACAAGAAAAGAAAATTTTTAAAAGAAATAACATATTTCCATGGAAATAAATAAATATTCATTTTTTTATTATTTTGTACATCTGCAGCCGATTTATTACATGAATACCAACATTTGTTGCGAGAGTAAAGAAAACTGCAGAAAACCTTACTAGTATTCAAGAAAGAACATATATAAAACATATAGTACACAAGAACATATTATATTACATAATAAATTAAAATGCTTTTAAAAAAATATGCTCTGCTGAAGCAACCCCAGCAGGTTGCTAGGGGGACCATACGATTAATTGTTTGAAAAGCTAAATTGTACTCCGCGGAAAAAGCAGCTAACTTTATTTTGGCTGTTTTACATGGTCCAAATCAGAATTAATATCAATTTTTGGTAATAAAACAGATGGTGTGATATCACAGCTTTTGCTTGTATTTTTGATATGGAATTTAGTTCGCGAATGTTTAATAAGTTTGGATTTTCCGCATGCCAAGACTTTATTGCAAGCCACGCAGAAAACTTTTTTATTATTATCCTTAGATTTTAAACAGTCTTTGAATATAATTTGTTTTTAATCAAGATGATTGGAATACTTTCCCTTTATTATTACTTCTCTTCTTATTCGCCAATCCACTCGTGCTAGACTGCCGGTGATCCATCTTCTGGTTTCTGTCACTGTAATACACTAATATTGCACTACAATTCAATATATTACATAGCGCGACACGATTCACCTTCACTGTAACGAAAGGCGGGAAACGACTGGAAAAGGCCCCTTACGCGTACCTATTGTTACACATAGGTACACACAGAATCAATAATTTGTTCCTGGAACCCTGAAGGGGGGCAAGGAGAAGCTGGAATGCGACCGTGGCGGTGTCAGGCGGCTAGGGCCAATTCGTTCAAATTTATAGACTCTGTGATCGACACGCGCGCTATTTATAAACTGCCCAGAAACGTATAACTATGAAGCTACGGTGGGTAGTGGATAGAGGCTCAGACTGCCACGCGGCAGACCCGGCTTCGAATCCCGCTCATCACCTCTGGTTTTTCTATGCGATATGTATACCATAGCTCTGGTGGTTCGGAACCCACATTAAACAGTAAGGTCCTAGGCCAAATAACCTTAGCTGTCGGTGCCGAAAAATGAATTAAAAAAAAACGTATAACTATGGTTGTTACAATACGCATTCACATATTTAACACGTTAAGTGCCACGCCGAATTTCTGTGCCGTTCCGTTCAAGCCACAGTTAGGCGTCAGGCGAGTCCTACCCGCCGATAGGCGAGCCAGAGTATAGACAATTTGGAAAAAAAAGAAGGCAGTGCGCACAAAATTAGAAGATACTGCATCGAATGCTACAATCAGTATGCACGAATATTAGGACCAAAGACAGCTAAAAATGTAACGCCAAAAGTAACAACCTTTTGTATCGAAGGCAGTGCGCACAAAATTAGAAGATACTGCATCGAATGCTACAATCAGTATGCACGAATATTAGGACCAAAGACAGCTAAAAATGTAACGCCAAAAGTAACAACCTTTTGTATCTAATGTACACAGAAACCTCACCTTTGCTTATCTTGTTTTAATAAATTACATGAATGTTTTTAAGTATTATATTCTTTTTCTTGAAGCATTGACCAAACAAAAACCGATATCGCATAATTTAAATGTTCCGTCTCCCAAGTACGCAACCGACGTCACACGACCGACACACGCGCCGCGATAAAAGAACGAAAAGCCCACTGCTGGTCCGTAGTGATCGGCGGGGCCTGAACGGGAAGTCTAGCGCCGGTTCGGCGTGGCGCTTAACGTGTTAATTGTATTATTCATAGATTCGTGCAAATACAACATTATACAGCCTAATATAACTTATTGCTCGTCCAAGAAGGTGGGAAAAGAATAACGCCGGTTCGGCGTGGCGCTTAACGTGTTAATTGTATTATTCATAGATTCGTGCAAATACAACATTATACAGCCTAATATAACTTATTGCTCGTCCAAGAAGGTGGGAAAAGAATAAAATATCTTTTAAAATTTGAAAAATGCCTTTCAAGAAGAAACTTTTGCATCAGAGTTATTACAGATAACGATTTCGTAATATTAATTGATTGACTAATTGTTCCAATGTAAAATAAATTGTAGTTCAGTCAAGAACCGTGCCATAACCTTGAAAAGAACCATTTTACAACTCTGAAAAAGTGCATTATAGCTCTGAAAAGTAACAATTAATAATTAGTCCTCGCACAATGACTTGATTTATTCTCTTTAATCGATAAATGTTACGAAATCAGTATCTGTAATAATTCTGATGCAAAAGTTCCTTCTTAAAGGACATCTTTCCAATTTTAAAAGATATTTCGTTCTTTTCTATCCTTCTTGGACTAGCAATAAGTTATATTAGGCTCTGTAATATTGTATTTGCACGTTTCTATGAATAATACAATTAAATATGTCAACGTGTATTGTAACAACGATAATTATGCATTTCTGCGGAGTTTGTAAATAGCGCGTATGTCGATCACAGAGTCTATAAATTTGGACGAATTGGCCCCAGCCGCCTGACACCGCCACGGTCGGTATTGTAACAACGATAATTATGCATTTCTGCGGAGTTTGTAAATAGCGCGTATGTCGATCACAGAGTCTATAAATTTGGACGAATTGGCCCCAGCCGCCTGACACCGCCACGGTCGCATTCCAGCTTCTCCTTGTCCCCCTTCAGGGGTCGTGGAACAAATTATTGATTCGGTGTGTACTTTTCGAAGCCTCGGGTACAGACACGAAATTTTTTTTACACAATTCTAAGAGAAAGCCACGATGATTGTGATATTCACATCCGGAAAAATTATGCTGAACCAGGTCCACAGCCCGTTTGGGGAAAATTAGTAAAACAAAAATTTTCTTTCACAAAAACAAGCATTTTCATACTTTTTAGTGAATTTTAAGAGGTAGTTTGTGACATTCTTATTTAGAATTATGTGTAATTATACAAAGGCGATTTAGAAAGTAAATATTTAACAATAATGCTTCCCGACCTCAAAAGGTATCAAAGAAAAATAACTAAATTTTGACAGTTTGAATGCCAACATGGCTATTCAACATTGTGCTGTCCTTGCTTCTATTAACTATTCTATCCTTTTTTTTTATAGATAAACCTTTGTAATAATCTTATTATTGTATGTATTGAATTTTGAAAAGTGACATTCATTTTTCCTTTTTATGTTATTATTATACACCTATATAAGAGGGCTATTTGAACAGTTTCCAGCCTTTTTAAGGAAAACACATAGTTCAGGACAAAACAAAATTGATTTCTGGACGTAGTCCCCCTGTAACTCGATACACTTGGTCGAACGTTTCTCTCACCCTTTTAAACCATCAGAAAAAAATTGATTGTCTAAACATGAAAAATATTAGTTTACAGCATTTTCCACATCAGCATTTAACTTATATTTTTTTCCCCCGAGAAATTTTTTCAAATTAGGAAACAGGAAAAAGTCGCTGGGAACTAGATCTGGCGAATAGGGCGAGCATGGAAGCAATAAAAACTTCACTTAATTCAATTTTGACATTGCGACCATGCATGTATTCACCCGAGCGTTATTTTGGTGAAACAGGATTTTTTTTCTTGGCCAAATGTCGACGGTTTTTCTTAATTATGACTTTCAATTTATCCAGCAATGCAGCGTAGTATTGTCCATTGATTGTTTCACCCTTTGCCAGATAATCAATAAGAATTATTCCATGGCTATCCCAAAAAACTATTGCCATCATTTTTCCTGTAGAAAAATTCACCCACCGCAATCCATTGCATTAACTGTTGTTTGGTCTCAGGTGTATGGTGGTATATCCAGGTCTCATCGATGGTTATCATTTGCCATAAGATTTCTGCTGCATATTTTTGATACAAATTAACACACTCGCATAACATGTATGTCCGTATGTGCTTTTGGTCGATCGTCAACAAGCGTGACACCTAGCGCGCGAATAATATTCTCATATCCCAATCTTGATGTAAAATCTTGTGCACTCGTTCGGATGATATCTCACAAGCCTCAGCAATATCCTTAACAGTTAATCGACGATCTTCCATCACAGTTTGATGCAGAAAATCGACGATTTCGTCAGTTGTAACGGTTTTCGGGCATCCAGATCACTCTTTGTCTAATATGCTTGTACGACCACGTTTGTACTCGGCCACTAAAAACTTTACCGTTTTAAATGAAGGGTAGGCTTCACCGTATACATAGTTTAATTCATCTTTTATTTCCTGAGTCTTTTTCCTTTTCAAATAAAGGAATTCTATCACTGCGCGATACTCAATTTTCTCCATTGTTGACACACAATGTCAGCTGACGACTTTGGAAGCGTGTCATAGACAAAGTAACGATCAGTATGATTTCAAATTTTCGCGGTTTACATATGCCTAAGCCGTCTATCGGACGGCAATAGAAATTTGTTTCTATAATTACTTTATGTCGACGAGGCCGGAAACTTTTCAAATGACCCTTGTATTATGTAAAAAAGAACGAATATATTTTCAGGGTCATTTATTTATATAAAAAAACATAATAAATACACAATAAAAATGTACAAATACATATGTAAAAAAAATAAAATATAGATGTAAAATATTAGGTTATCTCAAAAGTTTCGTTTTAGAAGAGAATAATAAATGCACATTTTTTGTTTCATGGTATTTTATTAAATCTTGCTTGTAGCTAGAGGACGACCAAGGAGATTCCACATTTGACAAATTAGGCTTCATGCGTCTTTAAACATAACTAGATGAAGTAGCTGCGCTCGGATAGCAAGAGACATTTTTAGGACAATTTAATAAAACAGAATTCAATTTTGTTATATTTCTTGTTACATGTTTTTTGTTATGTAGAAAGGTAATATTCTTATAAAAAAAATTGTTTGGAAGAACGCGGAAAATAAGGAGGATTTAAACGAATAACTCACTGTATTTAACGAAGATGTAAAAGAGATATAACAGAAACTTAACAAGGTTTTAAGAGAAAATCGCACAGATATAATGCGGAAAAAACAAACCTCGTGCGTGCAAAAATCTAATGCGAGTGAACTCGCAGCTAGTAACGTTAATAATAATGGCAGCGCCAAGGATTTGCGGTTTATATTACATTGTCACTTTGACTGGTTTTAACCTATTTGGTGTCGAACGATGGTTTATCGTTGCGTACGCGTGACGCCTAAGTATTTGCATCGCGAAAGAACTCTATCTCAAAATAGATGTATAAAGCGTTTAAACGGTTTAATTTTGTTACAAAACTATTGAAATTGTTTTTTAGGGATCTTAGTTTTTTTATATTGTATGCTATTTGGTGCGGGGGCCGCATACACACTATAGCGATTTAATAGAGACTCCATACGGGGGGACTGTTTTGGGATCGTTATCCGAGGATATAATCCGTAATTTGCAGATAATTATTGGCACAGAAATCTCTTTTTGTGTCAGGAGACAAAGAATCTTGCATCGGCGTGGCGAGAATAACACTTCTTCGTTTTTCCTTGGCTCACGTGGAAAGCGTGGCTATTTCTTAATTGTCATTATTGAAAAACGTCTTTTGTCAAGCATTCTTGTTTTTGATACAATTATAATTAGCAGCAGAGAATTTTGCAAATTAGGTGCAAATATTGTTCCTAAAAAAAGAAATGATTATTCCTTTCTTTTTACTCTTTTATATTTATGTAATTGCTATTATTTTCAACAAATATTTAAATGCCGTAGGCATAACTTTATTCACCCTTTATTTCGTAATATGCATCTATTTGAATGTTGTAAATATTGTTTTTATTTTGCTTTTATGACTTTTTTCTCAAACTTTAGTAAAATCGTCAAATTGATGCGGTATTTTTCGCATCGGTTAGCTCGGCAATAAAGGGGTCGAAAGACGCCAGGTGACCCTAGTCTACAGTGCAATTAGGCGCCTCGGAAAAGTAAGAATAAGATAAAATAGATCAAATCATAAAATCAAATCTTAAGTGAACGGGCAAATGATGTATATACATTGTATTTATGCAGTTCTACAAAGGCATGACGGACCTTACAACTCACCGGTTCTGATGTGCTATAATATAGTAGTCGAGGGCCACTCTCAGATGTGTCCTGATAAAGTGTTTAGGTCATTGCACTTTCGTTTTTGAAAAAATCTTAGACAATTTTCCAATTTTAAAAGATATTTTGTTCCTTTTCCGCCATCTTGGATAGCAATAAGTTATATTAAGCTCTATACTGTTGTATTTCCACGTTTCTATGAATAAACAATTAAATATGTCGATGTGTATTGTAACTATAATTATACATTTCTGCGCAGTTTGTAAATAGCGCGCGTGTCGATCACAGAGTCTATAAATCTGGACTAATTGGTCCCAGCCGCCTGACACTGCCACGGTCGTATTCCAATTTCTGGCTCCCTTACAGGGTTCCTGGAACAAATTATTAATTCAGCGTGCACGCTATCATTCGTGACCTGTAACGTCAATTTTTCGGAGCGTCTTAATTTTTCCACGTGAGGCCTCCAAAATCAACTCGGAGTTTACCTCTGTTTCCTGCGGACCCTTAACACGTTAAACGCCACGTCAGTCATCGGTGACCTACAGCGCGTTTTTGAGCTGTGAGCATGGCCTGACGGGAATTTCCTAATAAATGTGCGTGGTACTCAACACGTTAAAAACATAAAAGTAGTTTATTAAAACAAAGTAAAGAACAGTGAAGTTTGCTTCTACATTCATTATAAAAGGTTCTAATTTTTCGCCATTTTTGAACCTAACATTCGTAAATTTGTATTATTACATAACAACTATAAATCAACTAAGGATACGAATGCAAAATAGTATTTATTGCGATTGAAAAAGTCATCTTACCCATCTGTTTATACATACTAAATCAATAATTTGTTCCACGATCCCTTGGAGGGGGGCAAGGAGAAGCTAGAATGCGATCGTGGAGGTGCCAAGTGGCAGGGACCGGCTGGACCTGGTTCACCGACTCTACGCTCAACACTATAAAGATATTTCGCTCTTTTCTCGCCTTCTTGGATTAGCAATAAATTATATTAGGCTGCCTAATGTTGTATTTCCACGTTTCTATGAATAATACAATTAAATGTGTCAATGTGTATTATAACAGCCATAATTATACATTTCTGCGCAATTTGTAAATAGCGTGCGTAGCGATCACAGAATCTATGAATCTGGAGCGATTGGCCCTAGCCGCATGATACCGCCACAGCAGTGATGCCAGAACGTGGGATTTTTTCCCATTTGAGTGCCTTCGTGCGCATGCGCATTTTGACGTCACAGCTCGACGGCGGTTGTTTCCATGGACGTATCTATGTGCAACAGTAGATACGTGTAAGGGGCCCTAATTTATACCGTATTTCAATTGTCACGGGGGTCTAACGATACTCCATATTTGAGTAAAGTATATACGTTACTAAGAATTTGGTAGGGCGCAAGAGTGGGAAAAATCCCACGTCCTGGCATCACTAGCTGGACTACGACCGTTGTGGTGTCAGGCGGCTGGGGTCAACCGATCCAGATTTATAGAATCTGTGATCGACACGCGACATATTTAATTGTATTATTCATAGAAACGTGCAAATACAATATTACAGAGCCTAATATAACTTATTGCTAGTCCAAAAAGGTGAGAAAAGAACGAATTACCTTTTTAAATTGAAAAAATGTCCTTTAAGATGAAACTTTTTATCAGAATCATTACATATAACGATTTCGTAATATTAATTGATTGACTAATTGTTCTAATGTAAAATAAATTGTAGTTCAGTCAAGAACCGTGCCATAACCTTAAAAAGAACCATTTTACAACTCTGAAAAAGTGCATTATAGTTTTGAAAATGAACGATTAATAATCAGTCCCCGCACAACTACTTGAGTTAATCCTTTTAAACGATAAATGTAACGAAATCATTATCTGTAATAATTCTGATGCAAAAGTTTCTTCTTGAAGGGCATTTTTTCAATTTAATAGATATTTCGTTCTTTTCCCACTTTCTTAGACTATCAATAAGTTATATTAGGCTCTATAATGTTGTATTTCCACGTTTCTATGAATAATACAATTGAATGTGTCAATGTGTATTATAACAACCATAATTATACATTCCTGCACAGTTTGTAAATAGCGCGCGTGTCGATCACAGAGTCTATAAATCTCGATCAATTGGCCCCAGCCGTCTGATACCGCCACGGTCGCATTCCAGCTTCTCCTTGCCCCCCTTCAGGGGTCGCTGAACAAATTATTGATTTGGTCTGTATATCGAAGCTCTGGTGGTTCGGAACCCACCTTAAACAGTAGGTCCTAGGCCAAATGACCTTAACAGTCGGTGCCGAAAAATAAATTTAAAAAAAAATAGGACATACAAAGTAACTGTGGCGGCCACAGTCGTATTGCAGATTCTCCTTGCCCCCCTTCAGGGATCGCGAAACAAATTAGTGGGCTCGCTGTAGCCCGCCTGACGGCTAACTGTGGCCAAGATATAACGGCATATAAAATCGGCGTGGTGATTAACGTGTTAATACTGATATGTCAGAAAAAATAAATTAAACTACGTTTCTTGCTTATACACAGAAATAACAGATGGAAGACTCCAAATAAATGACTTTTATTACTAACAAATTTACGATGTATTTCGGTGACAGGTTTAGACTTTATCACACGTTAAACAAATATTAGTAATAAAATTTGGATTTTTTTGATCATAAATGTGTTCCTTGATGTATAATTATAATACGAGGTATTATAAAATTGCCTTAAAAATCTGGAAACCTGAATATGATTTTTCTCTCTAACGAAGTAGAAGACATTGGATTTCAGACGTTTGTATTCTACTAAACAAAAAGACATGAACATAAGGTGACCCCAGACAAAAGAGGCAGGTCAAATGCAAAGTAGATAAGTGAGACATTTCATAATCAGTCTAAAAATTTTGATAAATTTATATATTTTTTTAAATCTGAAATTGTTTTTAATATATTGGTAAGATTGTGCCGATCAAAATGAGACCAAATATGATGTAATTAGGATGAGAGTTTCTGCTGAATGCATAAGCCACGTTGCAATATTAACAACGAAAGAGGCTCAACCAGGATGTTATATACAAATTAACATGATTTGAAGGTAAGTTACAAAGAGAGAGGAATAATTTGAGTGACACTTGCGAGTCAGGAAACACGATTTGCTTGATGCTTCTAGGAAAGAAGTCACTTAACTAATAATGCAAAAGCATAAACCTGCATCACTTTTAACATTGTAATGTATTAGTATTGATGTTAGTAATATACTAAAAATATTTTTTTAATGTTATTATTTTGAATATAGGTAATAACTCGCTTTTTTAATATGTTGGAGATGATAATAAAAGAAACTGAGTTGTAAAATAAATAAACAATTAAATATGGGCATAATTACATCGTGTTTGCTCTCATTTTTTAATGGCAAATTCTCATCAATATATTAATAAGCAGTTTACCTAAAAAAAGTTAAATTAAACGAGTTATATTTTTGTGTCAGACATTCTTAAGCAGTGAACTCTATTCAAAGGAGTCTCGCCAGGTACCGCATTATGTTCTATATTGCGCACTTGACTCAGTCCGATTTAGACAACATAGGCATAACAGCTGCGTAAAAGCTCTTTAAAAAAGTATTTTTGAGTAACTGTTATCGAGACTTTACTGTATTAATAATTTCCTCGGATGCTATTCTTTAAACCTCACAGAGTTTGTGGACAATCGTTATAAACTAGGGATTCAAGATAACCACCTATGAAATAATGACAGGCATCTAAATCAGGTGAGTCCGCAAGCCACAGTTCACATCCTCTCTCAAGGAGATTAGCCGATCAGGAAAAGTTTTTTTAAAAAAATCCGCTCAAATACAGGCTGTGTGAACTGTGGATCTATTTTTCTCAAACCATACATTATTCAGTTCTATTTCTTCGAGAGCAGGCCAAAAAATTTCTGGATCATTGTCAAATAACTATTCGAATTTATGGCTACGACACGAGTTTTTAAAAAAAAAAAAGAAGGAGCAATGATTTTTACGCTCAAAACTGCACACCGCACAGTGACACAATCAGAATGAAATGGCCTTTCATGAAGTTCTTTGGGATTCACTTTAATACCACATATTCTATTTATTAACACAGCGATTCAGATAAAAATCTGTATCACCACAGAAGAACACAAAAGTGTCATTAGGTATAGCTGTTAACTAGCTGCTTACATGATGTTTATTATATTACATAATCACGTTTGCAACTGAAATGGGCAGATATACAAACCTCCCAACTAACCTCTTCTATTAGCTCTTTTTCCACCTCTCTGTGCCTTTTACTAATTTTGCCGTGCCTTTTTAAAATAAGAGAATTCCCACACCCCTATTCCATATAAAACCACTTATCATATGAATTTATGTTAAGAATAAAATGACCAGCGTAAACAGAAGTTCTGCCCATTACCGTTTCCAATAATCCTGGTCATTTTGTTGTGTAAAACTTTCAATCATTTATCGACCTTGTATAGCACAGACGTTAATTAAAACAGTGCTAATACCCTGATATAACAATATAGTAATCATTTCATAATGGTCGCGCTGCATGGATACATTTGTGACATTTACACGACAGAAGGCATTGCTTCCCAGGTGTGAAGCTTGCCCTTATAGTATGCAAAATAAAGTGAACTAAGGGGATCATAGACAAAAGAGCTGGCCAAGTATAAAACGGGGCAAGTATTTAAAAAACATTTCCAAAAGCATTGTCATTATCTTTTTAATTTCAGTTTTTTTAATCTGACAAATTTGTTTGCCTTTAGTGAGATTTTGTCAATCTAAATGAGACCAAACACGCTATAATCACGCCCATATTTACTTACCTAATACCTATTTTCAACTTGGTTTCTTTTATTATCGTCTCGAGTACATTAAAAAAAACGGGTTATTAGTCATATTCGAAATAATAATAATACGAAAATATTTTTAATACATTACTAATACAATACTAACAAATTTGTTGAATTTCAGATAACTGTGCTCAGTATGTGTCGTTTATTGCAATTCTGTTTTTTTTTTTGCCGAAGCAGTATGCAATCTTCAATGTTCGTTTTTTTTATTTCTACCGCATCTTCCATTCACTTAGAGCAAAAAATGTCCAAAAATTATTTTATAAATCATACACAGGTTACTCATTTTGGCTAGTACATAATTACTCAGCAATATGTTAACAAAAATTCAGGTTAAAATATTGAAATCAAATAAGTTAATGACAATACCTTTCAGGCTGATTTTTAAATGTCTAGCTTGCTTGGCCTCAAGCTTGACAAGTTCTTTGGACTGTGGTCGCCTTTATTCCCTGTTTCCTTTGTTTGGCACAGTATAAAAGTAAGCAGCACACCTAGGAAATGGTGTCTCCCTGCCGTATAATTAACACTAATAGTATCCATGTTTAGTGTCAATTATCGAACTTTTACTGTGCAAGAAATTATTCGGCTGCTTTCTCCGCGATTTGCAATATTGGAGTACCGGATGTATAAAAACAGGTCCCCAAAATCAAACACATTAACGGAGCTATCTATCTGTATTTGCATCGTTATTGTAATATTTCTCAAAGTGAATAAATTTGTATAGTTTGTCCTATATACCTGCAAAGCATTCTTTGCTATTCCGTTCATTTTTCCTACATTTACCGATCTTTCGACGACGCTACCACAAACCAAAAATCAAAATAGATTATTTTGACTAATACTTTGTCACTTTTTCAAACACTATGCCGCTTGACAACATTATTGCCGAAAACGATTGTAACGATGAGGACGGTACCAGAACCGGCAATGAAGCCACAGAAAGCAAAGTTCACGGCTTACACAGCTATACATCTAAAACAAATGATACCAATTCATTGCTAGCATAAAGAACAAACGCATTTTTTAAATTTTACGAGAAGGAGCTCGTGGGTGGCTGTTGGCTATCGGTGTTTTGTAGTCTATTCGTACACCACGCGGAGCTGAAGAACTAGGCATAGGTGGGCAACCAATTTTAAGGAAAATATATCTACAACTTGAAAAAATAACATGGTTCGGCACCCTGAGAACGAAATAATTAATTTAAAAATCATTATAACATAGTGGGACATACGGTAGATTCTAACTTCTTGGACCTGAGCTCCATGCTCGCCATAGAACGTCTTTTTGCACATTTGTAAGAATAATTACGGGAAAAAATAACTTCAATACAGAAATATACTAAAAATATAAATCTTATACAAATATATTTTATTATTTTCATTATTATGCCTATGCTTGCTTTCTTTATAATCTATTTCGTGACTATAATAATCTTTGTGTACTTTGAAAGAAACAAATATTAAACTTTAAATACTGATCATAATCAAATTTATCATTTTTACTGACTTTAAAAAATGCGGTTTCTATCATTGGTGTCAAATTGGCGTACGAGATATATTGTATCAGAGAGACTCGGTTCTGATTTCCAATACATTATATTCATGTTTATTTCAAACGTGAATGTAATATTCTAAAAATTTATTATAAGCATTTCATTAAGGATTTGTTATTATTCTTATTATCATAAAAAATACAGTTTAGGAACAAAACATTTTTTTTTTTAATAAATAAAAATTATATTTTATTATAGCTGTTCTTACAGATATATTTTTTCGCGTTTTTAGCCACTTTTCGATAAACATTGCAAAAAAAATTTACAGTGAAATTTAATAGATATAAGTAATTTTAATATATTCGCGTTATTTATCATGAAATTACAATGTACGAGAATTTTGTATCTTTATCGCTAGCGGAATAGTAGACATGCTGTTACCAGAAAAAATCCACACGCACAAGAGCTAATGGTAAACATGGAGGTTCAGACTTGACGCGAGAGGCCCAAGTTTTATGCTCGACCATTATGTCTAGTTTTCCCATATTATATATGTACTATAGTTTTGATGGTTTGAAATCGACCATAAACAGTCATAGGCCAAATAATCTTTGCAGTTCGTGCTGAAAAATGAATTGAAAAAAAAAATCTGTATACAGTATGCTTGAAGCAGGAAAAACCAATCAAAGCTTTCAACTGGAACGAAATGCATCTCTCTACGGAAGTTATGTTTCGAATAGCATTTTTCTTTCTTACATAGATCGCTTCAATAAAAATGACATCTATCTGGACTAAAAAAATTACATTTTTTTTGTCTCAGAATATAAGTATTTGAATATATTATTTGGCGTGAACATTGTGCGCAGGCGAGTACAAACTGTATGTATGCGAGAGCAAATGGCTCTACTAAGAGTCAGTGCATGGTAAGGAAAAAGACGTGTGTAAAGGGCGTTAAAAATCAATGGAGCGTAACTGAAAGCCGACTAAGATTAAGCAGAGCATTGAGATTCAGAGTACTGTTAGTAAGTTTTTGTGTTGTCATGTTTAGAGTTTTGTTTTGTCAACGTTATTCTTATAGTTATTGTTAGTTTTACTAGTCATTAAACCTTAGTGTCTTTCAGTATATTATCAAATCTTTTGTCAAACTTCTTGAAATACAACATCCCATAATAGTTAATATTAAAGATAAAACTATCTTCCGATTTATGATTATCCAAAATAAACTTACACTATGTTAATTTGTACTTATGTTTACATGCGTATTTTCAAATATGGCTATTTTGTGGTGTTTTTGAAGTCTATATGCACATATAATTTTGTCTCTTTTAGTGTGTGAATTGTGTTTAAGGACCCATTAAACATAATCTAATGAACAACGTTCAGACTACATTCTTTCATAATTTCTCTATGACTTTTTAATGTATTACTTGTACAGACCGAATCAATAATTTGTTCCTTGACGCCTGAAGGGGGGCAAGTAGAAGGTGGAATGCGACCGTGGCGGTGTCAGGCGGCTGGGGCCGGCTAGACCTGGTTTACCGATTCTACGCTCAATATGCGCGCGATTTACAAACTGCGCTGAAATTTATAATCTTGCCCGGTATAATATATATTAATATATATTGTTGCTTTGTTCATAAAAACTGGCGGATATGACATTACGAAACCTAATATAAGTTATTGGCAGTATAAGAAGATGGAAAATGAGGGTATTAGCTTTAAACATTGAATAAATGTCCTTGGAGAAGAAACTTTTGCATCTTAGTTACTTTGTATATCTTCCTAATATCAGTTTCTTTGCCAGTTACTCCAACGAAGCAACTAAGATGCAAAAGTTTCTTCTTGAAGGACATTTTTTCAATGTTTAAGGCTAATACCCTCATTTTCCATCTCCGAGCATGCGTACAATTTCATAAATTTCCATATCTTGTGTCTATATACTAAAATTGCAATTTTAGTTTTTATCTCATTGATTTTAACACTGATTGCTAAAGTTATTTGGTCTACAAGCTACTATTTTTGGGGTGAACTCCGAATCACCAGAGTTACAGTATACGCATCACACTGAAAAAACTAGACATTAGGAGGAGATCTGTGTAGAAGACTGAGCTTTTATCCACTATATCACCGTAGCTTCTTGCATTCTATTAGGTGCGCAACTATGTGCCCGCTGTTTGCAAATAAATGGCTCCAGCAGTAAGTGCTAGTCGATTTTGACCCAGCAAAATATCTTTAACACGTTAAACGCTACGCTGGTCCCTAGGAACCGGTATTAGACTTTCCGTTCAGGCCAGGCCGGTCTGCAGGGACCGGCCGCAGGCTTCAAGTTTATATTAAAACATATTCACTCTATGCCGCCTTTTAGCAACAATAATTTCACTATTGTCACTTTCACACTCTTTACCTGACATTTTGAGGGCTAAGGTAAGATTTTTGTTTGCATTGGGTCAAGAACCATAGAGGAGTGAATGAATATGCGTAAAACATTTCGAAAATGCATCACGTCAGACATTTCTAAAGTGTTTTGTATTACTTTGTAGTAACCTAAGCAAAGCCCTAGCCGCAAAACGATTTCAATGTAATCTTATCTAGCGCTCTAAATGATAAGCAAAACAAAACAGACTGAGCGCATAAGGTATTAGATGAATGTCCATATAAGCGTTTCCTTCCAAACATAAATATCTTCTACTACGATAAAAAAAAATAGTCCTAAACACTTGCATCGAGTAAACTTTAATATGCTAGTAGTGCACTTCGCATTGCTGCACCACGATACCAGCGCGTGTGGCCTGAACAGGATTTCCTTATAAAATTGCGTGGCAGTCAACGTGTTAACCGAACTTAGACATACAATAAAAAAAACTATCCTGACTATTAGTGATTTTTTTTTGGCGTCATATACTTTTGGATGTGTGAAAATGTCTGATTTTGTGCCAAATAATCGTCATTTGCGGGAAGTGTTAATTTCCTTCTTTCATTCGAAGAAAACGGCTGCTAAAGCGTATCGAGAGCTGCAAAAAGTTTATGGAGATGCTGCTCTAAGTGAAATAACGTGCTGTCATTGGTTCCGTCGCTTCAAAGACTGTGATTTTAACGTTGACAACCATCCGCGTGAGGGAAGGCCAAAAACCTTTGAAGACACTGAATTAGAGGCATTACTTATTGAGAATTCGTGTCAAAAGCAAGAAGAGCTTGCTTCAGTATTAGGGGTTACTCGTCAAGTCATTGCCAAGCGCCTGCATGCGTTGGGAATGAGTCAAAAACAAGGAACTTGGGTTCCTTATGATTTGAAGCCAAGAGACGTTGAGCGCTGCTTTTTTGCCTGTGAACAATTGCTCCAGTGGCAAAAAGAAAAGGGTATTCTTCATCATATCGTGACAGGTGATGAAAAATGGATTCATTATAGCAACCCGAAGAAAAGAAAGTCATGGAGACTGCCCGGTCATGCTCCTACGTCATCAGCTTGCTCGAATATTCACGCTGTGAAAGTTATGCTGTGTATTTAGTGGGACCGGGTCGGTGTTATTTATTGTGAGCTGTTGAAACCAAGCGAAACCTTCACTGGAGAATGGTATCGTCTTTAATTGATGCAATTGAACCGTACAAGGAGGGGCACGAAAAAGTGATTCTGCAGCATCACAGCACTTGACCTCACGTTGCCAGATCCGGTAAAACCTACCTGGAAACGCTCAAATGGGACATCCTACCTCACCCGCCATATTCCCCAGATATTGTGTCCTCCAATTATCACTTGTTCCGTTTGATGGCACATTTCGAAGCCATCGAAAAATGACTCAATTTGTGGATAGCCTCAAAAGACAAGGAGTTTTTCTGATGCGGTATTCGCGCTCTGCCAGAAAGATGCGAAAAAGTTGTAGCTAGCGATGGGCAGTACTTCGAATGATTCATTTGTAACCATTTTTTCACAATAAAGTTGCATTGAAACAATAACGAGAACTTAGTTGCATACCTAATACTTATTCTCATTAATTGTGCAGGTGTAGGCTATACATGTAAAATACAAAACAAACTGTATAACGTGAAAAGCTAGTCAGGACTTTAATGAGCTTTACTCGAAATTATTTGATTTGATTTGATATTCTAGCAAAGAGACCACCAGTGGAGGAGACAGCCAGCTTTCTGCAGTCACTCTTAGCCAGTCATGGGCCAAACTATCTTGAGAAATTGTTCGGCACCAAAGCACGAGATACGCTGAAACCTCTCGGTGGCGTTGACAAAGTGGCTATCGCACTATCTGGTAAGATCATTAAACAAATTGTTCCCTATATGAAACTCTTTTTTTTTGTTATTAATACTTATTTAACCTTACCGACATTCTGCTACGATAAGTTGAATAATCATCTTAACCCTTTGTGCTCGAGGCCTTTTTCGCTGGGGTAAACCAGCAACTCGACAGCAGTCACTGCTGATTTCAAGAGTTATTTACAGCTAACTTAAAATGATTTCAGATACAATAAAGCACTTCAAACTTGCATATTTTGACGCTATACATATCTTCATAGTTCAAAGAAGAACATTTGTTAAACATTACGTTCTATATTTTTGATTCGTATGATATTTTATAAAACAATCTCCAAGATGCAGCCTTGGCTAGTGAGGGCAAATGTCACAGTAGTACACAGTTTGTTACCTTTTGCTAGGCTTGGTTCGTTGGGAACGAGCCTTGCAATACCTTTTTTGTCCAATTAGAATAGACTGAATCAATAATTTGTTCCACAACCCCTGAAGGGGGGTAAGGAGAAGCTGGAATGCGATCGTGGCGGTGGCAAATGGCAGGGACTGGCTGGACCTGGTTTACCGATTTTACACTCAATATGCACGCGATTTGCAAACTGCGCAGAAACTTATAATCATAGTCGGTGTAATACATATTAATGTACATTGTAGCATTGTTCATAAAAACTGGTAAATATGATATTACGAAACCTAATATAAGTTATTGACAGTATAAGGAGATGGATAATGAAGGTATTAGCTTTAAACATTGAAAAAATGTCTTTTGAGAAGAAACTTTTGCATCTTAGTTGCTAGAGATGGTAAACCAGATCCAGCCAGTGCCTGCCACTTGGTACCTCCACTATCGCTTTCCAATTTTTTCTTGCCCCCCTTCAGGGGTTGGGGAACAAATTAATGGGTCTATCTGAACAACATAAAACTTCCCATTTAGTTGGGTGTCTTCAGAGCTGCTCTGAGAAGTAGATGCTGCGCTAGGTCTACTTTGCCAGAAATCTCCTTTCAATTAATTAACCAAAGTTTTCAACTATTGCATGCGACTAAGCGACCGTTTGTTTATCTGATTCTTTGTTGATTTATAAAGAATATATGGATTGATAGCCTTTCCTCATCATTTTCGTCTTCGTTTCCATGGACAAGCTGTCTATGTATAGATGTAACTTCGTTTGTTATTGACAAAAAAGTAAACTCATCTTCATTGGAAGTAATTTCTTCGTCGTGTTGCATGTTTGGCTGTAGGTTCTTATATGTTCGTGTTGCAGTAATACACAAGGAGATGCATAACAAAAAGTTTAATGATGTACTGTTACAAACAAGTTTACACGCTATGAAGTGGGTCCGCCTTTGAGCGCGTTCAGCACATGACTAATGTTCTTACACCGAAAAGACTCCCTTGTCCTTGATCGCGAAACGAACTCGGTCCCAGGCCGGACGATCATTGTTTATCAAAACTGCGCCGGTATCGCCGGGTTCCGAGAACGCCGCGGACGAACGATCGCTGTTCAATAATGGTCGCCACACATGCTTATTGAGCTCAGTAACTTTGAAAAAAATATTTTGATTGCCAAGAAAGTTGAGCTTGAACTAATGTCGAAGACAAAATCCGATCCGCGGTCGCGCGCGTTTTTGAGATATGACGTCATTGTAGCCATTCCAAAATACGTTGTGTCACTCGACACCTCATAAGATTATACACAAAAGGCCAAGAGTAGACTCATAAAAGGATATTCGACAGGCCAAACCTAAATAAACACCGTTATCGCTGAATTTACCGCATCGATCCAAGCGGTAGCCGAGAGGCGCCGATCGAGTTGTCGCATTACATCCAGTGATGCCTGAGAGGCACCGCTCGAGCGCAAAGGCTTAAAATACCATACATATATAGAAATACACGTTTAATCGTAACATTGCCATAGCATTGACAGCATCTAATTTTTCATGTAGAAAATACTCGACACTGTTATAAAAAAAAAGGGTCAATAAAGATGTTAATAATCAATGCAATTATATAATTGTTACGATTTATATATTTAGTTATTATGTACAATAATGTAATGTTATTCGAAAGCAATGTAGATGTAATTATAATTTTGTAAGGATCAGGGTTTAGGGTGGATAAAATATTCTCAATTATTAGCAATGCTACACTTTAGTCTACACTTTTTTTTTTTTTTTAGTAAATTGAAAGGCGTCGACAGCTTAGGTCTTTAGTCTAATTCTACACTTTATTCGATTCCGAAAGCACGCTTTCCACTACTGTCTCCTTCAACATTTCCCAAACATTTCAGTTATACTCATGTACACACACGTTCATCCCTACCTATGTATCCACTTGCTATTCACACTACACGCCTATCAATAAGAGTTCGGATACTAAGCATGAACGCATTGCGTCGAATTGAAATGTAATGCACTCAGGAATCTTAATTTTCTATAGAATATTAAAAATGATGCAGAGTTACGGACGATACCTGTTACAAAATGTATTCTTCACTTCAAATCATGAATCATATTTCTAAGAAGAAACACTTTCATCTTTCAGAATAAAAAAGCATAAATTGAAAAATTATTGAACCCTTACATAGACAATTGGCCATTCAGCTACTCTTTCCTACTTCCCCTTGGGGGGGGGGGATATCGCCTACAGCTCGGTTATTGAATAAAGCCGAGAATTTCGAATAAGTTATCAAAAACAGCCAAATAATTTAGTTGCGAATGTTATTACTCTAGCAAACTGAGGTGTGAATTCTAGGAATGTTGAAGTGAACTTCTTCGAAAAAGAAGGAAGAATTTTGTTTTTAAAATTAAAATGTACTAACGCTTTTCAAAACAACGATTTCATTGAATTACGTTAAATCAAATCAAATTAGGCGAAAGGTAGAAATTAATTTTTTTCCCCAAACCACGTTCAGTCACAATTGTATATCAATTTATGTACAAAAATGGACTCCTTTTCTGTGATCTTCAATAATTTTAAACATGTTGAGCAGGTTAATTACTTTCTACATATAATAAGCTATATGTAGAAAATATGTACTCAATCATGTCAGAGATATGTGTAAAAATTTCAACATATTTTCACATAACGGGGTGGTTATTTTTTCTTTGAAATCTACTTAATTATGTACTATTCTTACAATTTGCCATTGATCATTTATAGCTACTACATTGCTCATGTTCGTTGAAATCATACGTCGTTCTTGTTGAATTTTGGTGGAAATCATGATCTCCATGACGTAAGACCACTCCGGAATTTTCAGAAAATCGATTTCTTCTTTTTCCCTTTATATGTTGCCTTAAACCCTTAAGAATAAAAGGAAAAAGATTTCATAGCCCGAAGAAATTTGAAAGAAGTCGTTTTCGAAAGTTTTGCCAAGGCACCTTGTTGCGCGCTCCGAGCGCGTTTGTCTCGGTACAGCGCGCTTGAATTTAGACCTTTGCACTCATCTTTCCTATTCAGAATCATTTATTTTTGGGATTCTATAAAGTATATGATGCATCGATCCCGTGCCGAAAAGAATGGGAACACGTCTAAAAAATGTGAAGAAAGAAGTAAAAGGTCTTGGTGGAAAATACTACGGCTTGGCCATCCACAGGAATCAAAATTCAATAGAAAAGATGAAAAATGAAATTTGGGCAACGTTGCATTACGAGCTATCGACAAATAAAAAGCCACAACACGACAAGTGCCCGTCCCGTGAAAGTTTGTGGCGTTCGTGGCAAAAGGCAAAAGCTGCCAATACTATAAATGATTGTTCACACAAGGAAGCTCTTCCACAAACAGTTTTTGACGTTATCAAGCCCACCTACGAAGAGTTGAGCAGCGATGACCTTACACAGTGTTTAGGTGGATTTACACATCACAGCAATGAAAGATTCAATGATACGGTTTGGTTAACACATTGTGTACAGGAGACGAGAAATCTCGTCTTTAGCAATCCCAACGTTGTGGCCGGGAGACCAGATATTTCGTGTTCAGGTTTCTTCGAGTCAATCGACGATTTAACGAACTAAAAATAGACTTTCGTGTTACGTTACCAGGGTAACGAAGTCTTGCCTATCCCCTTAACAAATGGTTAGCGAAAAAAAAATTAATGTCAACCTCCAAAGAGCGCAAAAATCAGTCGGTCGGTATAGCCATTACATTGGTAGCTCTGAGCATCATACCTTATAAATTATTTCCTTATATGCAATGAAATACAGAAATTCCCAACAAGAAAATATAAAGTCTGTTTGTCCAATGAAAAAAGGAGCAAAACAAGATACTATTGCAAATTGCGCCAAATACCATTGCACAAGGGAGAATTCTTCGACATCATACGCTAAAGGATTATTCAAACTTATAAAATAAATAATTAAAATCTTTTTAAATCTCAAAAATGTAAAAGATGTATAAAAAATATATAGTAATATTTACGAATATTTTATGCGAATATCTGCTACCAACTGCGAATTAAAAAAGTGAATATATGCATCGTACAAAGTGTTTCAAGAGCGCCCAAAAATGTGCGGGCCCTGTGAGCGCGTCGCGTGAGCAAAGCGCCGTACGCAATGTATTAATAGCCCCAAAATCAACATCAAGTGGAAAAATTGTCCTAGAGTTTGCAGAAAACCTTGCTCTGTGCATCTTCAATGATGAAATAAGCAGTATCATGCAAATTATGGCGGTTTTAGGCATGACCGTAGAGCTAAATTGTTATAAGTTCTGCATTGAGGCCGACGACCGCCGCATCGAGTTATCCGAGCGATCGCTGACCAAAGCTACAAGAACATCTCGGTTGGCAGTAAAATCAGGCAGGAAGGATGAAGAAGAGAAAAATATCAATTTGGAAGGTCAATTGTATGGTGCAGATATTGCAGATTAAAGATATAATATCATTTTCTGCTATAGAATGTTACCCAAAATTTTGAACGCGTTTTTCTCGAAAATATATTTTTCAAATTGGGCGAAAGGATAATTCCTACAAATCTTCATCGATTTTCTTGAAAATTTGAGGATGACTTGCAAAATACATTATCTATCAAGCATCGTACGGATTCTGTGATAAGTTAAAAACTTTCTTCTGTATTGTCGAAGTCTTGCACGTTGAATCTGGCTGCTCGTTGATCCAATAGTCCGTCGTGTGCGTTGACGCTTGAGAGAAAAACAGGCGTGTCTATTTCTCTCTCTCCCGCATCCGCGATCAACCCTTAACCCGGCAAGAAGGCCGTGATGCGTGTATCGATGGATGGGCCAGTGTCGCTGGATAGCTATTTTTGGGTGATCTTTCCCGTGAGCAACTGCTGCTCCCAGTAATGGTGGCGTTCTCAAAGGTAGATCTCCTCGCCGTACAAGGTTTTCGGACGGCGACTAGTTGGGTTGTATCACGGGATCCGGAATCAAGGGTCCGAGAATTGAGCACTCACGACATTACAACTATGTATATATTTACACAATGAAAAAGACGGTTGACTATAAATAAGTCGTTCAATGTAATAAGTTTCTACGATTGAAATAATGAATGGCTACCTCTAAACTGAGGGATTGCCTATCGATGTGTATTCGCGTAATGTTCGACTAATAGTTCCTGTTCGTTGGGAGGACGTTGAGTATTTAACTGGCATTGAAGATGCCAGTTTGGTGGGGCGGTCCTGCAAGGGTAGGTTTGACGGTCCCGTTAAACGTTTATCGCATTTGTTCATTAACCTTTACCTGAGCAAGCATTTGTTCACCAGATGTTTTATGGTTATTTTGACCAGGTCCTTGCCTGGTCACCCTTTGCTTGAGTTTTTTACAGAGTAATAAAACATCTGGTGACCACTTGCTTAGGTATACATCACCGTTAATGCATCAAGTAGTAACATGTATAAACAGTTTTTTGGTCGAATTTGTAGGTGAAAATGAACTTTTTTTCTTAAAATGTGCATCATTTCTCAAGAAAATGGTATTTTCAAATTTCCGTACGTAGTTTTGTAGCTTTTGGTATCTATTATCTACAAATTTTTGGTTTTTTGTTCTAAGTTAAAATCTGCGAGAGCAATACTTTTGTCCATTTAAAGCCGCGCACGCGAGGTTCCTTGCAATCTTGGGATCTGAGGCAGCCATGTTAATATAAAAACAAATAAGAAAAATTTTTTCTTGCACTTAAAAGCGCGTTTCACAAAGTACCTTAACTGAATTTTCTAATGCTTTTATTATACTCTTGGAAAAAATGCCCAAAATTAGCCGTGATTTCTGGGACCTGGAGTGGCGTTACCCCTTAACCAGTTAACCTATTCCAGACGACGATTTTTTTCGAACACGGTCTTCAGGAGCGAAATTTTTTTTTTCCTTTATATTGTTTATTTTTAATAGAAAAACATGTTTACTATGGAAATCACCCAATTCGTAAGTCAACTCATATAAATAAGATCATTGAACACTATGTGTGCAATGTAAAGTAAAGTGAAAATACATCATTAAAAAATGTATAAACATTTATTTCAACATTTATTTCAAAAATAAGGACTAAGTATAGAACTGTCTATCGCTTGAGAATTTTTCTGTAAGAGTGAACGTGGAAGCAAATTTCTTATTTATTCACGGATAGAGATGGGTCAAAGAAACGAAAAACTTATTATCTTAAGCCTACACAGCCTGCGTATCGCCTTCTATTCATACAGCCTAAACGAAACTTATTATCTTAAACCTTTGCTGCATGAGTATTCATAGTGTTTCATTACATGTAAGATTGGCTTCAGATAATTTTTAGATTTTTTGGTACACAGTGAAACCAATGCCAAATTTTGTTTTCCTGTACTTTACAGATTTCATTAGTTCCAGAAAAATCTTATTTCGACGACTAGTTTACTCGGAATAACTGATAATTGCACGTTACTGTCATTGCACACGCGGTGTACAGGCCGTCTTATAACCTCGGAAATCAATTGCACACACGGTGTGCAGTCGGTCTCGGATGGGTTAAGGGCTATCGCTGTTTCGACGGGGAAGTCGTTGCTACTCAGCACGGTCGGTGGTTGTCGCTGGTTGGGGCGCTTCCGGTCTGGGCAGTCGGCATAACCATACCACGGGGTTAGAGGGCCTAAATCCCGCTGCTCGAAACCTGAAGTGCTTGTTGCCCAAAGGGACCGCTGAGAACAATAGGAGGGGCGAGTCAGTTGGGGAAACGTTTATCCACTACTGGCGTCAATAGCGACAGCCAAAAGGACCGTTGAAAGTACTTCAGGTAGTTGGTAGCCAAAAGGCGACCTGCTGAGGAGCTTATCGGAAATTGCCTGGTATATTTATTCGTTTGATTGGTCTCGGTACTGGTCGCGGCATGTCTGATCACCACAGTCGGGTTATCATCGGGGTTAATATGAACCGATAAAATCATCTCTGAATGGTTCTATCATTCACAGCTACTCTGTACACATCTAAAAAGTTTTGGGTGGCTTTGATAAGTTCATCGAATGCGGAAAGAAGCAAGTATCGGGAGTGTTCTTGTTAGGTTAATATTCCATATATATATAACAACAAAAAAAAAAAAATATATATATATATATTGTTGTTCAAAAACGATTTGTCCCGTTATCTCAAATAACGTTACAAAAAAGATTAGCAAAAGTTGTGGTTCATTCTAATATAAAAGTATAAAAATTTTGTTTTTTTTCGACAAATTTTCGTTAGTAAGAAGATGCTACAAAATTGTTCACGGCTGGTTGCTATCCCAAGTACTACAGGAAATGTATAGTCTAAAAAATAATGGATGAAGATGTTTCATATGTGGGCTAAACTGTACACTATAAAGATTACGTTTGTATAGTAGAATATTTTGAGCAATTCCATGCTGGAACAAATTGGTGTTTTTTTTTATAGTTATCGAATAAAGCATGCATTAGACGAAAAGGATTTGTTAATTCCCGGATTTGAAAATAAGTCTGTAGTATACGAGAGATTGGTCAGTGCCATTGAGATGCATCAAAGAACTATCGAGTGAGTATCTATGCAGTCTTAAATTCTATCAAAAATTGATACAGCCATCTTATTCGTATAATAAGACTAATATATCATACTTTTTATTCAAGGTTTTCAAATCTTGTTATGTTAGCGTTTGTGCTAGTTTACTCGGCATTACTTTACCTTAGCGTGTGTTCTTTAAGCATAAATCTTCTTCGCGTAAGTAAAACAAAGTCTTAACTTTTAAGTTGTTTGATTTTGTACTATGAGAAGCGTATCGTCGAAGAAACGTCAGTTTTGTATATATTATATATATATGAATATAATATTATATACACTATCTTAAAATTTCTGACTTTTCCGATATTCTGCGTAATCATTAAATTATTTACACTTACAAAACCATAATTTTTGTTCGAATACGGTCGTATATTTAAAATTTATTTTTTTGTTTAATGCGGTTCTTTTCGCGTTTGGCGCAGCTTTCTCATGAAATGCAATCGGAGGATGGATGGGAAGACTTTGTAATCTCTATCTTCTTTGTCGGTTGTCACTTCGGTTACATGTTTTATGCCAATTACATTTCACAACGATTAAGCGATCATAGTTTTACTGTCTTTGTGGAAGTGTGAGTATCTACTTATATAATTTAGTTCTATAGTTTGTATATATTAATGGAAATGTAGTTTAAGTGATTTATAGAGTAGTCATCTATATTAATTAAGGTATCCTAACAATAATGCCATTATATAATAACAAAAAAGGTACAAATCGTGGTGCAACCAAAAATTGTTCATACTTTTCTTTTTATTAAAATAATGTTAAAATTACATAACCGAATTTATTTAGATTATATTTTTTACGATAATGTTGATTTTCAATATTGATTGAGCAACGTCGTCACGTATGAAAGATATCATTAATTAGTTATCGATTGATTCAATAGAATAGAGAGTCACAAAGAAAGGAACTGATTATCCGTTAATTCGTTATATGTCAGTTATTTATAAGCTGTCTGTGTGTTACAACTGTGAATTAGAATAAAGTCAAACATCTTAGAATATAGCTTGTAAAGTGTCAGTAATTTTGCCTGCAAAATCACCCACACCAATAGATCCAATACGCATTGTGTAAATGCATTTTTTATCTCTTAGCATAAGCAAATGATTTCCCGTAGTCTCAAAACATAGCCGTGTCTGATAGGTTTGCTTGTTTACTTTTTATGCGTTTTAATCTGCTGTGATCGATTTGTGGCAGCCTGAATGCACTGCGCCAGGCATTTTTGATTGTATTTGAAACTCACTGCAAAGACAAGCAGTGGCTTGTGTTCAGGTAGGTGCAGGTAACTTTAAATATTTTATCTGATATGCGAATAGAGCGCTCCAACTAGTAAGTAAATCTGATAATTCGGTATTTAAGCATTTGTCGGACTCGTGATACAATGGACCTTTCTTCTTGTCTCTGTATAAGGAATACAGGTGTGAAGTTTTGCTGTTTAGTTTTGTTACACTCTGCGTAACGCGCTAAAGTTGAACATACGTGAGAATACTCCATAGTATTCCTCCATAGGAATTATTTCCAGCTTTCATCAGATGTAGTAGTTGAATTGTGACTTAATCTGACTGTATTAGGTTTGATTTTTTGTTATTTTTCATGTTAGAATATATTATGTTGTGCAAACAAATAAAGACAAATTTTTCTTTTGCTGGTTTTTCTTTGTTTGATGCATTAGTTAAATGCATTAGTTAAATATTAATCTTTTTCATTCAGTACTATTTTCCAGCGGAGCATCTTAGAAAAAGGAAGTTCTATTCTGAGTGAAAAAAATTACGTGTATTTGCGAATGTATTTAATTTCTTTTTATTTTATAAATACGCATTGACTTTTGGCGAAATGTTATCAAGGATTCTTTCAGGAATACCTAATTCTTCTGTAACACCACATCATTCATTTACATTTTCTAACAAATCTTTAGTTTCAATAATTCTCATCCTTCGCCTCTTGCATGGCATTATATCCCCACCAGTACTTGAAGTATCAGAATCGTAATCAACGTTTCCTTGAGGTGCTAAAATACTTAATTTGTCTTTTAATACTTTAAAATCGAATACATCTTTACTATCACTCAGCTTTAAATTCTCATTATACAGGGTGGGCCATCTAGTGGTTTTTTTTTTAAATTATGGGATATGGCAACACTGGTGTCACAGATTTGCTTAAAATTTGAACAGCTGGTCAGTCTGATATTCCGCGGCACGAAACAATCATGTTTTCGCTTAAGGAGCGTTTCACAATATTAAAAACTTATTTTCAAAATCAGTGTTGTGTAGCCGAAACCATGCAAATTTTGAAAAGAAATATGGGTCGTAAAAAAGCGCTAAGCGGAACCGCTGTAATGAAATTGGTGAAGAAAGTTCGTGAGACAGGCTTGCTATTGGATAACAGAAGTGGTCTCCGTGCTCGGACAGTGCGCACTCCCGAGAATATTGAGGCTGTGGCCCGTAGTGTGAGATAGAATCCATCCTTCTCAACTCGACGCCGATCGCAACAACTGGCCACTAGTCGCACCAGCCTGAGAAGAATACTGCACAAAGACCTCGGATTATTTGCCTACAAAGTCCAGATGACTCAGGAGTTGAAAGCAAATGACCATCCGCTTCGATATCAGTTCGCTGTGTAGGCCATAGACCAGCTCAATAATGACGTCGATTTTTGTCGAAAAATCATCTTTTCAGACGAAGCGCATTTCCATCTCGGAGGTTATGTAAACAAGCAGAACTGCCAGATTTGGGGTTCGAAACAGCCACACGTAATCGTGAGAGAAGCCAATGCATCCACCAAGAGCGACATTTTGGTGTGGATTTTGGAGTGGTGGCATAATTGGCCCATTTTTCTTTGAAAATTGCTGCTGGAGACACCGTTACCGTCAATGGCGACACGTTACAGAGCCATGTTGACCAACTTTTTATGGCCTCAAATCGATGCTATGAATGTGGACGACCTTTGGTTTCAACAAGATGGTGCCACATGGCATACAAGCCAACTGACAATCGATATCTTGCGCACCAAATTTGACAACCGAATAATGAGCCATTTTGGAGATGTCAATTGGCCTGCGCGGAACTCCGATTTGACGCCGATAGACTTTTTTCTGTGGGGTGCCGTTAAGGATCGATGTTATGCGGATAATCCAGAGACAATTCTAGCTTTGAAACATAACATCGCGACTGTTATTAGCGAGATAAGCGGCGAAATCATCGATAAAGTGCTTGAAAACTGGACTCACGGGATGGCTTACTAGAAGGTCAGCAGAGGCAGCCACATGAACGAAATTGTTTTTCATTCTTAAATCGGAGATTCCAACCTTCACGATAAAAAAAATTTTGTTTTAAATATTGATGCAGACTCATTTTATACCGTTTTTAAAAACAAACTTTTAAGTGGCCCACCCTTTAACATTCATTCTACTCTCTCTTTTTAACCACATAAAAGAAGATCATAAAATAATTTAACCTCAATATTATCGACGTAGTGTGTTTCCACTACAGTTAACATTTGCTAATGCAGACAATGACAAAACATATTGAGCATAATCAAGATTACCTCTTAGCTTCGGTTGGACATTTCACGGCACAGTACAGTAATAGTTCCATTAATGCTGCCCGTCATGGATACCATTTGTGATGTTAAAGAAACAAGAGACACCGTTTCCCAGGTGCGTGGCTTGCCTTTACAGTGTGCCAAACAAAGGAGATGGCGAACAAAAAGGGGACTATGGATAAAAGAACTTATTAAGTCTGAGGTGAGATAAGCAGGATATTATAAGCAATAATTACTTTAATATTACTTTTTTACGTGGAAAATTGTTTTAACATATTGCTGAGATTTTTTCGGACAAAATAAAATTAAAAACGATATAATTACGACTACATTTACTTATTTCATATCTATTCAGTAAATGATTTTGTATTATATTAACAATTACATAAAATATCTTGTACATGTTGATACGTAAGCCATGCTTCTGTAATTTCTGCTGAATGTATAAGTGTATAATTAATGCGGCACGAAATACTGTTTAAGCGACCTTAATGATACAGGAGGCACCATTTGAGTGGCTTTAATGATGCAGGAGACACCATTAGAGTGATTTTAACGAGAAAGGAAACACCATGCAAAGAATAGCATACAAGCGTAAGCTGACATCGACAGGTTACGTGCAGGCAGAGTTTTCATTTAACATAACATTAAATGTTTATAGCGAAGGCAAAAGACTATATACTTATCAAATAAACATTAAATATTGCAGTTCAGCAAAATTTATGGGAAAGTTATATTATATCAAAAATACTTTCTATCATCATTTCTTTCTAATGTAATTAAAACGATAATAAAATAAAATCGATTGTAGAGTACGTACTAAACAAGTAAATGGGGTCGTAATTATATCATGTTTGTTTTCATTTTGAGAAAAGATAAATATCGACCAATATGTTAAACAAAATTTCAGATAAGAAAAAAAGTTAAACTAAGAAAGTCGAATTATTGCATTAAAAACCCTTTGTCTGTCATATCACACGCTTCATTGGTTCCGATAGAGGTAACATAGGCGTAGGGTGTAAAAAGCATAGACGAAAAGGAGTACTGCGACATAAACGGGGAAACTCCAGGTTCCACCTTAATGAAACTTTTACTGTATATTGGCATGCCGGATGGACGATGAGTTGTACGTAAGTCATTGTAATGCCGTACCTGAGTTAAGAGGTTAAAAACAAAATATTCCTATAGTGAAACCAGCAAAACGCTAAGGGTTAACACACGTTGCTATTTATCTGCGCTATTTTTATGTTTTATTGTGCAGATCATGTGATGAAAAGTAACGGTAGAAGAGAGCAAAATTAGTATAAAGCAAAATAGAATTCTGTCATGGATGTAGTGTGTTGAACGATACCATTGTGTAGAAACCTAGAGAGATTTATTATGATATCTCTTTCATCTCTTCAGAGAATTTTCAGATCATCTTTTCAGAGAAAGTTTACTCGATCATCTGTAGAATTGCGTGGCATTCGATGTTGGCCTTCACAAAAAGAAATTCGAAAACGATTAAAAAATGCAGTTGTGACTTGTCGTTTTAACGATTACCTTCTTATTGGTTGCACCACTATTCTAAATACAATTCACATTACAAACCAACAAGTTGCACACATTAAAACTCTTTTCCGTAATTTATTTACATTTGGTAGATATGACACGAAGTGGTACACAGCCTCGTTGCCAATAAAAAAACTGTTATTAGTGATTATGCAAAGAAGTGTAAAAAGCTGTACGTGTGTCATAGGCGGTATTTTCCTGTCGTCATTAGAGGGCTTTGCAAGGGTAATATATTTTGATTACAGGCATATAATTTAACCAGTCACTTTTTAAATTAAGTACCAAGACAGTAATAATAATTAAAGTAATAATTAAGTAATAGCATTGCACTATGAGAATACAAGCCAATTTTCTTTTGCAGCTGATGAGTATGTCCTTCTCTTACTTTATGTTTCTGCATAATATTCGCTAAGATAGAATAAAACAGTTAGAACATTATTATTTACACCATACTGCAATAGTGCATGGTTAGTGTATCCACGTTTTATGTACATTTAAATCTTCCATAAAGTAGTAGTCGCATTAGAGCAAAATAAAGATTAACCATATATCAATATTGTATTTAAATATGCCTGTTTTAATATTTATAAGTTTTCCAATTGATGCTAACGGAATATCAAAATCGATGTGAATCGTCGTGTACAAAGTTTACTTAGATTTTAGTGCGTTCTACCGTGTAATACAACTGGACTATCCCTTCATAAAATAAGGCGTTATACAAAAGTAAATATATAATAAGTTACAGACCGTAGACAGAAGGGTGATAGTTGTATGGTTGGAGGTGATTCCACAGTTAATTATTTTAAAACATTACGAGCCTTCTTTCATTTCAAATACACGTTATACTTTTATTCCAAATACAGACCTTTCTCTACGACAAGAGAGCCATGGAAGTAACTATAACCCTCGCATGGGTGGTTACTAAGAAAAAAATAATTATTACGGCCACGCGCCAAGTGCTGATAAAGTTCTTTCCTAAAAATGGTTCCATATATCTAGTAGTTATTTAAAAATGGTAAGAATGATAATAAATGAATGTCTTGCTGGAAATTCATAGTTTTTTTTTACATTACCGCCTTCCATATGCAAAAAAGAACATGTACAAGGAGCGTCGTACCGAGCAAGATCTGCGAACTTGTTATCCATTTCTACGACCGCCATTATATTTGAAATTGACGTAAATCCATTAATTTTCAGTTATATTTACTTAAGGTTCAGCGTTGTGCAATATTTTAAAAAATTATGCGGGTGTGTGTGCGTGTGTGAGCACGAGTCGCGATAATCTGGTGTGTGCGTTGCGAGTGAGACGGACATTCCTCGGTACCTCGTTTGGAGAGGTGGCATGTCCTGTTGGTTAGTTCAACTAAAACAACAGGACAGAGTAGCGGGGGTGACAAAGGAAAGAAGGCGCGATGATGGCACTCGAGGAGCAAAGGACGAAAGAGACGCCACGAAAACTGCGTATTAATTGTACTTTTCCGTGTACCAAGTTGGATCGACACTTTTTTTCAATAAAACCTACACTTATTAATATTCGTGCGAAAACTGCGTATTAATTGTACTTTTCCGTGTACCAAGTTGGATCGACACTTTTCTTCAATAAAACCTACACTTACTAATATTCGTGCGAAAACTGGGTATTAATTGTACTTTTCCGTGTACCAAGTTGGATCGACACTTTTTTTCAATAAAACCTACACTTATTAATATTTGTGCTATACGAACAAAAACCCACAAAATGAGTACCGCTTGGCGAGCAAAGACAGCTTGTGGAATTGGTAGGAGTGTAAAGCTGTTGGGGCAAATTTGGATTTATTTGAACATCCTCCCCCACTCAATTGAGGAGTCCAGAAACATATTCGTCTGCTTCATTATAATTTATCGAAGGATAAATTATGCTAGAGATGTTTGAGCGGCGACGCGCAGAATGCAAATGAAAGCATTAATATTACTGTCTGCTGTTTAGCTTATTATTGTTATTATTATTATTATTGAAAATAGTTGGAATGCATCGTATATTGCTGCTGAACTCTTCAATTAAGGACATATTTATATTTTTCAAAATCTAGAGAAGCTAGAAATGATTATTGAAAGTTGGTGTAAGAAATACCTTGTGGGCATCAACGAGCATTAGCTGGTTCGACAAAGACGGCGCAGCACTTTATCCACTAAGGAGGCTCATACAGGATGCAAAAAGGTACTAATTGGAAAAAATGAATTTTACGAAGAAGCTAATGGACTATTATAAGATACTGGAATCACAGTCGATAATTTATAGATATCATTCACTTTTCACTTCTTAAATCTTCAAACGCGTTTTTCTCAAAATTAGATTTCTGAAGTTGGCGGAAACGCTCATTTGAAAACTATTCAAGAACATAATGAAACTTTGACCATAACTGTATAACATTAGTATTTTCCATATGAATTGACTCGTTCTGAAACATCACCAAAAAAATACTTTTTCATAGAAATCAAACCGAAAAAATAACGTGAAAATACGAGCTTTTATGTTCAAAGACGTATAAGTCTTCCGATTTCAAACTTTTCTCCGTTATTTTTTAGATTCACATAGAAACTACGGATATTACTAGTAAGAATTTTTATAAATGGTTCGATTTAGATAAATACGAAGGAGTATACAACTTCCCTAATTTGCAAACTGCGCACGAATCTGCTAGAAAGACGTGGTGATATCTCGGCCATTGTACTTTATCATGTAATAAAAAAATATGTTTTTCTAGTTAAATATCTGTATAATTGAATGCCCAAGTTCAAAAAAATTGAATACTGATTCATCCGCTCCAAAAAAATGTCTAAAAATCACGCATATTTAAGGCTTCTACATGCGTCTCCCTCCTTAACTTTGGTAATCTCAACAATGGTAAAGCATTGCGACAATGCTTTCAGACAACATGTAATTGCCATTGTGAAGCAATTGGTAGCTTAGTGTTAAAAAAATAACCTTGGACGCGTGACTGGAGTAAGGAACATTCGATGCACGCAATGGCACGACGAAGATAATATTACAGGAGCCAACCGTAAGTCAGTGTTATATATAGCAGCAATAGAACTTACTGTTATGAATAACATTTTTCCGCGTAGACTTCATAGCGCCACGCGTTGTTGCATTTTCAATAATGACACACACTCTTTCACAGACGGAATTCCGCTTTGTTGCACTGCCGCTGCTCGACTACTCCGATTCCACGGCTCTCCATTTGCTTGCGCATGCGCAGTATCGAACTGACTCAAAGGGATACTAAGGTGCAAGAGAGACTATAGAATAAACACAGCTTGTACGTGCCACATGGTACCAGCAATTTGCAGCACTTGTTGCTTTCTCATCGCCATGGGGGATTTGAACTGCTATCGATTCAGTCAAAATATGAAATATTCCTATTTACTATACCGTCTCTAGATTATGCCGTCCATTGCTTAAACAGCTCTAGGTAAATTACCCTAAATATGGCATCAAAAATTTAAAAAAAAATTCAAGACTCCTGCAACATCGATTGCGGAAATACACCTCGGAGTTTGCTCAAGCCAACGCGCGTTATTTGCAATTGAACACGCGCGCAATGTCTAACTTTGGTGGAAGTCAGTATTACGATATTCCTCGGACTCTCTTATCTTATGTTGGCCTATGGCCCGAGGAAAATATTGAAGTCGGAAAAGCACGAAGAATCTTGTCATTCACGATACTTACGAGTAGTTTGTTCGCTTTGGTGCTGTACCCTTTCAATTATACGCTTTCTAATGTACTGAGTTGTCTCATTAATCTTTGCGTAATGTATTATACGGTCTCTGTATATTTTGCATTTTCACTAAATCGACTGATTATACATTCAATATAAATTCGTAGTATATTTTTTTAGTTCAGTTGCATTATTTTCAATCGTGCTCTAAACGCTGGTATGGTAAGTCTGATGATTCCAATATCAGCATAATACAGTTTTAATTAATCATGTTGTTTGAAGTTATTTTAAAATATGATATAATGAAAGCAATCAAAATTGTATTTCAGCTATACGAGAAACTTCATTATATATTTGCACGTGCCAGATGTGCTCGTCATATGGCATTTAGGACGTACCCATAAAGTATAAACGTGAGATAGAAGAGAAGCAGAAATATATTATCGATTAAAGATGTATATAATTGCCTGTACTTAATTTACTTTTACGGGGACGAGAAACACAAAGATTAATGAGATGGCATAAAGTCATGAATATTATTATACTCTTTATACTATTACATATATGTATGATATGTTAGCGTGAAAGTGATTAATCGGTTATTATTGATAATGACCAAATGGAGTATTCAAAGTGAACATTTTGTCCAAATTTATCACATTTACCGATAATCATTTATAATTCTTATCTATCTGCGGTAAATGTGAATGATTTCCTTCATTCTGCTTTGATCTCCACAGACGATTGCAATGTGGATTTCGTGAATGATTTGAATTTTTTTTCAGAAAATTATAATATATAATTGTTGGGTTTTATTCGTAACGGGCAGGAAGAGTTTTGCAATATTTCCAATTTTGATAACGTTATACCTTGTCAATCGTTGATATTCTTCAGATGTTTTCCCGAAAATTTCTTTATTTTCTTTGATATTTTTTTCATAAACATATACTTTTCCTTTGCAAATAACTCATCATTTTTCCCTTTTTGAGCCTTTAATTTATCGACTCGATCGCTAAATCGTGTTCTCAGTTTTTTCCTAATCATCCACTGTAATTCCAAACACAATAAACATTCATATTGTTGCGTCCGGGGGTGCTCGCGATTGATTCCATGTCGTAGAAATGATTAACACTCCAATGTAACGTTAACAAAAAGAACTATTTATTGTATCAATCGGGGAACGGAGCACCGCTTCCGCGCTTTCGAGATACTCTCATATTATGAATAACGTTCTACTGTTCTACGGTCTTCGGGGCGTTCTCAGGGGTGGACACTCCATATACCAGGGCCCGGATCGCAACAATATGTTACAATGCGCAGAACTTCAGAGCGTAGAGCGTCGGCACCCTTCGTGTTACGATGGTGAGTTACCCATGAAATATCTCTTAATTACTCATGATTTTCCTGTGCTTCCTGAAATCCTAAAAAATGGTCCAATGCATTGATATTTTTAACATTACTGTCATGATCCTCGTACAGAGGAACGTGCAAATTCTCAGGAGCACATTTTAATATCGTGTCAGAAGAGCCACATTGGACCTTCTGTAGAATTAACCAGACCAAAAATGTCAATTGGGACCAGGTTATGTCAATTGGGACCATCCCCACCATTTAATTGGTTTCGGATCCTGTAAAGGGTCCAGCGAGGCTCTCCTGATGTCAATCGTGGTCCTAAGAATTTGCACGGTGCTTCGTATGCTCGTTCAGTCGGGTTCATTGCTGAGATTAACAAGCTCCTGGTTGGGATGGCTGTTTTCTCCTTCATTTTAGGTCAAGTTAGCTATATTTTTACCGATTTCCGGTCAGGTCCGGTCTCTCTTCCTGTGTCGTTAGCGGTACAACGGTGAGTCATCCATGAAAAGTGTTTTATTATTCACATTTACCAAAGATAACGTCTTAAATAACAATGGTGTTTAATCAAACGATCGTTGCTCTAATATAACAAGTATAGCTTATATTTTTTATGCGAAAAGACCTTTATATGTACGGAATTATATTAGCCATTCGAAAAATATTAGACCAATTACGGTTTTATATACTTCCAAGACATTGTGATTAAATATTTAATATAATTAATAAAGTAAGGCAAATTAATTAATATGTAGAAATTAGTGATATAATTCCGTATGATATATTCTAAAACGAAGATCTATACGTTAGCCACATTACCAGTTTTTACAGTCATAGTGATTTCGATCTTTTATCATTTTTACCATAAATTACACATTTTCGACTTTGGTTCTCACCTTTTGGTATATACAATGAAGGAAAGAGAAAGAATTTATTATCGATTCCGGATGGCACCTGTATACAAATTATATGCATGCCGGATACATATGGCGCCCGTGGTCACACCTCTTCGCGTGCATGCCGGATATATCCGGCGCCCGTGTTGGGTCTGGGAACAAGTTCATGGCGTTTTTCCTGATGGACAGCGTCAATTGCAAATAACTCAGAAAACATAGATCGCCCAGACTATCAGAAAAATGGCGAGACATTGGCGATAATAATGGAGCATATTTCGTTTAAATAAACTCATTTTCACGGAATAAGAACAGCAGTTGAATTTGACTAAAAAACCGCCACGAACTTTTTTGCAGACTCAATATATGCGGCGAAGTGAGAAGGTTCATACTTATTGGCAGGCCCGTAGGTAGAGTTTAGTTTGGAGGGAGGGAGGTTTATATTATTTGTTACACATTTTGCTAAATTTAAATTAATGAAGAATTTTGATGAGTATATTATTATTTCACTAATTAATAAATTTTACCACAAATAGAAAAAATACCCAAAAAGCCAGATATAGGTTGCGTTAATATATCTGTATATATATATTTTATTGTAGCGTTTTTTATATTACGAGGGTGGCAGGGAGTTACATGTAGCTTTTCAGTAAATGTGATCAATTTTTGACAAATTATTCACTTTAATCGTATATAATCAGTATATATCCGACATATCATATACAATGTATCCAACGAAATAATAGAATTCCATGAAAGATGTTCGAGTATATATGTCTCCTTTAAATTCCATATTTTATTAAGGTTTTCCTAATGGAAAATAAATAAATCGAATTACCACGATTATTGGTACAGCTTTGAGAAGAGTAATTTAACAAAAGATTCTTATGGAAGTTATTGTCATTATAGATATTCAGGCGTGCAATTATTGTTATCAGAGATGATATTTATTTTCAGCCATATTTTGTCTTCATCTGCCAAGGGGATTACAAATTGATTCTGAATATTTTATCTGGCGGTTTGTTGCTAGTAGCATATGTGATAAAGTATAGCGCCTTTTATTTGAATGCTCAAAATGTGAGTATACAATTAACCCCCTGAAATTTAGGTTCAAATTACATAACTCGATGATAATACAGGGTTACATTACATGGATAACTTTATTCGTATTTATCTCGTTGAATGCTCCTCTCAATTTAATCTTCATAACATCAGAAAGTATCGTGCAAAGTGAAGTGTATACTCGTCTTATGATTGGTTTTTGTAGGTAATTAAAATCATGAACCACATGAAAGAAGATTGGACTATACTAAACTCCAAAGAGGAGTTGCGCATAATAGAGACGTATATGAAAACTGGAAGGTTTAGGTCAAAAATCCTAACAAGTAATGAAGCTTAGTCTGATGTTATTATGGCACAATTGATGATACGATATTACTTTGATTACAGTATCTTAATTATTCAAGGATTCAATTGTTTCAGTTGTGATCTTTCAGGCTTATATTGGCTTTGTTATATGCGCGTGGGTGCCATGTATTATAACAGTTGGCGATTCATCGAACAAACCCAGGCGCTACAAGTTTCCCATTATAGCTCTGTGGTTTGACGAAATGCATTATTATTTTTTTGTGCTCGTCTTGAACATGGTACTCTTAGTGGGAATGACTACCTTCACAGGAACGGAAACAACATTTATGACCTTCATGCAACATGCGTGCGGAATGTTCAGCGTCACTTGGTAGGATAAACCAGAAATTGACTACTTTGCCTACCAATACTATCCATATGTTTATCCTTGTCTTTAGACTGTCAAAACATTTTTATTCCATGTATATGACCTCTTTTACTTTACACTTAATATTATATTTTAAATCAAATTTGTGGAAATTAAGTCCCCTTAATTGTTCTATCTCTGTTTAATCTGAGTATTGTAGCTACACTACTCGGAGTAGCGATCACTTGGTAAATAGATCCATAGTTTTCAGTGACCTTGGGTCTTTTGCCCTGTTGTAAATTATCAGCAAAATTTTTACGCTGATTGGAAATTTGATAAACAAATAAACTGTGTCTATCAAGTTGCATTTGACATTTTAAGAAGTATACTAAAGGTGCTTGAATAGAGGGCGCGACTCGAGCGAGCAAAACGATCGACAACAAATGTCCTATTTTTTAGAAAGTTAATTTCTATTGTTTAAGTGAACAGCCAGCTTTTTCCCTTGTGATCAAATTTAAATAACGAAGTTTATGTCACTGCAACTAATAGTGACAATATGTTTAATATACAAATGCTGCTATATTGATTATTTTACCTGTGTAAATATACACCTAAAAATCTGAACAGTAGACTGCCAACGGGGCATTAATTCTGTATATTTAAAACATAATTAATCATATTTCTTTAGATAATGGTATCGTTTGGGAGAATAGGAAGTTTATTTGAGCATATTATCGTCAAATAAAGAAAAGAAACATATTTTTGCAAAAATACACTTGTAGGATAATCTTATTCAAATAACTGCTTGAACAAATTTATTAAAATTTATTGAAAGAATTGATATTCTTATTTTCAGTTATCGAATAAAGCAAGCATTAGATCACGAGAACTTGTTTATAACTCGTTCAGATAATGAATATGTAACATATAAGAAACTAATCAGTGTCATCAAGATTCATCAAAGAACCATCGAGTGAGTATCTGCGTAATGAATCACAGTTAAAATAGATAAATCTAATAATAATGGTTCTATGAGCATAATATTCTATGAGTATAACGAGCAAATAATGGAAAAAAAACTTTCAATTTCTGATTTGGTTCTGGCTCCTTATTTTCCAGGTATAAATCATAAGTTTTCAAATTAATAAGACGATTAACATTGGATTTACTCGTATACAGGGTGATTCTAGTAACTGGGCCAAGCTATAACTCTTTTTTAAGCGAAGTTAGAAAAAAATCATGGGAAAAGTTTGCACCTTTTGAAAAGCTCCATCGTCCTATGCGCCGACTTTTTTTTGCCAAATGCGTTAGTGCATCTGCAAAGTGCATTAAACTGGTTTTTTTTAATGGAACCACCAATTTTTTTTACATAAATACGTTGCTTAAGCGCTTTAGCAATTAAAGTGTATAAAGAAAGTCACCGAAAAAACAATAGTTTGTGAGATATTTCGCAAGAACAAAATAATGAGAAGTTTGCTCGAACAATTTTGAGGATTAATAAAAGCACATTTACGAATAGTGGCATATTCAATCGGCATAATGAAGACGAATGTCACACGAAAAATCCACATTTGAGAAAAAGCGTAAACAACCAATTGCGCTACAGCATCAATGTGTAGAATACACCTATCCCCCGATTTACACGGTACTCGGTTTACACGATTTCACTTTTACACGGTTTTTAAATTTGCACCGGCCCGGTGCAACAACTTCAAGGTTCGCCCATCTGAAGTTGTTTCTAATTCATCTAACATCGAACTTGAATCGCATCAACCACTATTGAGTGATGAAAGTGATATCATACCAATCAGGAATAAAAGATTAAGAGTCTACAAAAATGATAACAGTAACTAAATTTCTGGTTAAATTTTTTAATTTATATTTCTCGTTTCTATATGTAAAATGAATTACATACATATACCTTTATATTTTTGTCATTTTATAAATAGACAGTTATTTTTATGTTTTTAAGATATATTTAGTTTTATTTTACGTTGAAATAAATGACTGAATTATGCACATTTTAGTTTGTTTTCGATTTACACGGTTTTACGTATAAGAATCTACGATTTCGATTTACACGGTTTTCTAAGGAACCTATCTTCAGTGTAAATCGGGGGATAGGTGTACTAAAATTTCAAGATATCGAATCGACGCTTATTTGCAGAGCAAGGAGGGTAATAGCTAAAAAAAAGTGAAGCACGAGGCGAGGCAAGCGAATAGTTTAAAGACTAGCGAAAGAAATTATCAATAAAAATATTATCGTTAACTTTTTTAACTTTATTTTTTTCTATATAAAATGTTTTTTTTAACGTATCGGTGAAGTTTTGCCGATTAAAATAGGACCAAACACGATATAATTACGACCACATTTACTCGTGTAATACGTATTGAGTAATTAATTTCATGCAGAAATGGGGAAATTTCTAATAAGTAAATGTCGTTGAAATTACATTGTGTTTATACTCATTTTGATTGGCGAAATCTCTAATATGTTAAAAACTATTTCAGATAAAATAAGTGGAATTAAAAAATGACTTGTTCCCTGCACGGTTCCTCTCCACCCTATGTCTCACTCATTTTCCTCTAATATTATAATTCAACTGAATAATTATTCCCTTCATTTATTTATTCAACCACACAACCACGACCAAACTCTTTAATTCCCACACGCTAATGTCGATCTCGTCGACCAAACTTTAACTCCAGAAGACCATATGTAAATTATTTACAGTGCGCGAAAATCTGCTCAGTATGGCCACATCTTGTTTTATATCTGTTTTTATAATTTATTTTTACAATGTCAGAAATCATCGAGCAAGCGAGGTTAGGAGTTCACTGCCCTTACATTAAAAATGTTTTATCATTGCGTTAAATACTATCGAACCGTGAACTTTTCTCACAGGAGCAACGCCCTGTATCGCATTCTGCGCTATATCACACAGTTAACTGGCTCCCAGGAAGATGACATAGGCGTAGGACTAGGGCAACGTAATCAGGAGTGGGACACTAACGAAGATATTACGGTGCCTACTTATCACGTTAAGCGCCAAGCCGATTTTACGTGCCGTTCCGTTCACGCCGCAGTTAGCCGTCAAGCGGGCCACTCTGAGCCGCTTGTCGATAGGCGAGCCAGAGTGTAAACGGATGGCTCAGGTGACTTTTCTCAATCACAATAAATACTCCTTTGGAGTCGTATCCCGCGTTCGCTTACGGTCTTAACACTAGAACAACCGAACCAGTCAAAATGACTGGTCAGGCGTTTCTTTAAAAAAACCGTAGTGCTTTATAACGATCCACTTTTTCAGGTTTTCCATGATTTTGATGCAGTACTTAGATCATCATATTGATTTACTGCCATTTCCTTTTACTCTCCTTTTTTTTTTTTTTAAGGTATATGTGGTGTTCTAAATATGCCCAGAAAGTGGCTGGTAGTTTTAGTGTTAAAGTTATAATACAAATTCACGAATGTTGGGTTCAAAGATGGCGAGAAATTTAACGCGGAAAGTTAGAACCTTTTCTAATCGATGAACGAGTAAACCTCACATTTGTTTACTCTGTTATAATAAATTGCAATGATATTTTTAACGCGTTGTGTGCAACGCGGACTTATAAAAAAATCCCCTTCACTGAATGGAAAGTCCAGTGTCAGTCAGCGGTGACTGACGTGGCGCTTAACGTGCTATTCGGTGCATCGAGTGTTATCCTTTACTAGATGCTATGATAGTTTGTAATGTAATACATTCGATGGTCGATGGAGATTACGGTAGACGAGAGTCGAGAATGTTGAACGAACGAAATTTGTTGCGTGCTGTACAAAATCTTGGCATGGACAATGCTGAGTGTGGAAGCACGAAAGGCTTGCAGGCAGAAGAGCTTTCCTGTGTCCTCGATGCTGCTTCTTAATGCAAATTTACTGTAGGTCCGTTATTCTTAACCGGTACTTCCTCTTGGGACCCATTATTATGGTAAAGCTGCCCGAAGGGACCTTCCTCCACTTTTACTCGAAACCTGTATTCATCAACAAAGATGATGGGCTTTGTCGTCCTGCTAGGCTTGCATCTTACGGTTTGCGCATTATGCAGCAAATTCTCTTGGACAGGTTTTTACATAATACGTTTATTCATGGAGATGGAAGTACGATCGTATTTATCGATAAAGAAAAAGATTCGATGTCTTCTAAACGTCAGTTTAATATCCAAGAAATAATGAGCGACATTTTACGCGATAGAATATTTACACATTCACGGAAAATATGTAATCGGTTATATAATATATCACGGATCGAGTTCTCTTTAGGTGCTGATCGCTTTAATCACGAGAACAATATAATCAAATTTAAAAGAATAGCATTTGATGGAGCGAAGCATCTATAATCTGTTTCATAACTCACTATAAAACGGATTATTTTGACTGCAATTTAATCCTGAGAATGAAACAAGATTATCTATCGCTACTAAGACACAAATATATATACTTCTCTATAACTCGAAATAGAAAGATTGCTCAGCTCTTTGGCCTCTTCAAGTTTTACATATGCATAAATCCTCGTCCTACAAACCGCTTACCAAGCATTTACTTACACCAAGCGGATTAAAAGAGGAAAGAAAAAACATTTTTAAGAATCACTCGATAACGCTATACAAAATCCAAGAATCTCGCGATAAACTTTTTTCTTTCACAAAACGTCTACGTAATTACGCGGTCTATTCGGCGATTTTCTCTTGCGCAGCGCCGTAAGAGATCCGAGGAAAAGGATTCCCGTCTATTCACCGCCACTTTACGCGGGTAAGCAAGAAGTACCTGGCATACCATTCGCGCAATTACGTTCTGAAACTTAATAGCCCCTCGTGGAGAGTGCAAATTCCCTTGCACTTCTGCAAAGGGTACATCAGGGACTGAAGAGATACGCTTATCGCCGTGAATTCGACTCCTGCCTGGCAACGGGAAAATTCGGCTGCGGGCTGGTTGGAAAAATATTTTGCGACCCAGGGCAGGGAGGGGGGAGGGGGAGGGTGCAGGCCGGCCAACGTCTCGAGCTTTTTAATTAATTTCATGGACGAAGCGCGCTTTCATCGTATGAATCACGCGAGACTCACTTTTTCGCCAGGGTCACGTACCGGCGCCGGAGTTTTTTCGGGTTGACGGTGAATATACACTCTCCCTCAAAAGCCTTAGGACACTTGTTCCTTTTGGCAAACTTCAATTGTATAATGTAAATTTACTTAACTCGTGCAGTTTCATTACCGCACAAATTCATGGACACACAGCCGATGTTGGCGGAGGACATTGAAGCGGGTTGTTTAGGTAGCGGAGGTTTTTTGCGTAATGGAAAATATATTCGAGATGTTCAAATTAAATTCAATTGAAGTGAATTCAAATAAATTACTCCTGAGATCAAAATATCAGGTTTTCGAAAAGCAGTCTCAAGTATTAGTGACGATCTTAATTAGGTCTTACACAAAATTATTATATACATTTCTTTTTATACTTATTGCTGATTGTGCGAAATGTATAAAATATACCGCTTTCGTCAAGATACTCGATCGATTATGATCGTTTTAAGGCCTCCATCCATTGTCAATAGGTGACTTCTGAGATCGCAATATCACGTTGTCGAAAATCAGTCCCAAGTATTAGCGATGATCTTAATTAGGCCTTACGCAAAATTATTACATATATTCCTTGTTATGCACATTGCCCATTGTGCAAAATATGTAAAACGTGCCACTTTTGTTAAGATACTCGAGCGATTACAAGGGTTTGAAGGTTCTCATGCATTGTCAGTAGGTGTTCCGAGACTTTTAAGAGGGGGTGTACGTCCGAGAAAGATGGGTACGGGAAAGGGAAATACGGTGAAGTGGAAACTAAGAGCAGCTCCGGGCGGAATAAGAAACGAGAGCGGAAAGGTCGGAGGTGAGAAGGACGATTTCGTCGGGTCTCACCTAAGCTGTATATCTCGTCGCGAGGCCTCGGTTCGCGGAAATAGTGTCACCGCGGGCAAAAAGTATCGTCGTGTTTCGCATTAGACTTTGCTGCAGACTCTAACAGAATGTTGCCTGGCTTTTTTCAAGGTCGGACATCACGCGTCGCGCGAGTCACGAAGATTGCAATACCCGCTGCAATCGCGATATACGAAACTTCGCGTATAGAAATAAAATAAGTACACGTGACCGCTGTATCGATGTATGATATTCATTGAAACACGATAACTGCTTTGTAAAATGAAATTCTATAAACAGAACGGGCTGCGCTAAAGGATAAAAATATCTATTATATAAACAAAATACTATAAACGAAAAAATGACGATACTCGACTGTTGTATCAATCTATGATATTCATTCAAATATGAGAACTGCTTTGTAAAATGAAATTCTGTGAGCAGAACGCAGTGCACTGAAGGTAAAAATATCTATAAACAAAACACTGTAAATAAAAAAATAAGTGTACGTGATTGTTGTATCAATCTATGATATTCATTGAGACACGGTAATCCTTTTATAAAATGGAATTCTGTGAACAGAAAGCGATGCACTATAAGATGAAAAGGCTGTAGGAAAGAAAGACTGACATCAACACAACGGAACCGGGTGTCCAGTGTCCGACTTTTTCCTATGCCTTTTTTCTTAATATCTCCGGTTCACCGCCTTCAATTTCCTAAATTACATATTTATTTAATTCTCAATTTAATTACTGTTATTAAATAATGAAATAAATAAATGTATTAAATTAACCTTAAATTAAAACCTAAATTATTGTTATTTATTAAATTAACCTTAAATTTTAACCTTTAATTATGGAGCCACGCATTGGTGACCAAAAATAATTATCACCACGCGACAATTTCACTCCAAGAAGACCAGATGGAGAATTAAAATATGTGCGCGAAAAGACTGTTCGATAAGATCACTAATAATGAATATACGTATCGTTAGAAATTTCCAAGCAAGAAGAGGTTACGAGTTCATGAGTGACGATTATTATAGATAAATCGATAAATGCAGCATGTAAAACAGTTCGTTATATCGTTTTATGACGAAAGCCAGAAAGGACGATGCATCATATGCACGAGGTAAAAACCGGCCGCAGAGATCCAAGGACGTAATAAAATCGCCGCCTCGATGCACACGATTAAGCATGGCGAAGAAACTTTTTAACGAATCGCCGAAATTCTTCGGAGCCGATAACTCGCGCGCCATAAAATTTGGGGATTAAGCTCACTTACCTTAACTGCGATTAGTGTACCCGTGCTTTAAGGCAGCTCGTGCATTTTTACTACCTTCCGATTCTCATTCTACGTCGAATCGAAGGGTTCGCTAGCTTGGAATTGAATTAATGGAAAGTTGGGATTACCAGGAGTAATAGACGTACGGCAATTCGAGGGACGTAGAATCTTCGTCATCGTATCTTGTTGACCGAAGACTACTTTAACTGCCTCATTTGCATCCAACTCTGATATGAATCGATTCGTTTCTTCCACAATGTAAACGTTTATGGACGTGCCAATAATGTTTGGAATACATAACTCAATGGTAGTACCGGGAATAATGTTTAATAAGGAACGTGAACTTTCATGAGCATTTCACGATTCCATTCAGTGCTTGAAGCATTCCTCTTAGACTAGAGTGAAATGTACAGCCAATAAATTCATCGCAAATAATAGTTTCTGGACGATTAGCTACAAGTAAAAACTTTGCGGTCGTGTCTCTCAAAAGCTGTTGACCGACAGTTATTTTAACTGCGCTATTTCCAAAAAACTCTGATACGAAGATCTAAGTGTATTCGAGGCCACAAATATTCTTTGGGATGTCGGAATATATATTATTCTCTGTATAATATTCTAGAAGATCGTTTAATAAGTATTAAGGAATTTTTGGGTAGATCGAAGGGGGTCAATGAGATGTACATAGATAACGAAAATCCTTTGGGGGAATTATTATTCCGCGTGAGGAATTTCGGGCGTTAGGCTGAAGGCCAAAGTATTCCGGATATGTCAAGGGATGATCTATGAGGCTATCGTTTTAGATTCTGGGCGTATAGGGAATAATCGGAGTATTTTCTGGCAGCACGAGGCGTTCCTCGATTGACATTTTTTCGTGTGCTTCGTCAAACTGTCAATTAACTAGGAACTCCTACAATGTTGGTATATTTCTTTTGTGCATGTTTATATAAAAACGTATCCTCGTATGATTAATTTTGAGCAATATTTGCTGAAGCTCTTTCTTCTACTTTCTTATTCTATTTTATTATTTTATATATATATATATATATTCGATCGTAAATTAGGTTGGAAAAAAATAGGAGCAGAATTGTTTTCAAGCGAAATAAGTACAAGATTTTTAAAATATGAAGAAATTGTATCAAGATAATGGATTTAAAAGATAAAAGAGACAATATGTTTATAAAAGTATGTGATTTTTGAGGAGACAACGCCTTTGTGTCTACACCGTTGTTTTCGCAGAATATGTTAATATTGTGTTTCGTTTGATAAATCATCACGAAACTGAGATGATTTAAATATATAGAGCTTTCTTTTTTTCTTCTATGTCTTTACTTGATAAATGTGCTTTTTTAAAAAGGTAGATAATCATTATGATTTAGCAATGCCTAAAATATGTGAAATAATATTGAATGTGACGTAAAACGCGGTACTGAAAGTTCCAAATTGTACTATTGGTATTGAATAATGATATCATAATGGAAAATTGAAACTTACAATAGCAGTTATACGTAGCGTAATTACATGTATTTAGCACAGTTCGAAATAATCAAATTATCATACCATTATCGATATTGCACTTGTAATTACACCTGCTTTCATAAATTTGGTTAACACTGTCTGTATAATTGCAAACGTTTATTATCATTAGTCAATAATTAACTATGAATTAAATAATATCGCTCGTTTTACGATCGTACAGTATTTGAATTCCAAAGTAACGAGCGTGGGCGAAATGTACTGGATATTGATCTATGGTTTCCGGACCTGTTTTGTTTTTATCTTTTGACAAATATAATTAGCCTTAATAATATTTGCAGAAATAACAAATACTTTTGCGAGACTTGACGGTAGATTTTATTATACACTTTAAGTTTTTACGATAGAATAACCAGCTTATTTCTCCTTTTTACACTATACTGCACCTGTTGTATGCTTTCTGTACTACAATACAACAGCCCTTGATTATCTCATATTATGTCGTTATTCGGATTATAATCAGCGCAAATCGTATTTATTTTTATAGTGCGTTAAACATCACTCACTTGCTTTTTTCATCTTACGTTATACGTAGGCTGTACTTTTTGCAGTTTCTAGTAATAATCATTTTTACTATGTTACTGCAGTATACTTCATATCTGTTATATAAACATCCCTTTTTCTTCTGTACCGAAGGTACAATAACCTGCGCAGCACGATGAAAAATCACAAATGTCAATTCAGAATGAGCAAACCCGTGGATATTTTTTTAAAGTATCAGCTATTTCCATATTTATTTTATGTTTATTACCATATAAATATATTTTTCTGCTGGCTCAATGCGTCTTTTCTTTTCATGTCAGAATGTAGCACTGTTCTCCTTTCACGCTTACACTGATCAAACACTCTTAGTGCACCTCTGCCTTCAGATTAATAATTTCCATTAAAAATCAATAAGTACAAAATTCGTAGCGAAACCAGATTTAGAAAAAGAAATATTCGAAAAAAATTGCCACTATTCCGGCTTGTCTTAATCAAAAAACAAACAGGAAGCCTCTATACGGTATAGAATAAACATCGATGAATTATTCGGACGTTCTGATTTTCTGCATGAAAGTCCCAAGAATATGATTTACAACCTCAATGCTGTAAATAAACGTTGGCCTCGGTAGGTTACCGGATGGAGAGTGGTTTCGCCCCAATTTACAGTTCCATCCTCCTCGTTTTATGACGGTATAAAGCGTTTATAAATTCCGTTGCGTCGCCCAGCAGAAATCGTTGAGATTTTTCCTTTTTCGCCGGGTAAACAAGTCAGCTCCGATCTGCGGGAAGGGCAATTAATAAAACGAATACCTCTGCTGACATGGAAAAATTTACATTGGCCCAGCGAGCAAGGTAAGCACTGCGCTGCTGAGAAAGGAAGTACGAGCGTTTGAGACCGATGCGGATTCCTGGTGTACGTTTGTTTCGTGCTGAGGCTGAATTAACGTACCGCAGTGCCTTTGTTACGGTTATTCACGAGATCGTTGTTGGCAGCTTTCAATAAAGTTCCGAGTTAGTGTCGTTACTTCGTTATCTTTCGTTTACGAGTTTGGGAGGTACTTTCTCACAATTGCGACTTGAGGATAGAATCATTTATACCGGGTTGTTTGTACGAAGTGCTGAAAGATGTTCTCCCAGAGCTAATTGTCGATTTTAACTTTGTTGTGCTTTTTTTATTTATATGGAATGAAGAGATTTGTGCCATATGCAATGGCATTTTCTGAGGCGGTCATTCGATGCGGAAAATGAGTCCATATCTTTGATTAATGAGAACGAGTGGCTACTATTCGTTATTCTTGTATTGGTAAAGATAGTAAATTTCGTAATAGCAAAGACCAACTTCTTGATCTCTCTTAGTAGTAAAGCCTAAGCAAAGGTTTTACTAGCAAGTATTATAATTGGAAAACGATGCTGAATAACCAAAATCTTTCACTTCATCGTAATGTTTTATAGTTAAGTAAGTAGTTTACGATGCAAAGAAAAATGATACTTATTCATAGCATAAATAAATACTTCCCCTAAATATACGAAGTCACAGAAAGTTTGCGTTTCGTACGTAACAGTCAATAAAGTTTGTTCTGTTAAACCTTGCACTATCATTTCCGGACGAGCACTATCTGTGCAATATCAGGAGATACGAACTCTCGCGTACATGCGTGCTATTTTTTCTATCTAGAATTTAAGCCTTATAAAATATGGCAAAGACAAACAGTATTGAAGAAGCAAGCACGATTAGAAATCTGGAATTTTCTAGTAACAACTATAAATTTGATGTGCTTGAAAAAGAAAATTGGGGAAATGCAGTGGATAAAGGCGAACGGAAGAATTTGAAATCAGTTTCATATTTGAAATTTAGAAAAATATTCTATAAAATCCCGTAAAAGCGAGATTGATTATGCACTTTCTCTCGATCTAGTAATAAAACAATTAATTCGTTGAAATTCCGTCGCTCTAGTAGCCATTGTTTTAGAAAAATGCGCTCGTTCGTTAAGGGTTAATAAACGATATCTCGTCGCTGTAATTCCCATACTGTATTTAACCCATTATTTACCATTGTTCCTTTTCAATTATTATTCATTTCATTTTATTCATTCATTTCCACCTAAGCAGTGAAACTTTTAGTTTGGTAACGTAGTACCGACTGCTATAAAAGTTACGCGCTCTATAAAACTATTTTTTCTCTAATTAGCTCACCGTAGAAAGCGAATTGATCAGCGCGTTGTTTAGGTTTGCACTTGGCCTTCGCGTATAATGGGTTTAACACGGAATTCAAAGGCGGACAGGCTTAAGGCCTACTCGCCACGGGTTCATCCCCGTAGGAGAAGGGCGAAATGCTTTTTCGGGGGGTTTTATCTCTATTTTCTCGTCGCGAGCGCGCCGACCGTACGTTGAAATATGTGCATTTCCTATTCCCGAAAAAGCCGTGCCGTCGTGAAAGGGTGGCCGGCTTTCACTCGAGCGCGAGCTCCCTCCAGCGGAGAAAAATATATTTAAATAAGTAAACAGCAAGTAGGCGCGGCGTAAAAAGCAACGGAGGCCAGGCACGCCTCGAAATCGGTCCAAAAACGTTCTTTCAGTCGGCACACGCCATAGCTTTGATACTCAAGGAAATCTGCCTTCCTGCCAGCGTCTTCCCCCTTTGCTCGTTACTTTAACGATGCAAAATGTTTACTCCTCGGCGAGTTTTGAAGTGGATGCTCGTGGGGTAATGGAGGGAAAGCGTAGGAGGGCTGAGGAGAAAAAAAAACGCAGTCGGGAGCCATGGGAAGCTACTACGCATCGTTGAAGGCTCTTCGAAAGAGGCGCTGTTATTTGTTATTTGAATTGCGCTCGGGGTCCATGCGATGTTATTCGGTTATACAGGGTCTATATAGGGATGTTCTGAACTGCGTATATCGTCGATACTCGATATTTGAATCAAACGACGTGGAAGAAACTTCTGTCATGTTTCAAGCGTATATTATAAAAAAGCTCAAGACAATGTTTTTTTGAGTGTATATCGAATTTTTTTTTTGTTACACAGTGTAAGAGATAGGGATTTAGACGCTGTTGAGGACATATTATAAAATAGACAATATCTTCTCTCGTTAAACATTTTCATGGGATCAACATTGCGTGTGAGAATGTCATTATTATTCATTATCATAATTATTATCATAATTATCAAAGTCATAATCATTTTTTCCCCCTTCAGTGCGTGGCTCAATAATTGGGGTTTATTCACATTTAGGAATAAATGAGAATAGAAAATCAGAAATACTAGTTAGCGAATCAAGTAATATCAAGGAAGAAGGCGTGGAAAAAATTGAGCCTAGTGGTAACTGGATCGGGACAGTTTTACATTCGTTTCAATTAAGACTATGTTCATAAACGATGCTATTATTTTCCTTCATTATAAAAATACTGGCATACGTTTCAAAGGTATCCTGTTTAGTTTTATCATCATATCCACTGTATTGGATCTCCATATGCGACAATGTCGAGGGGCACAATATCAATGGACAATGGACGATAGTACTAGGCTGTGCCCGAAAATTGCTCCCATTAAAGCAGTAATGGCATGAAACGAGGGATTTTCCTAGGGAATTAGGATTCTGGGCCAGCCAAGAATGTCGATCGGTCTAGACTCGAGGTGGCACCCCAAATTTACCGCAAGATCGCTGCACTTGGTTCGACGTCGTTGCGCACAATGCCGTCATTCTGCGCTGGCTTTATTCACGCCCAAAGTCCCATAATTAACGAACTTCCCCATTTACGTATGCTGTGTTGTTTAGCGGGGAACGCGTGAAAGGAATAACGCAAATGTCGTTGTTGGAATTCATCATTCGCGATCCTCGATCATCATTACTCGTGGGTAGCGCAGCCTGTGTTATTGTTCGCAATATTGCTGGTAACATTGCTGGTATTCTTCGTAAATATATTGTCGTGCCAAGATAATATTGATATTATCTTTATTTTTCGCTTTTCACTACCCGCTATCCAGGTTACGATTCTGATTATTGAAGCTAACGCATTAGTGATTATATTACTGGTATCATTGTGTTATATCACGGATATAGCATATATTTTTTGCAGATAAATTAGTTATATTATTTCATTATGATACATTACGGATATAAAGATGTCAAGATTTCAGTTATCGTTACTCGCGATACTATCTCTTCATGAATAATGTCTTCGACATTAGTAATCTGCATTCGAACGAGATGACGCGATAAATAATCGCTTAATGCCCTTATCGTCACTCCTACTGGTATCGATAAATCATTAATATTATCGTTTGTGTGGTATCGATTTAATGAGATGATATTTCATCGCGGCATTCCGTCAGTCCTTATTTATCTATTGTTCATTATCATCATAATCGCTGCACGTCTTATCATCCCCAACATTGTTATTACTTCGCATTATGACGTGTATTTAACACCGATGTGCCGATATCGCGCACGAGGGATTCGTACTTATTCGTAGTTAATTGTATGTATCATTGCGTGTTTACATAAAGCTCCACGAACGTCATACAGTTTATGGAGAAGATGTTGATACAGGTCAGTGTTAGTTTGCTTTCCACAGTCCGGTATCGCGTAAATACATCATTATTGAAATTATTGGATCAACGTTATGTATACACCGCCAGGATATCTGCAAAGCTGACTTTATACGGTGCATTGTATTTTGTTGGTTATGAAAAAAGAGCGAGGACTCAAAAAACTAAATCATTGGTGCGCACTTGATGATTGTAAATTAAAGAAAAAGTGGTCGAAAGAAAAATCAATGAAGAGTATCATGTGCATGATTCACGTGTATGTTCCTATATTCACGTGCAATTGTGCTATTCTAGTGGGCGCGGCCAATTAATTTCCAATATTCATCGAAACGCATACATTGTGTTGTGTCGCGGTAAACCTTCGACCGGTGTTAATGGGTAATTCATTATTTATACCCATAATGTGTCTGTAACTGCTGAGCATTATTCTTGCAGATCAGCTTTAAGCGCAGTTCCGATATGAATTGCATATACATGACCTCCAGTCCTTGTAGATGAAATGCGATTAGTGCTCTTAACATCGAATAGTCTAGGTTATATTCCTAAGAGACTCATTTTCTATAGGAGCAACAGTTCTAAGTGATAACTGTGAGTTTCAATCACCTGATTATCCTTATTCCAATTTATGCACCTTGGTGATAAATATTTAATTATATTCTCCATATTTTGTTTTGTTTATGGTGTAAAATAAAGATAAAAGAGAATTATTTTCGCGTGTAAAAACATTATAAGAAAAGCCTTTTTTATGTAAACGTACTTTTTTGATAATTTTAATATGTAACGCAAATCAAATACGACCTATAATGCATTTTTCAGTTTTTCGTTGTATATCTTCTTTTATTTTAAGCGTGTACTCAAATTTGCTACTCTATAAAGTAGATAAAAAGTTTATATATATATTTAGATTTAGATAAAATAGTTTAGATAAAAATAGTTTTACTTTATATCACGATGCAGAAACGTAAATCATCCATAAGGTAGCATACACTAGTGTTCAATTTGATGATTAACAATGTCTCCGGAAAAATTGCATTCGGCCTCATTTTTATAAACAATCAAGAGACTATCTCCCAGAAATGTTCATTTAACGTGCTCTGTTAATGTGCCAGGTTTAAATTATCCGCCCTAATTTTGTAGATAGCCATCAAGAGCCCTCTCCTCTTCAAACATTTACTTCGCAGTCTGTGATTTCACCGTCATACTAGAAAATCAAATGATACTATTCCTATCTTGCATGTCCCGCGGTAAAATAAATAGCGTGCTTGCGATATTTAGATTCTGCTCTAGTACGAAACGCGAATGTTGGGTAGATGCAAGCAAGTCGATATTTTGTATCATCTGCGACAGAGAAAAGTGTTGTTTCAGGTAAATCTTCTGTAAAACAAAGAAATAACGCATCAGAAATGTGTTCGATGTGAGATGTCACTGGCAAGTTTGGATTTTTAATACCGAAACATTTTTGCTGCTAATTGCACGATATAATTCTGTCAATTTATAAAGAATTACGCAAATGATTGTGAATCGTGAAAATGAATGTTCAGTGATCAATTAACGAGATAATATCCATTAGGATATTTCGGAGCGCTTTATCGACTACACAAAATTCCGATTATCTTTAAAAGTGTAGATTAAATTTCACCGCTCCAAAGCCGTGGTGGCCAACGGTAAACATATTCCAGCCAGAGGAAGTAATTCATATATTATGAAAATGGATACTAGGACCGCTATGTGCCCATCCGCATAATCACTGAATTGGAATTGCGAAAGGTAATGATAACATTTCTACAACAGGAGATTCATCCTCGGCTGTAAATGGAACCACTCTGTTTTATCTGATAATGGTTCATCCGAAAGCATGGTAGAAATATGAAATACAAGAAATACATTTTCTATATCGAATTACTTTTATTTAAAGTTCCGCGTATATTATTGTACATTTGCAGAGGCAATAATTCAAACATATTGTTGTAACGCTTTTAATACGTGTATTTAGCAGTGCAGTTTGATATTCTTTTATATACGACCTTGGCTCAGATGTTTTATTCGTTTATCATGCAACGCCGTACATTCTTCTGAATGGTGCGCTACCTTAATTACAATCACAAGTTTGACACCTTATCGACCTTTTTTTATAACTAAAACTTGAATCAGGACTGCAATCATAATATGTAATCATAATATATTGTAGTACTACAACTTACCGTTATTTAAACATATTATACAATATTAACTTTAGTATATTATTTTATTAGCCAATTTTCTTCAGTAGTTCATCATAAACAGGCTTGAGGTCCCAAGTATTTGTCTGTAAGTTTAGGTTTTTTTTTATCTATATTTATCCGCACTATTTTTAAGGCAAGTCTCTTGAAATAATTCGGTTCCATATTGAGTACTACCCACACCTCGTGAGCGTTCCTAAAATACTGGTGTATTTCAATAACGGTATTTTTTTTTTCCAGACTAAAAATGCTCGCAATAGAGCCGAAACGTTGTACTACATCAAGCCTTCATCCGTTCACCACTTAACCAAGATTCCAGCCCACCTTGGATTATATGCTCGCTACGACCAGGCCAATTTACATATTAAATTCTGGACAATGATCCATCACGACTTACCCTGTTACCGGGTTAGACGCCGACCCCTTTTGGGCGATACGATCTCGTGCGGGTTCTGTGAAGTCGCCAATTGCCCCGAGACGCGCAGTATCTATCGACGACCATCTGCGTCTGCTTCTGTTGGAGCTACCGCGCCTCTCACGTGCGTCTCTGTATGCATTTCCAACAGGCCGGATGGGTGCATCTCGGCGATTCACCATTCCCCTGGTTACGTGCATCCAACTGCGGGCGCTGCAAGGAGCCCAGGCCGTGGTACATACTGGTACAGGAAACCAATTGCCCGGTGGTCCCAGGTGTAGTCGAGTATGTATCCCCGAATTGATCATACATACGGGCCACAGACGGCGGCCGGCATTGCGTTTATGTCGGTGCTGTCATTCGCAAGATGACACCTCCGACTCGGCCGCCTTGTCGGCGCCTCGTGAGACGGGGAGCCGATATCCCCCACAGCCACCTTGCTGGGAGGGTAATGGGAATTTCAAGGGTTCGTGCGGACGCTATAAATTGGTCCTGGGCTTAGATTCGATTCGACGTGCCGATGATCGAGGAGTCTACGTCGTGCTCCGCTTAGAAGAAAGTGGGAGAAACATGCAGATCGTGCTCTGTATCGTCGGGTTGTGAAGATAATCTGGCGTGAGAGTGAATGGATATTTTGAAGAGTATAAGCGCGTGCGAGTGAGGGAAGAGTGTTTGGGCTGTAAGGTGATGAAAGAAGAATGATTGAGAAGGAGTGCTTGGTTTAGTTTTAGGTGACGCATAGTTTCGAGGGATACAGGTGGCCGATGAGTATGGGAACGTCTAGGAAGAAGAGGGGGTGCGTTCAGAGACACTAGAGAAGAAGGATGTTACCTAGAAGAGAATCAGGAGAGAACAGAGGGTAGTAGAGAAGAGAGAGCAGAAGGGAACAGAGAGGTATAGAGACCAGAGCAGAGTATAGAGAGAAGAATCAGAGTCAGAGTCAGAGTACAGAGTAAAGAGTCAGAGTCAATGTCAGAGTACTCAGAATAGAGTTGGTTACAGAGTGGCATAGAGAGCAGAGCGTAGTACAGAGAGAAGAGATAGAGTCAGAGTCAAAGAGCAGAGTGAAGAGAGTCAGAGAACGAGAATAGAGCGCTAACGTATAGAATAAGCTGTAAAGACTGTATCATAGCAATATTAATAAAACATCTTCACTTATTAACGCAAATCGCTGGTGAAAAACACTCGAATCCAACTGTAAAATCACTATCATCGTTCAAAATCCAATCAGTTCCCACATATACGGATGGTCAGAATCGCTCTTACGTGCTGTCATTCGCAATGTGACAACTCTGTCACGACAGCCTTGTCGACTCCTCGTGAGACCAGGACCAATACCCATAGCTACTTCTCCTGGAGGGTAATGGGAATTTCAAGGGTTTGTCCGGACGTTATCGACCCACCATTACGGGAGTCGTCTCGTCTGGGAAAATGCTTAATGAGATGGCTGACACTGAATTTCGGCAGAAGCGGTGTCTTGCGTCTATCTAGACACGATCGATGGAGGATTTCTGGAAATTGTTCAGGATGCGAATTCACCGTCTGGTAATGATGATACTTCATTTTTTCATAAAATACATGAAGCATGAAAATAAATGTAACCATTTAGGAAGTGAGATATATATATATATATATATAAGAAGGCTAGAGTTGGCCTTGGCCCAAGGACGAAGGGCCGCGGCTATGAGCCTCGGTACGTCGCGAAACTGAATGGACTTAACAGTAAAGGTACGTGATAACTCTGTTCCGCATCCTTTACATCGAAAACAATGTCCACGGTCGGGAACATCGTTTCTACGTTTGCACGGCTGAAATATCCGAGTACGTCAAAGTGCAGTTTATACAAGCCCGGTCTGAAAGGAGAGGCCGGCGCGGCCAGCAAGTCTGCGCAGCGTCCGTTATGGTCCGTGTCGCTGAAGCAGAAATAAGTATGTGCCATCTTGGGGGGCCGTTTTGGCGAAGCGACCGAAAAGGGTGACTCGATACTTTAAAATCGTGTACCTCTCCTTTAGGAGAATCCACCTATCCGTGTATTTGTAGAGACGGACGGGCAGCCCCGCGGCGGGTCGTCCTCTGCTGGTGTCCAATACGTGGGTGGAAATCCAGCATTTTTTTCCGCTCTCGACCCCCTTAGGATCCTTGGGAGAAAAATTGGTCGTGAGCTCATGATCTTCGATAATTCGCGTAGGGCCGCGCAAAGTAGCGCGAAACGGCGCTGGCGCGTCAAAAAAACCGTACTGCTCCGGCGTGGCTCGTAACTTGGCGGGTGAAACTTAACGTCAGCACCGAGCGAGCCTGGAGAACGCGAACGAGAAATTGTCCTATTCGATGATGCGAGAAAAAAAAAAAGCGGCGCACCTGCAGAAATACTGCGTCTTCGCTCGGCGGAGCGTTCATGTCGTGAGCAGCCTCTCGAAGTGAGCGATCGCTCGATTCTCCGCAAACTGCGCACATAGTCGCAGATATGGAGGGTCATAGGTCTTTCTCGACGGGGATTCTTTCGTTCCGCGAATCAAGCGGCTCCGCCTTTATCGCGTGTACACGGCGTATGCGTGTGCAACGTTTGAAGGAGGTGAAATATCACGATGTAAAGAGACACGGTTTTATTCTCGATAAGATCATGCAAATAATATCCGTTTTACCAAGTGAGACACGAGGAAGAGAAATCATAATTGTCCAAACATATTCGTAAATACATATAAATATATTCGCACGTTATGTCCGGCGTTGAAAAGCAAATTCAAAGTTGAAAAGCGTTCGAAACCATGATACAGCCAATTAACGTACGACACGCTGATAAACGTCGATAAAATCAATGTCTCTTATGGGCTCAACATCTTTTGGTCGTGTTTTCGCTTCGTCTCTATGCTTCCTTCGGCATGTTACGTTACTTTTCTTAAACATCTAGTAAAAAAGTACTTTTAACGTTGATCGCTACAACAAGGATCGGGCAAATGTACATCCGGCAAATACCGGCATTTAAATGCCGACATAACGCAGCCTCTCACTTCTTAGAGCGTAGGAGGAGCATCGTTCTTTCGTTATTCCTTCGTTTCGTTCCTTCGTTCCTCGGATCACTCATCTTTCCGATCCGCGATAGGTGGTGTATCCAAAGGGACTGAGCAGAACGGGTATATGGTAATGTCCGTTAGGGTTTTTGACGTCGAACACTATCTCGATGAAGGGGTACATGGTTTCGATCCTTCGAAGAGTAAAATACTTGTCGACGTCAAAGTGGATTTTGTAACGACCGGCCGTAAAGTTTACTTTCATATTATCGACCAAATCCGTGCAACGGCCGTTCGGGCTTGTATTGCTAGAAAATGAAGAGCATTCAAATCGGCGCACGTTAGCTTCACGAGTCTGCAGCGGCTGGCCGATACTTCAAGTTGGTACCGTATACCAATAACTTTACCTTTCGTTCAGGAACGTCCACCTGCCGTCCATGAGTTTATAAAGACTGACCTGCAATCCTCCGACCGGGAGCCCTTTGCTAGTGTCTACAACGTGAGTTGAAATCCGTGGTTTTTTCACCGTCAGAGATCTGACCGGATTCAAAAGCAGATGCTGAAAAATATCACGGGCGCCAAATTAATAGCGCTTATTTTTTTTCCCCCAAAAGGCAGAGACCAAACGCGTACACTTACCTTCTTGGCGGATTGTTGACTGGTGCCGGCCACGATCAGCTCCTTGCTCGCTAGCGCGCTCTTTGCCGTATCTTCGGCTTGATTAGTAACGACGGAGGTCTTTACCAGTGTTGGCAGCTTTCCTTTAAGCTTGCTCAGTACGTACTGTGTACCAGGTGGAAATGTGCCACCCGTCAGCGTTAAGGTTTTCCCCCCAGATGTTAAAGTGATCGTCTTATTCTGTGCGGCTGAAATCGGTATCGTATTGACCGGCTGTAATACGCCAATCGTATTCGAGGTGGGCGCTGCCGAAGAATTTATTTGATACGCCGTGCCCAATATAGGTATAGGACATGCCACGACTATTCCCGAATCGGACTGACTTTTCGCCTCTCCTTGCTGGAACACGATTTGTGCGATACATTTTCAATATTCGCAACATTCGCTTTGCGCGAGTAGAAAATTAATTTTCCATTTAAACACTCGGGACTAACGTACCATTATCTTTGCGCCTTGCTTTCTTTCGCCTTTCACGTCACCACGGCGCGTAGACCTGACGTTTTCGTGCAACTCCTTGCACGTATCTTCGCCGTTATCCTCGGAGTCCGGCATAACCGCCATGACTTGCACCTCCTGATTATTGAGATCTTCCGACTTTATTACCATTTCCATTTGCACGTTGTCTTGATGGTCCGTATCTTCGAGGTATTCGCCGTGTACGTGAGCCATGGCCTCCGCCAAAGTATCTCTGCACGTGCCCTGTGAATTTTTCTCATAAATAAAGAGAAAGATGTTCGATCGGCGCAAAAGTAAGATACGCGATTCACCAAACGCGCTCACCATATTCTCAATTTTGATCTTCTTTATAATCGGCTTGCCATCGTCTTCGTCGGAAGGTAGGTGTAAATTGATGTCGTCGCCATCGCCTTCGCCTTCTTCCTCTTCTCCCTCCTCCTCCTCCTCCTCCTCCTCTTCGTCTTCCTCGTCTTCGGCCTCCTCTCCTTCCTCCTCTTCCAAACTCTCTCCCACGGTCGCCGCCGAGTCTTTCATCCGGGAATCTTGCAGCTCTTCGTCGTCCATTTCCAACCTCTCCACGACGTACTCGATTTCATCTTCGTTTTCCTCCAGCTCCGTTTGCATAATCTCCGTGGCCTGATCGTAAAACCAGAGGTTAATCCCAAAGAGGCATTACAACGGCGACTGGTACGCACGCCCTTTTTCAATGGAGCCAAGCGGACGCGATACCCGATTAAACGAGCAAATACATCCATCGGTGATCGAGGGCCGACGTGAAATTAAAATCTAACCCGCGGATCTGAGACAATGGTCGTTTGCGCGGAAATGAAATATTCCAGAAGAAAGAAGGTAAACCTCTATTTCATCGGTCTCCTCGCTCTTGAGATCTTCGTTAGGTTCCGATTTCTGCGCGGCCGCTTTCTTTTTCTCTTCCGCCTCGTGCATCAGCGCGGCGCGCTGATGCTTCATCGTGCACGTGTGCTTCAGGAGAGAAAGCCGGTGAGCGTGGAGGTTTTTCTTGCAATAGGTGCAATAAGCACGGGTCGCTTGAAAGGGCACGGACGTCAACCATCCTGCGACAAATCACAATATCAGATTCGCGCGAGCAACCATCGGAGCGACTATATTTGTATATCGACAAAGACGGCCGGCCCTTACTCGGTTCCCTAACGCGCCGTAAATCACCAACGATTATACACGGCCGAGAAGCCCCTGCATTCGATTATCCACCGCAGTTCTTTCGGCCGCCGTTACCGCTAGTAATATGCTTACGATTTCACCAGGTTTCGGTTACATCGTAAACCTCGAGCTGCTTACGCGCCATGGAAATTCGAATTTTCTTGGGGCAGCTCCGTGGCGCCGAACGGCCGATGGAATATTCTCTCGAGGAGCGCACCGCATGCAGCGCAGCGCACTGCATGGACCGGAATTTCGACATACCGAATGAAAAGAATCGGACGTCCTTACCGGCCCGTAAGAAGAGTGGGCCGTAGCGGGACCGAACGGGACAAATAACTGTACCGCTTCTGGCGATGGACTTGTTATTTATCTATGACGATACTCCCGACAAAACCGGCCGCAATATCGGGAGTTTGTTTACGCGGGTAGGAGAGCTCGACTCGCCTCGGTCAAAATTAATGATTGTACAGTTAGCGAGCGGGTACGGGGCAGAGTGGCGACGGCCCTGGCCGACGACAGCGTTGATTTGTAGAGGGTGGTCCAAAGGCGTGGACAACCTATGTATCCCAACGCACGTCGTCATACGCGAATTTAGCATTAAGGTACATTTCCGGAAACAAGGTGTACCTTTGAAGTCCGGCATCTGCTCCCATTCTTTCCGATAACGCTGGGTGTAGACGCGCGTCTTGGCATGGCTGATTTTTCCCGTTGGCGTAAGACGCTGCCCTGTCGCCAGCAGATTGGCGCGCAACACCGTTTCGCTCGTCGTGATGAGTGTCGGCTGCCTCTTCTTCTCCATGCTTTCAAACACTTCCATTCAAAATCGCCCGGATCGCAAAATACCCAAAATCGTAACACGAAATCACTAAATAGTTTTTTCCAGGACGCTCGGAGAGGGGGAACGCGAGCGTCGAGGATCCCTCGCCTAGCCTAGTACCGAAGTTAACTCCCTAGCAATGGCCGACCGCCCCAACGCCGCAGCACCATCACGGCGCGTAGCCCTCTGCTTTCGCCGGAGCACATCCGTCAGAAACTCTCTCAGGAGCGCCGCCAAGCACCGATCGCCGATCCAGGCCCGTACCGAATACCCGCCCGACCTGACGGCGAATCTTCGACTTGGCGCGCTTTACAGATCTCCCCTCTCTCCTCTCTCGCCACTTGCAGCCCCACGAGATCGTACGCTCGCACCTTCGATGTTTTTTTCATCGACGGAACCTCGCTAGGATTACCGCCAAATCTCTCCATCGTCTGTCGTTACGTTTCCTTTGAAAAATATTATGCCACGGGCCGTAGCACGATCCGTTGCTTTCGATCGGTCGGCAATAAGAGTTTAACGATGCGACAAAACTCCATGGACTACCGCTCGACGATGACTTTAGTAATCCCTATGTCTGGTGAAAGAAAGAAGATATTTGTATACGCCGATAGGTATCTCCTTACGCCTTCTTTTCACATCGGGTCGACGAGGATCTCCGATTTTTTCGTCTATTGTTACATCACTGCCCGCTGACAGGATGCGCGTAAAGTTATTGCGTCAACGTGCGCGCGCATCGGGTCGGCTCTTTTACATCGGAGGATCCACGTGCCATCACGCGCGCGGCGTCACGCGGGTTGTTCCATCTATCTCGGATAAAAAAGATTCTTTAGAATTTTCTGCGCGTCGATCACGCTACCTCACTTCTTTGTGCTTTTCAAAGAAAGTTCGCTGTTAGCGCATGCTATATCGCGTATAGCGCCATCTACGTCTCTACGAGTCTCGCGAGACTCATACGGCAAATCAATAACAGCATGCTCTAAATATATCGGTCGATTAATGTGGGTTATTAGGATTGGACAAAAGGATGTTCCATTGCTATGCAACGATCGTGGATTAAGATGTGAAACGATACACCAGTTTTTTCCCCCTATTTTTTGAAGTACTATTCGCTCAATATTTCGTAGTGTCGCGGTTTGCTTATATTTTCAATTCGTTAGGAATGCTCGCTTCTGTATTCCTACACATTTCGTTCAAACACGATGTCCCTTTTCATTTACTTTTGCAGAGATAAGCAACGACAAAATGTGCACGTTACACGGAACGTACATAAATGTATGTCCTTATGCAATTGCAAAACTGTTAATGCAATTAATAGCAATTTTCCATCCGAAAGATGCAAAAGATATTCTCTCACCGACGGTATATTTTTATTAACTTTCACACAAATACATAATTTAACATATTACACGAGTTAATAATCGATCGATGGTATACCCATAATTATGGCCAAGAGGGAGGCTCCCCAGGTGCCAGTTCTCTTCCATATAAAGCAGATTTGTCTCTAAAATACGTCATCCTCTCTGCCTCCATGTTGTCCAGCTTTCTCCCAATTAAATACGCAGTGATAGGTATAATGAGGACAATGTATTCCTTCCAAATTCGGGAAGTGAACATGATTCTGGTTTATCGCCAGTTACCCTTTTTGTTGAGCTCGTTGCAGTTTCCACTGACGCGTACGTCTCAAATCTGCATAAATGGAATATACAACAACAGAGGGAAATATAATTATCCCCGCGTATCGTTTGGTGAAGTAGGTCAAAGAGATCCAAGCCCCCATTAAACGAAAAATCTTCTGCGCATATCCAAGATTCTAAAAAGCAAGCATAGCATAAATTCGTACAAAACTCAAATACTTCTTCAAATTATAATCCCATTGCAAGATGCTTCTTCATATTCCCCATTGATTTATACTCTAGCTAATGTACTTACCAGATTCAAGGTTATATTTTTTAATCGTTACGCAATTATTCGATTAGTATATGAACACCTAAAAGAAAAACAGGCATGTTACGGACCTAACAAGAGTGATACGATTAGTATTACTTTAATATGTAAGAAACGCAGTTTGCCGAGGAAAACCTGTGTACAGCAGGAAATCAGGGATAAATCAGCGACAGAAGGAAACAAAGTGTAGAAATTCACTCTCGTGGGCACGCTGTCGCATTAGAAAAACTAGACGCGGGGACAATTTACGTCGAAATCATAGATTTCGAATCGGAAAATTACCTGTTTTCTAGTGAAGTGTCCGAATCCGAAACGGTCAGAGTATCCCGGTGTGACGTAACCGGTGGTAGTATCAGCTCTCATTACCATTGGCCCATGATGATAATCATGCGAATGCGCCAAAATACAAAACACGCGGGAACAGGCCGGCTAAACCTGCTGTTGGCATACACGGACGACGGTAGTGCGCAAGTATGAGATGTCGTTTCGCTCCACGTGTCTTTTGATTGCATCATGGGGCAATGGAATTCCACGTGCATCGGCCGAATGTCATTATGAATATAAGTTCGTAAAATGCGTCTTGCGCATTTTTTGAAAAGTACGTCATATCTAAGGGCGTGAACGCAGAGATCCTTGGTTAAAGGGCACTCTACCAGACGCGATTCCGTTAAACGAATCATATCAGTCTTGCCCTTGCCAATGGTTTCGCTCCATTATAATGTTTTCAAGATTATTGCCGCGCTTGAACGACATAACGAAAGTTTGTAGCACGAAGCGTCTGAACAAACATCGAAGTTTGCATCAAGAAAGTTTGTCCCAGCACGGATCAAACGTATCGGTATTTCGCATGAAACAATATCTTAAGCAACAAGCGTCTGTGATTAAGGACGGTCACGCTTGCATTATTGCAGAATGTCCTATATGCGATACCGGCAAGGAAAGGGGACCAAAGGTTTATATAAATAAAACGACGGGTAAGCATCGACTCGTGATATGGCGAAGACGTTGAATTCATTACGTTGAAATTAGACTTATCGTAGGATTTTTTGTATGCGATGGATGCAGATGTTATGGGAGTTGGGACATATTAGAAAGGTTTTTGCAACAGCAAAAATCGGACGATATGTTTAAAGAGCTATCGCTGATTAAAAGGAATCTGGCTATAATCGAAAGCTTTGACGAAAAATGGAACGAAATGAGAAAAAATGAACAAAGTATTTCAGATTTATCGGAGACTTTCTATGAAGAAATTCTTCGAAAATTTTCTCTACCTGTAAGAAAGTATGGTCGTAAATTGCGTAAACATGAAATATTTCCGTATCTGCAACTTTGTATTTCTCACACAGATCGTTTCTCAAGAGGATATGGGGCATTTGGATTGCATTTATGAAAATAATTCCGAAACATTACATTTTCCATTGATCGCTTTTGGTAAATGCATCGTGGGTTACAAGTCTCTATCTGTCAATTCAGAGATGGATAAAACCATTCCAGTATCCAACGTTAGCGGTATTATTATATACAAGGAAAAGAAAGTCAAAGACAATGGCACTGCCATTCTCTTACGGACCGTCGAAGACATATTGGCATTAATACCTTTGAAAATGGTGAATACTCTTATTTGTTTACCGTACAACTTACAGTCCTTACCTCAAGAATTATTGCCAAGTCTGGAAGGGTTTAAAAAGTTGATCCTTTGGTTTGGAAATGATGAGCCAAGTTGGTACACTGCACGAAATTTCGCCACCAAACTAAACGCCAAACGATGTTATTTCGTATTGCCGACCGATTCGCAACCGAGGCCAAAAGTAGCCTTAGACCTGGGTTATGATATTAAAAAAATTTTTCAATCCGCTCAGTCAATGAGGCACAAAAGCGTGATTACATTTCAGAATCTTAGACAGGACGTGCTGAGTGACTTGCAAAATGTCGATAAAGTGCAAGGCGTTAAATGGAAAAGGTATCCATCTCTGAGCAATATCTTAAAGGGACACAGAAGAGGAGAATTCACAGTTTTAACAGGCCCGACTGGTATGCTAAAAATAACCACCGACGTGAAATTCTTCCCCAAAATTCCAAAATAATGCCTATCCGTTGTTTCGTCCAGGATGCGGTAAAACCACCTTTATGAGCGAGTACTCATTAGATCTTGCAATGCAAGGCGTCAACACCCTTTGGGGAAGTTTTGAAATCAGAAATTCACGCCTGGTGAAAACGATGTTACAACAAATGGCAGGTGTACCGTTGGAGGCCAACTTGGACAAATTCGAATCGTATGCAGACGCTTTTGAAAAATTCCCTATTTATTTCATGACGTTTCATGGTCAGCAAAATCTTAAAGTCGTGATGGATGTGGGTTTGGATTAATATTAATTCACTTAACTCGCAAAATTAATAACAAACAACATTGTGCGTGATTATTTTAGGCAGTCGAGCATACAACGTACGTTCACGATATAGCACACGTGATTATCGACAATGTACAGTTCATGATGGGAACGTCGGATACGTCTAAACACATAGACCGGTAGATACAAATATACGCGTAGAATAATTTTTTATGGTTTTTCATTTATCTCTATGAGACATTGAATCGTAGGTTTTGGAAGCAAGATAACGTAATATCTCGCTTTAGAACTTTTGCCACAAAGTATAATTGCCACGTAACATTGATTATCCATCCGAGGAAGGAAAGGGAAGAGGAAGATTTGTCCATATCTTCTATATTTGGTGGCGCAAAGGCGAGCCAAGAGGCGGATAATATACTGATCATACAGGACAAGAGGCTCACCAGTGTACGAGGCAAGAAATATTTGCAAGTAAGAGCTTAACGATACTATATCACCGCTGTTTTGTTTCTTCTTTTTTGCTGGAAACTAGGAGAACGTATGTTACGGAAGCATGTCTTTAGGTTGCCAAAAATAGATACAGCGGGGACATAGGCATTGTACCTTTGGACTTTGACAAAGCGAGTCTGAGTTATGCACAAAAGAGAAAGGCGAAAAGTACGGTTGCTAAACCGGTAAATTGAGTCACACGAAATGAAAATGAGCTAATCTAGAAAAAAGGGGAGATGTGAGGACAACGATACAGCTGAAGATTGTAATGGATGCTGCTTTGTCACTGTATATATATAATCGTAATCGACACTGAGTCTGTGTTCTCAAGCGGCAGTCCTAGGTTGTACCTAGAAGAAGCACGTTACGCTGTATATAATGTACGTTGTAGGCTAATAAAAAGATCATGCTCAAGATCAAATGCGTAAGATGAACGTGAGAAATCGGACGCACGATGCAGTCTCATTGTGGATTGCAGGCACAACGCGCGTAGAGTTTTGCTCCTGCGTGAAACAGCGCATCACATTACCGACCCCATACACGACAAACTTCACGTGTCTCGGAAGATTAATGATATCGTTCAGAGAGAACGCGTTTTGCATTATTTTTCTCCGCGTAAGCTCAATTCCTTTTTCACACTCCTATTTGTCATTAGATCCGTATTGCTATATGATTATGCGCAGGACGCTAAAGCAACGATGATATTTAAAGATTTTCTGTGCGTCATTTTCGTTATTTCCATTACGTCCCTGGTGATATGTAACGAAAGTGTGAAAACACCCACGGTCTTGATCTCTATCTTGATCAGAAACAAGGCTCACACATTGCCGTATTTTTTAACGCTTTTACAGCGTTTGGAATACCCAAAGGAACGAATACATTTATGGTAAGTAACATCGTTCTTGTATCGCATATAATCTAGAGTAACCTCTCATTGACAAAACCGGTCGCGCTGTGAGGCTATGTATCTCGAATTGATTCAAATATAGAAGAGAGTATTTGAGGTATTTTGAAGATTAATTCATTGACGAGTATTTCCACCGATCGATAATACCATATTTTACTACGTACGTCGATCCTAATGACGGATAAGGAATTATGCGGTGTAGCACTTTCTGTTTTGAATCAAGCTTACCGGTGGAAATAAGGTAGTTATTGTGCAACCTCCGCCAATTTAAATTGGCTCATATGTCTTCTAACACTGTGATCACCGGAATTTTTACGATTTTTCATGACATTGCAGAATCGTAACCTTTGAACTAAGAAATATGTTCGCATCGTGCTTTTCAAATTTTATCGCTAGCGTGCATCCTGACTTACAAGAGATTATTATAAAATGACGATTAAAGTAATTTTATTCTAAGTCATCGGTAAACAATTTTGACGGGATATCGGAAAGAGTTGTTCACTACCAAAAATGTTATAAGGTACACTATGTATGAATACATTTTTCCAGGATTTGCAGCGATAATAATGTTGACAACAGCATCGAAATATTAAATGCGTGGTTGGAAGTGGAGGAAAAATATTATCATGGCGTGTATTTGAAGTTGGATGAAAAGTCAAGTGGTTTTGACGATGAAGATGGTGTAGCGGATTGGTCGCCTCAAAGGTTTACACACGTAATCGGTTTACGCGAAGAGGCGCTCAATTATGGAAGGCTTATCTGGGCCGACTTCTTATGGGTAATTGTTGTACAACATTTTATTCGGAATCATGAAATATTTGCGTGTCGTTGATTTAAGTGAATCTGGTATATGGTATTTGTTATCCGCATCTCAAAATTGATTTTATTTCTGCAATTTCAAATTGCTCCCTCGTCCTGTATAATAAATAAGTTGTAATAGCATCAGAATGTAATGTCTATCGTGTTTTAGATGCTTGACGCAGATGTGTTTCTAATCAATCCCAATACTCTATCCGAATTAATATCAAAACAACAAACCGTAGTAGCCCCTCTGCTCAGATCGGATGGTCTGTACAGTAATTTTTGGGCAGGCATGACCGGCAATTATTATTATCTTAGAACAAAGGAATATGAACCAATATTATTTCGGACGGAGGTAGGGTGTTTTGAAGTGCCTATGATTCATAGCGCCATATTGATCGATTTAAGAAAACCAATCTCCGATCGTTTAACTTACGATGCTAATAACTTGCCGCAATATGACGGCCCTATAGATGACATCATCATTTTTGCTTTGAGCGCCAACAGAACTGGTGAGTCAATTGCAATCGTTTTTTTTTTTTTGTGCACATCATCCACGTGTAATGTATCCCTTCGTTTCTTTTGCATCAAACTAAATATCTTATTAATACTTCAGGTACAGCCCTAGTAATTTGTAATGATAATACATATGGATTTGTCATGATTCCAATGGAAATTGGCGGAACTTTGGCGGAGGATAAGGAACGGCTGACAAATATTAAGACTGAAATATTAGGTAATTTCGATAGTGCAAGCAATTTGGGCTTCATGTTATATGACGAGACAGATCTCCGAATTCTCCATGTACACACAGATTTATCGTAATCCCTTTAACAAGCAAGAATCAACCATGAAAGTTGTTGGATAAAATAATATACATTAGTCACTATCTAGATCAAGACGAGCTGCCCCCGATACTGAAAAATCTTCAAAAATTTGCGAGCTACCCGATGGAAGACACGTTGGAATTAAGTAAAATTTATATGATAAATCTCTTAAGAAGGCCGGAAAGGCGTAACAGAATGCATCGATTGCTTCAAGAACTTAGAATACACGTGGAGACTGTAGACGCTGTGGATGGTAGGTAAGTCTTTCTCTCTTTGCCCCTTCCTTTTTCTCTTTTTTTCTTCGTTTTTTTTTTCTTTTTATACTCCGGCCAACTTTTCCATGAAAGAGCTATTACGAATTATCAAAACGATGATCGTCACTAAAATAAGAATTACATAACCGGCAAAGTATCTATTTATGTAGCTCACAATCGAATATAAACTATTGCTCTTCTTCCCTCCATTTTATTTGTTTTATCATAAAAAATTAGTCCAAAGTTGGCACTCGCGTATAATACGCAATGTTGCATACACATACAATAACTTGCCTCTCGACATCTTTCACAGAATGCTGAACGACAGCTTATTAAACGAGTGGGGAATAAAGATCATGCTAGAGTATGCGGATCCTTATCGTGGGAGGTAATTATCAAAAATCTAACGAGCGCATAAAACGTTGTTTTGCTTTTTCTCAGTCTTTCCTCGCAGCATAGCAAAAACCCACCAAGAATCTCCTTGGCCAGAATTTATCGTGCATAACGTATCTGCTTTAGGACAATGACCACGGGTGAAATTGGCTGCTTCCTGAGTCACTATATTGTCTGGGATAAGGTACCGATAGCATTAATTTATCATTCGTGCTTCGATATTGGAATGATACACGATTAAACATTACTAGGTAATAAAGGAGGGTCAAAAACGCGTTATGATTCTCGAAGATGATGTCCATTTCGAACCGTTTTTCCGGCAAAAGGTGCGCTATATTCTCGGGGAGCTGGAGAGTCTGCAGATAGATTGGGACTTGGTGTAAGCATTTAGATTTTACTTCGATTACCGAATTATTGAACAATCGTTGAGGAGGAGAACCTCGTTTTCTTGGCGAGGTTTCTAGTACAGTTTGATCCACCATCGGAACCTTGTATCAGGTATTTGGGCCGGAAGAGGCTGACGGAGAATGCCGAACCTTGGATTCCGGGTTCCAAGTATCTCGTGCGTGCCGAATACAGCTATTGGACTTTGGGTTACATATTATCCCTCGAGGGAGCTAAGAAGCTTGTCGAGGCTATGCCATTGAAGAATTTGGTGCCAGTAGACGAGTATATTCCTATACTCTCTAACGTGCATCCCAGGTAAGCAATCCAAAAATATTGTGGACAACGGAGATGAGACCTCCCTCCTCGCTTTGCTAGCTGTCGGGCGTAAACTCGTAATACCATTATATATCGTAATACTGGTAATAGGAATATAAGTACTGTCGATGCACGTCTCGTTGTTTCCACAGAGAGGATTGGAAAGCACGATATCCGAGGCGGGAACTAACGGTCCTTTCCACAGCGCCGCTCTTGATACATCCGACTCATTACACCGGCGATCAAGGCTATATAAGCGATACGGAAAACTCAAAAATTACGACCGATCGGCAGAATATGAATAATTTACAAACGCGGGAGGAGTTGTGAGGCCAAAACGGGAGATTGTCATTACCCACGGCATTGAAGTATGTTTCTTCAAGTAGATCGATGTTTTGCCATATGAGTCTGTCGCATTTGGCTGAGTCGAGGACAATGTTAGTTGCGTTATCTATTTTCACTGCCATTAACCGGCTCCACATTTGCGAATAACATTCGTTCTGCCCGCAAACCTGCAAAGTAGCAAACTCCACACCATTATACGCACTGCTGGGTGGTATGGGAGAACGCCAAGTATGCGGATGGACATTTTTCACTTATACGAATACAACGGACGCGGCGAGATGTGTTTACGTGAATCCTCCTGCAGACCATTATCCGTTATACTGTTCAATTTTATTTGTACGTATAAACGATTGGCAAAGAAGTCCGGTAGTTCGCCTAACGAATGGTTTTTTTTTTTTTTTTTTTTTTTTGTACAACGACGTTGATCCCGCAAGCCTTAAGGGAGATATGATATCATTTGAATATAGTGTAATACTCTTTTTATACGTTCAACTTCATCACTTTCAATTTTATATTTAGCATACTACTACGATATATCGATTACAGATATGCCGTGTCAAATGTGCCATCGTTCAAAGCTTTAAAAATAATTCATAGACCAATACACGTACCATTGAAGAGCGACAGATTCTTATCTATCTCATTCACCAACATTGTTCGGTCCTTACAAATACTTGCGATATTCTATTTCTAAGTTCTCTCGCCTTCGTATAGGTGAGAGGTATATGCGGTTCTTCTACGAATTATCAATGGTTCATTTGCAATCGCATGTGTTATATAGAACATTCGCATTCTGTTATTTTTTTGATAATTCGATATATTTCTACCCCATTTAATATAGAAATTACCATACCGTTATTACGCGAGAAATAAGGAAAGTCATTAGTAAGAATTCTTCGAATTTTCTTACCCCGTACAAACCTATTTAGCTTAAAAGCAATCGTGCAACGCGAGATATTCGTTATCCGTTCGATGAGAGCAGTAAAAATAATAAAAATGCTTGTTTTTGTAGAAAAAAATTTTTGTTTTGCAACTTTTCCCAACACGAGATGCTGAACGGGTTTGGCATAATTCTCTCGGATATGAATATCACGATAATTGTGGCTTTCCCTTGGAATAGTGTAAAAAAAAACTTTGTTCCTGCACTGGGGGTCTCGAAAAGTATAAGTATAGGCCTGTCCATGTTTTACTTCTCCGCCGATAGAGGCGTTAATCTCGCTGTATTTATGGGAAACGTTAAATAACTTTTCTGGCCATAATTTCGAGACAAGCGCATAATAATCGTGATACTCGTATTCAGAAAAATTCTACGTACACGGTCTCAGAATCCGAATTTGGAAAAAACTCATACAAAGATTTTTACCACGGGAAAGTTTGCATTTATTTTCGAAGAAATTTGAGCCAATTTTTTGAAAAACCCATTCTTCCGACATGTCTAAAGTATCTTAAAAAAGAAAAAAAAAATGTATAAGAAATGATTGCGTTTTCGCTTGAGAGAAACATATTGAAGGCTGGTTCGTCCGTATCTCCAGTCTCTGTTCCACACGCTCGTATCGTATCGATTCACCTCATTCTTTCCGAGACCTTTCAATTTCTCCGCAAGAGACAAGAATCAGGGGTACCAATAAACTCACTGCTGCGACCTCGAGGCTAGTTTGCCACTACAGCCTGTCTGGTTCTTTGGGTCACCGTGCACATTAAGGCAGATACTTACAGCATCGCTCGCGGCTTGAACGGGCGGCATTAACCGCAGGAAGAGCTTATCTAGCTGGAGGTGTGGTTTGTACGGATGATCGAAGTTGATCGGTAAGCGAACTGATTTGTCAAAGTATATTTAGCAAGAGGTATACGGGATGATCGGACGTCTTCCTGCCTGCGTGATCGACGTGGGCACGGGGTAAGTTTTTCACTCGCATGGAGGTACAAATCCTATCCTTAAGCAGAATAGTTGAACCGGTTACTGACAAACGCATGACACATGACATCTTACCGCCCAGTACCAAGATTTTGACTCAGAGGGACGGGAAAGAGGAAAAGTCTTGTGATAATAATCCGCCCAGTATTCTAAGACGTTTAATATAATTTGGGGACGATAATTTGGTAGCTAATGTAAAGATAGTATCCATCGTAGGATATTCGCGCATTAAAAATATTTAAAACCGACTCTTGCCATGTTACAAGATGCGTTTTAAAAGTGTCACCGATATATTATGAACTACATTAACAACAGCTCTATTCTAGTTACACGAAGCTTGGCTTTGCCGGTAATAAAGAGCCTCAACTGACGATACCCTCGGCGATCGCCATAAAGGAAACCGCAAAAGTAGGAGATAATAATGCGAGAAGGATCACCAAAGGCGTCGAGGATTTGGACGCGTATATCGGGGATGAAGCGTTCGAAGCTACCGGATATTCCGTTAAGGTATCGAGGAGTAAATTTCTCTCTATCGTACGACCGATAAACATGGTTTACAATTTTTGTTTCGTACAACTAGTATCCCGTAAGACATGGATTAGTCGAGGATTGGGATCTTATGGAAAAATTTTTGCAACAATGCATCTTCAAGTACCTCAGGGCGGAACCGGAAGATCACTACTTTCTCCTGACGGAACCACCGTTAAATACTCCGGAAAATCGTGAATACACGGCCGAGATAATGTTCGAGTCGTTCAACGTTCCTGGGCTTTATATAGCGGTGCAAGCCGTGCTAGCTCTAGCTGCTTCTTGGACAGCAAAGAGCGTGGACGATCGTACTTTAACGGGCGTCGTCGTCGACAGCGGAGACGGTGTAACGCACGTAATCCCGGTCGTACGTATTACATCGGGTTTGCGCGAAACAAAATATCCAAATACTATTACCTTGTAAAAAGTATCGTTATACGTTATTTAGGCAGAGGGATTCGTAATCGGAAGCTGTATAAAACATATACCGATCGCTGGCCGAGACATTACCTATTTCATCCAAAGTCTGCTCCGAGAACGGGAAATTGGGATACCGCCCGAACAATCTCTGGAAACGGCCAAGGCGATCAAAGAAAAACATTGTTACATCTGCCCCAATATTTCAAAGGAATTTGCCAAGTACGACAGTGACCCTACCAAAATAAAAAAATACGAAGGTGTCAATAGTATTACGAAGCAGCCGTTTTTGGTGGACGTCGGTTACGAAAGATTTCTCGGGCCAGAGATATTCTTCCATCCGGAGGTACATGCCGCGCAAACCGATTCCTCACTCGCTTTCTTGAGCTTGCGATTTGCCGTTCGTTCATGGATTCTAATCGTGTACTTTAGTTTTCCAATCCAGATTTCACAACCCCTCTGAGCGAGATCGTAGACGATGTCATACAAAACTGCCCTATAGACGTGAGGAGGCCCTTATACAATAATATAGTATTATCGGGAGGTTCGACCATGTTTAAAGACTTTGGCCGCCGATTGCAGCGCGACATCAAAAGAATAGTCGACGCACGACTGAAGCTTAGCGAGACACTAAGCGGAAGCCACATAACGGTAATGTGAATTTCTTTTCTTACCTCCTGCTACGTATCGCGCGCGCGTCTTTCTGCTTCTAGAGTACTAACGACATTTCATCGCGTACTTTCAGCCAAAGCCTATAGATGTTCATGTGATATCGCATCACAAGCAACGGTGCGCAGTTTGGTACGGAGGTGCGTTATTGGCGAGCGATCCCGAGTTTTATGGGGTTTGTCACACGAAGAAGGCTTATCAGGAATACGGTCCCGGTATATGCCGTTACAATCCTGTATTTCACAGTATGGTATAAAGTAGCGGCGACGCTTTCAAAAATTTGTGATACACGTTAATTCTTAGAATTCGATGTCACTTAATTGTGATTGGCGAGACGTCTTTCGCACGTAACCTTTCTAACCCTTCCCTCGACAACGACAAACCAACTACCAGGCGTTTATAAATTCATTCGGAAAAAAAAAACCAATAATCAATACGCTATCGCATTATGCGAATAAGCGAGTCCTAAGCTTCATGCAAATATTTTATTACGTCGTTGAATTTAATAACGCATGATATAGTAAATTTGCATGTCGATAATTACGATTAAATATTACAAATACCGGCAAAAAGTTTGTATAGATTTGTACAGATAAAAAATGTGAAAACCGATTACTCTTTTGTATCCACCGGTCTTACACGATTCGGTACTCTTGCGAGTTCCCCAAGAATTATGCAGCATTTTCCTCAAAAGTTCGTAGATTTGTATCTCCGCTTTATGAGATTAGCATATCTGCAGATGGGATCTTCAATTGCGACAAGTCTTTTTCTTCCCCGTATTTTATTTCGCCCGACCGTAGGTTTGTAGATGTACAGTTAAAGTTATCCCGTGCGGTACGATATGCGCGTATTCTTCTTTATATATTAGTCTTGGATTTATGTTGCACATGCGCACCTGGGTATACATAAGCCCGTTCCGACGTGCCCGAAGAATCTTCCAAGTGAAAAGAATTCAAACGTCATTTCGACAAGTTATGCATATTGTCAACGGATGCGGAGTATAGCCTCTGTCGTAGATACTCCATGATATGCGGAAAAGAAGCAAACCTCTTGCATTGTACGATGCACGAAGAAATCCTGCGTGCCATAGGTAATATGCTCACTCCTCTTCATTATTTTCGACGCTGCAAACGCGAACGGCTTTGTTATTTAGATTATTTTTTTATACATACAGCGTACGGAACGCGTATATATGTGCATTGTATAAAGATATGTTCGCTCCATCTAAGAAACGATCAACGTACAACGTCACTTACACATTTAATATAGACATATCCATGGCTATTTCTTCGCTATAATCCCTGAATAAGGCTGAAACGAATAAGGAGAGAAGGTTTGAATCGTCTCGTAATTCTAATTCGTTCACCGTGCGCCTTTTGTAAATATCGATGCTGTCCGTGGGTGGTAGAGGATCGTGCGACAGGACAGGACCGCTCTGTTGAATCTGTGGAAAAGAGAATACGACTGTGATATTAGCAGGGATAGCAATATACGGATAATAGCGATGAGAGAAGCAGTCACGTTACGAGAGAAACGTACCTCTTCTATATCAACCATAACCTCCTTTATGTCAGATAACATGATATGCCGCAAAATGTTTCTTGGCATTGTTCCTCGATATCGCTTGCTGCGCTTCATTTCACAATATTGAATATAGTCGTCTTTTGAGTCAACACGAGCCAGAACCAAGTGGACACAGTGCTCTAGCCAGGGCAGAATATCGGCCTCCTTCCAAAAATGGTAACTACGTACTATATACAAATCTTGCAATTTTTCCAAGGCTGGCGGCGTCGTAGCTTTTGCTTTGGTAGTAAAGAAATGATGGGTCATTACCTAAAATGTTTTTTTTTTTTTTTATATTATATCCCTTTCATCGTAACGGCGTAGATTTATTTGGGGCGATTCTAATTCCTCGAATAATAATCCTGGATTACCTTCTGGTCTGTTTGCACATTGCATCTTTCGACTAACTGCATTAACACGCCCGGGAACATCAGAAGAGCGATTTGTAAAAGTTCATCCGCTGTATCCCGATTACCCAAGTGAAAATTGGCCAAAGCTAAGCTATACGCTATGTTTGGCAGCTGAGTCAAATTCCTGCTGCCATCCCACGCATCGCAAAAATCTATGAACCAGCCATATTCTCTTGCTCTCAATGCATAGAAATCGAGGCACAGAACCACTGCCAGCGGATCGCCTACTGGATCTAATGATAAAATCAGCTTGCAGAGTTCTAAACTTGTCCTGCAAATTTAATGCATCGTATTTAATGTACTTGGATTTAAGCAGTGTCCGCTATTTTTTACCTGTAACAAGCTCGTCCACCAATCAAGCCCATGTGCTTAAATAGCGCGATAAACAGTGCACGGTTTTGTTGTTTTCTATAATCCAATCTACAGTTTCCAGTTGTAATATTAAACATTGGATGGAAGGCATACTCTAAACAATACAATGCACTTTCGATAAATTGAGCCGCCGTTGCCAAATTCTCGCTAAGCTTTGCCAATTCAGCTACCTGTAATAACGCATCTACGTGGCAAGGGTGCGTCCTTACTATACCCTGCAATTAAGTATCAAGGGTTATATAATAAACAATTATCGCTAATTACATTCGAACAAGAAAAACCTACATGGCAAAATACATACAATAATGTTTTCTGGATTCAAACTTTCGACGGCGTCTAAAAATTTTTTCTGCACCTGCCTATAGGTAGGACTATGTTCGTATACAAAGTACTGAACGGGACCCGACGTCCCCATGGTATTGTCTATGCTCATGGTCAAACCACTTTTACCGATCGGTGGCCAGGTCTCTTTGACGGATACTAGCCATGTTTTTTTCAAATGACCCGATCGAGTTCTATTGCGTCGTTTGCTGTGGAACACAATTCTTCTTAGTTACGCCGGATAAATGCGTCATCCCATGTAATCGTATCCCACAACTTTTGCGGGCAAAACATTACCTTTGTTCCGCTTGAATCGTCTTACTGCCAAAAATTCTTTTGAGCTCGTTGTAGGGGTTCAAATGTTTGTACTGTATGGCCAAAATATCCTTAGACTTTTGATCGTCCCATTGAGAATTATCGCATTCCTGGGCACTACAGCTTGGCATTGGTTCCCCGAGCAGCTTGTTCACTTCTCTCACAGTCCGTTCGATTTCGTCCATCTTTTCCTCACCCTGATCTTTGCATGGACTTTGAGAATCCTTTTGACTCTTGGCTTTCTTACGTTTTTTCCGTTTCTTCTTCGGTTTAACATCGCCGGAGCACACGTCGTCGGAGCCTCGCTCTTCCGCCTCCTCCTCATCCCCGCTATCGGAACTTTTACTCAACTAAAAGAAGTACGTGTCAGCCAGAAGGAATACAAAAAAAGAAGATCGATCGGTCATATGGAAAAGGAGATAAGAATTGTGAGACGTTCGAGGAATTTCAAAAAAACGTACCACATTAAAGACGTTAAACTTAGATTTAACATTATCGATTATCACGTCCTCTTCGCTCGTATTGCCCTTATCCATCTTGAGCGATATGTCATCGCCGTAAATTTTCCTTATGCACCGTGTCGACATTTTATATCTGAAGGAAGATCGGACCGAATAAAAAGTAAGCACTGTACGAGACTGAGGGAAACGCGAAGAAATTTATCGCGGAATCGAACAATGTTCGTACTTGATGTTACCGTTTTTTTTTTTTTCGAAACCTTCGTTTCTAATATTTCTATCAACTTTGCACTGGGTCAGCAGCAGGATCGTGGAACGCGACGTACACTGCGCACCTTCTTTAAACCTTTCTATATATACAGTAAGTTTTCCATTGGGAAAACTCGGTTAGTCTGCCAGATGGCGCGCGCAATGCCTGTTGCGATCGCAAAAGCAAATATGCGTGTCGCATGCGATGGATGCAACACTACGCGATCCTTCGATCTTTCGATTTATCGATCTGTCTGGCTACCCTCGAGGATGGTGGTGCAAAAAGCGGAGGTGGAAACGAATTACGTGGATTTACACTCGATGCTCGATCCTTCCCATCGATAATCTTTCGATCAAAAGTCAGCGTTTGATATTGGAACAGCAGGACCGCGGCCAAAAACTGTTGACCGCGAGCGTACCCCTTTGATACGGCTTTGCCTCCGACAATATGATTCTGCTCTGCGTAGAGTCGAATGGCGATTATGGCGATGCTGTACGAGTCAGTTCCAAAGTAGGCATACGCGCTTTACGTTGTAGAGTGCCTCATTTTTGATACATTGCAGCGGTACATAAAATACCGGGGAGAGGACCATTGAACGAATCGGAAAAAAAAAATCAGTAGCAATGGAAATAAGAATACTGTACATATTACGTTCGACCAAGGTTGGCAAAATCATTGACAAATGATTGGAAGGCGGTTGACCATAATGCGATTAGTATAGGGCGAGCGTGAGTGTTGAACGTTGGTTCATTCCAGTCAGCGTTGGTGTCGAAAGGGTTAAAAGTACGTGACGTTACGACATCCCGCAGTCACTTCGAATCCTTCGTCGGAAGGTGGCGCTGTAGAAGCTTATCGAGAGTGTGATCAATCTTGCGATTTCAACGCAATCCACTGGGATATTACTTGAAATAATCGTAAAAATGAATTTGAAAAGCGTAAAGGATAGACTGAAGGACGAGACCTTGGATCTTAGTCTATGCGATTTGAAGGAAGTGCCCGTTCGAGAGATAGTAAGTCAAATGTTATATCGTGCTATCATCCTTGCAAAACTACCAGTATGTTTCGCCGTTCATATCGAACCGACACGTATACCGCAATTTGCGCGAGCTAACGTTTAACGATAAATAGAGAAAGACTCCACTCGTAATTATGCTGATTAATTATAACCCGTTATGTTTCAGGTATCCGTTAGAAAAGCTACCAATCTAGATCTTTCGAATAATCTTTTAGTTTTTTTACCTGTATGTTTCTTTTATTTAGATCATTATTACTCTACGTATATATAGTCATCGGCGCGTTTGCTCATGGAAATTTTTTTTTAGATCACTTTTGTCACCCTCAAACAAATAGTCAAATTAGATCTCAGTAAAAATATGTTAATGGAAATTCCAGAGAACTTTGGAGAGATGAAGCAGTTGAAGCATTTGGATCTGTACGATAATCAGGTGACCGACGATCCGTTCTTTGAGGACTCTGGTTGCACGATAAAAAAAAAAAATTATGCCCGATAGGCAGATCGATCGTACGAACTAATGTATGTTTACAGATAAGCAGATTGCCGCTAAGTCTGAGCGAGTTAAAAAATTTAAGGTGGCTGGATCTAAAGGAAAATCCTCTTACGCCGGCAGTTGCCAGCGTTGCCGGTCCTTGTAGCAATCTGAAGGAATGTCAAGCCTGCGCTCGTAATATCGTTGCCTACTTATCGCAGGTTAAGCTCACTATAGAGGAGGAAAAAATTCGGCGCCAAAATGCTATAACGGGTAATGTCGCCAGTCGCGTACTTTCTCGTCCCAAAGTAGCAAGTTTACCACGCTCGTCGTACGACTACATTTTACAGGAACTAACAAGGAGCAGACGACGACGAAGAAGGAAGGAAAGAAGAAGAAGAAGAGATCCATGGAGAAAGACAGTGCTCAATATACCAACAAAGCGGAGCACGATATATCCGTTAACTTGCCAAAAACAGACGAGCCCGTTACGGAGATGGAAGCAAAGTCCGAGAGCGAACGTATGCGCAGGCATAGAGGTATACGCGTATAACGTTTCTCATTACGCAATACAGAAAATTACATTTTTCAAACATTTCCACGTGACACGCGTCTTTATTATGTGCTCAGGTAAGTCGAAGGTCGGTCTATGCACGATTCTTTCTCAAACGGCCAAGTGGATTTTGCTGATGCTCGGTGTAGCGATATTGACGTTAGCGGTGTTACCGCTGTACGACAAACAAGAATCCGAATTGTTCATTAACTACGTGGAGGTACGCACGGGGCTACGGCTAAAAGCTTTTCAGGAACAGAGTACAAATATATTACGCCTTTCCGCACAGCACGTGATATTGTGGTCCAAGTGTATTTACGATACGGTAAACGACACCTACGAGAAGCATTTTAAAGGTGTCTATGGTAAAATAATGACAAACGAATAAACGTTACTCGTGCACACGCTCAAAGTATACGGTGATTCCTAAGGTAGCGAGTGCCGTGGAGTTGGTTCCCTCAACTCCGCAGAACCCTCTGGCTCGATCGCCTGCTCGATAGAATATGTATCCCACATGGCAGTGTTATCGGCCTTTAGATCCTAATTTGTCGAACACACTTAATTCGAAATAAAGGAAGGCACTTGGAGAGAACTTTGATGCGGTGCCTTAGCAGTTTGGCAAACATCGACGCAGAGTTTTCCCACACACCGTAAGCAGTTATCCGGCATAAAGATACAAAAACGCCCATCCGTAGTCCTTACGCTTATATATACACGTATATCGGAACGCTGGAGAGATAAGGACACTCTCGACGCAGCGGTAGAGCTCCGGTAAAATTTTACTCATCGTCGGCCCCGATCGTTTTGCTCAAAGGTAAGGGTGGCGCACCCTTTAGGGGCGATTTCCCGAGCGAGCTTTCCATCTTGCTGATGAACTTTTGGAAGGTATTCATCCTAATGAGGCCGTGATGATCCTTGATCTCGTCGATCTCGTCCGAATTGCTGCACGTTCCCACGTTCGTCTCACCGGACGCGGGCTCGATCAGTCGGGATTTCTTGGCATGGACAAACCTGTTCCACGTGCCCGTCTTCTTGTCCGAATTATTCGCCGATTTCGGATCTTCGGCCGCGGTACGATCGATAATCTCCTTCTGTCGCGCCGTGAAGTCCACCAATAGGGCTATATCGTCATAGAGTTCTTCCGCCTCCGCCTCCGCCACCGCCTCCGAGCGCCGTTGAGCCTCGCTCTTGGGAATCTGATAATGCAAGTCCTCTACCCCAGACTGCTTGACGATTTCGCGCGGAACGAATCGACCCTTCGTAATGTCAGTGGACGACTGGATGCTCGGTTTATCGACCAACACCTGGAAAACATAATTTCCCTTCGATCGTCCAATCGATTATTATTCGCGCCTACCGTCCACGGATGCTCCCTTCTCCCTTACCGTATGGTTTATTTCTACGAAGGAAAACTGGAAGTTAAGCGAAAAAGCGAAAAAGTTCGATCCCAACCAACCTTATTTTCCTTATTTTGAAAGTGATCCCGATAAGCGCTAACGTCGTCGTAAAATTCTTCGGTTTCGGGAACATTCCTCGGATCGGGCGGTTTGATGTAAATCGGCCTGGGCGCCGGCGGACTGCAGTATTCCAAGTCCACGTCGAACAAGGGTGCGTCCGAACGGCCGGTTAAGCCCGATATATCGTCGTAAGTCGGTATTTCTTCGCAAACGGCCGTTGGTGGTGGCTCGGTTTTGTGCTTCGCCTTGTTTTCCCTCTTTCGCGGCGACTCCCTCCGACTCCTGACTCTGTCCAGCAACGATTTCTTCTGCGGCGATTTTGCGGACTCGTCCACTTTGTCCGCCGCTCGATTAGACGCCTCGTGCACCGGCACGCTCTGAGAAAAGAACGGATAAAGGATGTCCTTAGTTCTGGTCGAAAGACGTTGAGAAAGGAAGGGAGAGCGGCTGCGTTCAGTCTCGAGAGGTGATCAAAGTGCAAGGCGGAAAGGGACGAGGAGCGGTCGTGGCCTTTCGTTACGGGGCGTAATCTAGTTTTCCGGAAAAGAGAGACTGGAGGCGGGGCAGATTTGGCGTTCGGGATCGAAAGTAAGAAGAGGGACGCATCGAGAGTTACCCTCGCGTCCTCCCGAAGAGCGCCGCCCTTCTTAAATCTCGGATCGGCTTCGCGCGAGGCGAGGGCACCGATATCGTCGTAAGTCTTCTCCTCTTCGGCCGGCTCTTCGCCCCTCCGCGGCTCCACGCCCTTCTTCGTCTTTGGCAGAGCGTCGTCGTAGGTCTCCAGCGGTGTCTGGCCCGACTCCGGCTCCCGCTCCGTCCTTCCGACGTTCTCGTACCGGGCCGCGTTTTTGTAATCCTCGATGCGGTGATAGATGTCGTCCTCCTCCTCTTCCTCCTCCTCCTCCCCCCCCTCCTGCTCGCCGGCAGCCGGCTCGCGGGAGAACTTCCGGCCGGCCGAGGGTAGCGCGGGCAGTCTTCGCGGGATCCTGGCGGGTAATGCAGGAACCGCCAAGCTCTCCGACGATTTGCTCCCGCTCGAGGCGGGATCCGCGTCTCTCGCAGCCCTCGCCCTTCCCGGGCTTCCTTTCGAGGGACCGACGTCCTGATACAGCTCCTCCTTGCGTTCCTTCGCCTGCAAGCTCGACATCGGCTTCGCCCTCTCTCCCTGGGCCTTCCCGCTCCTCCCGACCTCGCAGATCTTCGCCACCCACTGCTCCATGTCCTTCGGCGTCCGCGCGATAAACTGCGAACCGATCCCCGGAAAGAGTCCTCCTCGATGTCGGCTTGGCATTTTCACTTAATTTTAGACGCCCAAGCGACGCGGCCCAAGCACTTTGCTCCGCAAAATATACGCGAGGACGCTGGAGTACGAACCGTGGCTGCCGAATTTGCGTCAAAGTAACATCGTCGTATTGCCCTCTAGGCCATACGTTCCAACTATCCTTTACTCCGAGCAAAAGGCTCGCGCAGCGCTTCGACGCGTCGCTCAAACGGTTCTCGGCCGATCGGCCGAGGCTCGATCGAAAGAGCAGCCTTACCTGCATGGTTCGGCTGCCGGGCCGAAATATCTCAAAGGCGGACTCGCTTTTGCGCTGATCGCGCGGCGCGGAGTTCGGCGCTGGTCTGGCCATGTATCCGTGCATAGCTTGAATCGTCTGCGGACGATTGTCCCGCTCGCAGCCGTACAGCAGTAAGTGACTACCCACCAAACCTGCGTGCATACCTTCGGATCAATTTCCGTCCTGCGCCGCTAGCCCTCCAAACGCGCCACCGATTTTTCCCCCCCAAAAGCGGGGGAGAGCCGTATCGAGAACTACCGCGTATACGCTATTATACGTCGCAGCAGCGGTGCGAAGGACGAAGAGGATCGAGGCGTATCGTATCGACGCCCGCGAATGATCTCCCACGAAGAAGGGAAAAAAAAAAAGATAAAGGACCCCTTTCGAAGTTCGATCAGAAGCGACGCGGCTGTAGCGAGCGCGATATCTCTTTCCCGAAAGCGGCGACACCGACGTCTGGATCGACGATCGGGACTTTATCCACCTACCGGCCCAGCATGCGCGGTATTGCTCGAAGACGAACAATTTTTTCCCCTCCTTCCTGTAAAGCGGGCCACACTTGTGAGACTTGTCGCCGAGTTGACTGGCCGGCAAGCTCGAATAAATATCCATCAAGGTATCGGCCGAATTTTCCTTCGCATCCCGCGCCTGATCCGCCGCCGGCGATTCCTCGGGTTCCTGGAAAGTCTCGTAGTAATCCTGATGCTTCGCCGCTGGCCTTCCGCCCGCGTCGACGTACTCCTGGAGTTCGTTGTCTCTTTGGGAGGAATCCGAGCCTTTGGAGGCGCCATTCATGTTCAAGTAGGGCTCGGGAGAGGTCGACCGATCGATGGCGATGAACGTTAAGGTGTCCTTCGATCGGAACAACAAGTTCTTCCGTATGGTCTCCAGACTGCCGGGGAGCTTGACCTCCCTCAGGCATTCCAGAAATTGTACGAGATCTGGGAATCGATAAAAGAAGATCTGAAAAATCGTATTGAACGGCGGGCGATCGTATCGAGAAGAACCAAGGCACGTTTACCACGAAGAATGCAAACAAAGTCCCCGTCGAAACCCATGGCCGTTGATGAGAATGACCGATGTCTTTGATCGTCCGAGCCGATGCGTCACGGAGTTGCACCAGCGACGCCCGCCACGCATACTCTCCGAACACCATCCGGGATGCTAGCTCCTGGAGCGCTCGAGGGCGCGATCCGCCTTCGAGTCGATTCTCCCTCGCCTCCTCGACCCACCCTCGCGATCTTTCGGCTCGAAATCCCTCGGCTCAAATTCGGCTTCGTCCCTGCTCGAACGATCCTTCCTCCGAGGACACGGCTTTGTTCCTACTTCAGCAGCGTAGGACGCATAATTCTTCTCTTGCCAACAGGATGTGCCGATAAGTGTGCGGCAGATAACGTTTTATCGTTCGACAGCAGTGACTCTGCGTCGCGCCACCTTTTTTTCCGATGCATCCGATGGCAAATTAAAATTCTAGAAAACCATCTATCAGGACCACCTTTCTCCGATCTTAACTCATCGAGAGGACTCTTCGGCGCGAGAATAGAAGAAGGGACGTCTCGATCGTCGCAGCATCGAGAATGTGCGGGACGAGGAAATTTCTCTCCGCTCTTTGGGAAGCTTTGTCGGCTACGTTTTCAATTCTTGCGGCGAGGGAAGCTCTTAATTATCTTACACCGCGCCGAATGGCATAATAACGATAATGCGGTAACGCGTATTATATCCTCGATAGGCGGTAAAGGAGAAAAGTTCTTTGAGAATCTGGCGAGTGCGAGTGACTTCGATGCAGGAAGGACGGCAACGTTATCGTAACGATGCGGTTCGCTGTATCGGTCGATTCGCTCGACATTCAAGGACTCACCCGACGCTCCCGGACGCTGCAAACTCTTGAAAAGGCTCCCGATTCGATTTTGCTCGAACGCATTTCCTACGTTCGTTTCTACCGCATTCGGCGCAGGGACGATTTAAATACCGCGCACGCTCTCGTGGTGGACGTTTGCCCGCCGATGATGCTATTACGAATGTGCCTCGACACCGCGCCCGTCCGTCGGCGTAACTTTCCTGCTCTTTCCTGGCAGCGCCTACGATTACCGCTCGGCCCTGGCCATCCCTGGGCTACCGCGGCCGGCTCGACGACTAGCACTGCGCGATCGACGGTTGTCCCCTCAAAATTCGATGGGCGCAGCGGCACGTGCGAACGCCTCCGGCCGACTCCCGCAGAGGCTCGTTGTTTCCGATTAGGGCTCTTCGTGTTGGCGTCTTTCACGAGCTGACTCACTAGCCTGCGCTCTCCTCTTCTTCAAACCTCGCACTCCGCCTATCTCCCTCCCCCCCCCCTCTCCCTCCCCCCCTCTCTCTCTCGCTCGCGAACGCGCGTACACGCGCGCTTCGTCTCTCTTCTTCCAGGTCGCGCCTTCTCCCGGCACGTAACAAACGCGTACGTCCTCCTTCTTCCTCCGACGCAACGGCCGGCTCTAATTTATCATCGCAATTGGCAGTGTCCAGGCCGAGAAGGAGAGGAGACTCTTCAATTTCTCGAGAATGCACCGCTCGCCACGCTCGCTCGTGCCGCGCTTCGCGACATTGGGGATTTTTGTCGAGTCGTTTAGCGTCTGGACGCCTTCGGAAAGGAGCGGATAGGAATTTGCGAAAGGCGCGTTGGATGGCCGGCTGCTCTGGAGGTAGGCGGGTAGGGACGGAGGCAAGCGGACATTGGAAATGTATCGAAACTGAGCAATTTCTCTCAAGGGCGTATATTTGAAGGTCCTACGAGCGATAGTACAGCGGCCAAGTATGGCAATTAATTTCAATCTGAGAATTTTCGATTCGCCGACCCGAGCAGTATTCGTCCTGGCCGACGATCAGTGCGTCTCCCACGGGACTTTGCCACGATTCTTCTCCAGCGGTCGACCGTAAACGTGCGTCGCGATGTCGGACATGTCCGGCCATACGTCCGCTTTGGCCAGCTCCAATTCCTCGTCCACTTCTTTGTATGTCGCGTCTCGTACTTTCTACGAAGACGAGAATGACTCGATGCCGAACCACATTGGCGCGTAAATGTACCTAGGCTTCGATCGATCCGGCATATTTGCATCGTCGAATCGATTATGTTCCTGTTTCGAACTCGAATATCCTTCCGCCCTTCGGGACCACCCGAGAGAAGCGCCGATATTTTCGCGAATTATGTGTTTCGAAGGAGACGCCTCCCTCGGGGCTCGAAATAGATTTTGGCGTCTCGCGAATAAAAGTTCGATTTTGTTTTAGAGAAAAAAATGCAGCGCATCGGTAAAAAGGCCCGCGGAATAAGGTATTTATTCGGTCTGGGGGGGAAAAGCAGAGGCCGTTCTCGAGCGAGGGCGCGTTTACTTGCAATTCCTCTTCGGTCATCAGTCCATTCTCCACGACGAGTTTGCCGAACAGAGCGATAGGATCCTGCTCCGTTTGTACGGCTTTGATTTCCTCCCTGGTACGGTAGCCCACTCCCGGATCGCTCATGCTGTGCCCGAAGTATCGATAGGTCACCATCTCGATGACGATCGGCCCGTTTCGAAGCGCGTATTCCCTCGCAAATTTCAAAGCTTCGCGCACGTCCGCCACCTTCATACCGTCCACCTAAAAAATATCCGATCACAGCGGTCTTCGAGCTGTCCTCGATCGCCTCTATCGCCAGCCTCCCAAATTTCATCGAGCACCGACAATCCGAAACGTCCTCTACCCTCCTTACGAGCGCTCGCAGCGATCGTAACGCTCAACGCGAGTTTCGAGTGACGAGGCCGACGGTCGAATCGCAGGAATTTGCCAAGCGGCCATCGTTCCTTTCTTTTTTTTTCTTTCTCCTAATCCCTTAACTACGCCAGAGGATCCACCGATCAGCGCACGGCTCCGCGGCGGCGGGCGCTTCATCGATACTCATCGCGCGTTCACCGCGACGTTAATCGTCGGACAACCGATCGTAGGTTACAACGTACAGCGGGCGCCCGCAATGACTCGCGTCCGTCCGAGTTTTTCGAGGAAAACTCGACTCGAAATTCGTATCAATACGTTTACCCGCTCGGTCACGCTCGGGCTCTCCTTCGTCGGCTATTACTCGTACGAGCTCCGGGAAACGTGTCAGTCTGTCGCTATCAAGATCGACGACCAACCGTTCAACGACTACCCGGTCGATCGTTTTAGAAAAATCCTTTGAATTCCTCGAGACCGGACAACATCGGGTAGGTTCTTGAGCATAGAATCCCGAGATGATATTTTAGGCGTCTAGACATTTATTCCGAATTGGCGCAAATCGCAAGTCGAATGACCCTAGGCCAGAGAGCGGTGATCGGAGGGGAATGGCGAGAGATTCCAGTGTCTCGCATCGAGACGGCAAAGGCTCGAGGCTTTGACGAGGCGCGCGGCGAAGGCACGGTCGTGGGATCGTCGGCGATCGATCTAACGCACGACGACCGCGGTCAGCGTTAAGCGCGACGGGCTACGATCGGGAACAGAAATCGATGATCTCGTACGTCGGCTAACCTTGATTCCGGGTATCAGATCGCCCCTCGCGTAAAACTTGGTATTGGCGGAATGTCGGTGAGTCGCCGTGCCCATGCCGTATTGATTGTTCTCGCAAATGTAGACGGCAGGCAGGTTCCACAGCTTCGACATGTTCCAGGCCTCGAAGATTTGACCCTGCGAGGCTGCGCCGTCCCCGTAGAGGGCGAAGGACACTGCCCCCGTGCCGTTGTACTTGTGGGCAAACGCGAGTCCCGCACCTATGGGCACCTACCCGCCCCGGCCGATTATGCCACCCAAAAGGAATTGCGCACGCACTGGCCAAGGATGTGCGCGCTACCTCGGCTGATTTCTAAAGCGTCTCCTTTGGGTTCTTTTTCCTTTTTGGTTTATTGATTTGACCTAGAAGCCACCCTTTAAGGTGAACCCTTTCGAACCACCGGAGCAATGGTATACGTATCGCGCGGAAAAGAACCATCGGCGGTGGCTGGGATTCGGAGCCGGGTCTCCCTAGTGCAAGTCCGAGCCTCGATCCGCTACACCACCCTACCTCTCGATACATTATTTTAATTCAATAATTGATCCCTCGGTCCAAGATGAGTCGCGCGAAGCGTCGATAATCTGTCTCGCGTGCTACGAGGAAAATTGTCGTCCAGAAGCTGGCGAGTGGAACGCGAGAGCCCTAACGCGGAACTCGAGCGAAATTGCTTAATTTTCCTCTCTCTCTCTTTTTTTTTTTTTTTTTTACCTCGTTCGTGCCCGTCGAAGAGAAAGCAGGGCGATACGCGAGTCGGACGTACCTGTCCACCGACGATGCCGTCGCCACCGTAAAACCGTGGCGCGTACATGTGCATCGAACCTCCTTTGCCCCGTGCCACCCCCGTCTTACGGCCCATCAATTCCGCCAGAATCTTTCTCGCGGGAACCCCAAAGATGACGGCAAATCCGTGACATCTGTAGGCCGTAATCAGCGTGTCGGTGTCCTTCAAGGACATTTTCATTCCCACCGCAACCGCTTCCTGAAGGTATTTCGAGCCACTCGTCAATATCGGCGCAAGCTACGCGTTGGGAAGTTAGGAGCGTTTCGTTCGAAGTACCTGACCGGCGTACAGGTGGAGGAAGCCGTTGATGAGTCTAGACCTGTACAACTCCGCCGCTTTGTTCTCCATTCGTCGTATATAATGCATCGTCTTGAGGGCGTACGTAGCTTCCTGCTCGTTAAGAACGGCCCTACCCGCCGGCCCTTTCTCCAACCGATAGAGATCGTATTTCTGTAACATCGTCCGAGGAATCGAAGCCGCATTTTATTCGGTCCGCGTTCGCTCCAACGTCCGTGACCTTCCTCACCACGTCAACGGTGACTTCTTTCGCCATTCCGCGATACAATGGTATACACCGCGTCACCGGCCGAACGCGCAACATTCTCTGCCCGTACGTCTCTCCTCGTGCCAAATTGCATTAGCTCCTTCGCTCCAACGTCGAAGCAGCCCTGGGATTACACAGCGGCACCTTGGCCGCGCATCTCGGCTCTTCGAAATCAAAATCGATGGCCCCCTTTACCTCTTCTTCGACAACGGTTCCTGCCACACCTAAATTCGTATATGCCCGTGCACTGCCAGTACAATTTCTCTATTCTCCGCGAAAGCGGGACCAAAATGTTCTCATCGCACGCCTCATAACCGCGACGATTCGCGTTGCGACCGATAAAAGTGAACGATCGAAATAAAAGCACGGTACTGGTCGATTTATCGATAAAGATCGAGAGCGGGACTATTTTGACGCGTAGGACGGGGAGGACTGTACCGGAACATGGAAATAAAGGAAACGTCGTGCAGGTTGCATTAGCCAATATCCAGCCTGTATTTCTAATGTACAACGTAGAGAGTGGCGCGATATTTTTCTTCGATGTTACACGAGTCCTTAAAGATCGGAGGCGAGCTCCGTTGGATGGGGAGCTTTGTAGCTAGACCGTTGGCATCGGGGTTTGATCCGAGTATCAGGATAATCGACCGCACGGCTCGATCGACGTATCCGCGCGTCCCTCGAAGCACGGAGAAGGTGAACTTTTCGCGGAGACTTCGAAAGGAAGGCGTACGTAGTCGATGGGACCACCGGGATGATGGATCCTCGATGTCCACCGTGGACGTCGCCGGTGAGATGTTGCAACGAATTCGCGCGGGATCCGCGCACCGATCTCCTCCAGGCCAGCTTCCTGCGACGGACCGCGCCTGCATGCCCTTGCGAGGGCCAGATTTCCGATAGCCGTGCTCGATGCGCCCCTTTTCTCCCAATACCCCCTTGGAGAAACAAGTTGGCGAGCGATCGATAAAAGGCGAACATAGCGTTATTCCCGGAGGCCACGGGTGTCTTACCGTGAAAAATTATACACGCCACCGGATCGCGTCCTTTTCAGCCAAAGTACGTCGCTGCATCCCGGTACATACTTATCGCTCCTCGGTGGTGTTTGCGGAAATAATGCGAGCGCACGATCCCGTGCCGATTCCGAGAGATCTACGTCGAAGGCGGCCGTAAGCTTTGATGGAAATCTGTAGCGCGACATGGGTGAAACGTAAATAAGGAACGAGTCGGTTACCTGCCTTCTTGGATATCTCTTCATCCAAGGAATCGCAAAAGAGAGATTCGGGGGCTCGTAAGTTTCCGTTATTATTGAACGCGCATCGAGATCTTCGGGGCGAATGACGCGAGAAGATGGAAAGGGACCTTCCGCGGGGATGATCGCTCGGTACTGGAAGATCGGGCGCGTGGTATGTCTGTCGAACAGAGGCCGACCACGGAGAAGTTGCAACGAATTTGGCAAGATCAAGGTTGAGGTTCTAGAAACGTTCATCGCTCTTTGACTCTACGTCGTAGGTAAACGAACTCGGTCTATCTCACTGGTGGAAAGTTGGAAAATTCGATTTGCAGGACGAGGCCGAGGAACGGTCGAGGTGGAACAATAACGTTTTATCCTCGCAAGAGAACTATTCATTTTTCCATGGCGATTCCCAAAAACTCGGAGAAAGCTGATGCAGCTACGTGGAGGTACGCACTGTTCTATTCGCTGGAGTCTCGGATCCCATCGGTAGGACGAGCTTCTTCGCGCGATACGGATAAAGGATCCTTCCGGTCCGCGCGTCGCCAGGACTCGAGCGAGACGCGTTGCAAACGTCGCATCGGTCTCCCCAGCATCGATGCCCCTCCGGCTTCACCCCCTGGCCCGCCTCGCTCGGCCCTCCCATCCTCTTCCGCCTCTTCGCCGACTCTCCCCGACGGCGAGGACAACAAACCTGGCGGCCGCCCAGCGTTCGTAGCATCGAGGAATACGTCGGCACCATCAAACGGTCTACCTCGATCCGCTGAGCGAGGAGCGCCGAAAGAGTCGAAAGAGAGAGATCAAAGGGGATCATTCCGCGGAACTTCCAGGGGGGTTGCGGCGAAGGGCCAGAGGTCGAGACGTACCTTGGTACGCTTGGTCGGTTTGGAAGCGACGCGAGAGGTCGGTCGCGGCGGCGAGACGACGCGTTCCGCTTTCGGCTTTGCTTGCTGCTCGGGATCACCGAACAGACCCTTCGATTCGGCCACTTTGATCATGAAGAGCGAGTCGAATTGCATCATTTCCTTCCGCCTAATGACCGCCAAGAAGCATCCGGGATTTAGAAGGTTCGCCACCTTCTCGCCGTAAACGTCGTCGATACTGCCTATCTCGAACAAGTCGCTATCCGGTACCTGAAAGGCGCCCTTCTCACAGATCCAACGCTCCTCGTCCCGCTCGCCCTCTCCTCCGCGTATGCTCGGTAACCGGCGATACGTCCGGAGGAGAGCCGAGCGCCGCAGGTGCGGCGAGATCGTTTTTTCCGAATCTCCGTCCGATTTTTGCGAGGAGAATTTTCGGTTCGAAGGATCGTCGCGCGCAGTCCGGTAGCGGCCATTAGCGAAGGCCGGCCAGAGGCCCCGCGGCATATCTTACGCTGATCTCCGCGGACGTCGGGCCCGAGTGTTCGTCCTCCTCGCATCCGCCCCCGGCTTGCCCAGAGCAGCGTCCCTTCGGCCTCTCTTGCGCCGATTTCGACGGCTTGCCGACTTTCGCGTTCCTCTCTCCCGACTCGGCCGAGGGGCCCTTCCTCCTCGCCTGGAAGCAGAGCCTTTGCCGGTCAAAAGCCTCACCGCGACGCAGAGCCCGAACGGCCGGCTTACTCGCTGCTCGCGCAGGTGCTTCTCCATGGCCATGCGATTCGCGTAATCGACCACCTGTCGAATCATGTCCGTGGTCTCCGCGGGCAAGACCGTGTGGGCCTCGTATATCAGGAACTGCACGTTCGGCCTCGTGAGGGCGTGCTTCAGGGTGGACAGCTGATCCGCCAGCAGGGCTCGCGAGCGATACGCGTCGGCCTCGCCAGAGTTGCTCGCCGTGCCGGTCAGACTTTCGAGGAGGTCGGTATCGCCGCCGCGAGCTACCGCCAGGTCCACGATGTCCTTGACGCCGGTATAACTGCAAGGCGGTATTGCGAGCACGACCGTGGCCCTCTCCAGCTCGGCGGACGAGGCGGCGGCGGTGTACCTGGGGGGAAGGGCCGAGAGGATGATCGAGGAAGCGCCCTCGGGAGAGTTGCGCGGAAGGAGCCAAGTCGACTCTTTCGAGCGCGCTCGAACGTTTCTTTCGGATTTTCTCTTCGGATTTCCACGAGGCACGCGGATCGACGGGCGAATACCAGCGGAGGGCGAGGATCGGCCCGACGCCTTTTGGGCCCGTAAGGCCTTGTCCCGGGGGCTTTACCGATGCCACGCCGAATTCTCCTGCATTCTCCGCGATAAAAGGATCGGACGCGCCTTCGATCCTTATCTCGATATTCGGACACGTACGTTATACCCTTACGGAAACGAGATCGCCTCTCGATATCGGCGACTATCGAATCAAACCGAAACGGAGATTATTTGAGATTGTTTGCGCGTTGCATACCGGGAACGAGTAAATCGAAGACGTCGCTCGAGAGAGTCGGCGAAAACTTTTGGAGCCATAACGAAGCGGAACTTTGGCGAACCGTTCGCGCGCCGCTCCGGTCAAGAGGATCGATCGATCGATCGATCGATTCTTACTTCTCGGAGAAAACGCGACAGCGCTGCAGAGTAATCCCGAGACGCTTGAGGTACGCCTCGTACTCGCAACGACGGCTGCCGGTGCCGAAGGCCAGAAGCCTGCCCACGTCCTCGATATCGGCCAGCAGCCCCGCCAGGTATCCGGTGTGCCGCGGCGCCAGCGAGTGCGTCAGGACGACCGGGCCGCACAACCGGCCGACGCGGATCGCCCGAGCCAGGGCGGCCGCCCCCAAGCACAGCGATCTCTCCTAAGCGGAAAACTCTCTCTTCCCTTACGCGCCCAACGTCCGTCCAACGTCCGCCCAACGGCAGCGCGATCGCGCCCCTCCCCTGGCGGGCGCGCCTTTCACTTTACTTCCCGCCACGAGAATCCGAGGATCTCCGCTTGCCTGCCAGCAGGTTGCCCGCTCGAATGATTCTCCGCGTATGCCGGGAAGGAAAACGCGGTCAAGGGAAGCGTTCGAGGGAGCCAAAGCGAGCCAAGGGCAAGGCGCGAGCCGAGGGCGCGTTGCGATCGATCGCTCGAAGAAGCGCGATGTCGGCAGATGCGCGTCCCCTTACCTACCAGGAATACGAAGCGATGATCTCGGACCAGCGGCGAGACGGCGAGTCTCTCTCGCGCCTTGTCGTGGAGATTGACGATCTTCGGGCAGAGCGAGTCGAAGACGTATTCGAGCTCCCGGAGCTCGGTGCCCTCGCGCTTGCAACGGCTCGCGAAGCCCAATTTCGTCATTTCCTCCACAAACTCCTCCTTTCCGCTCACCTTCGCGGCGTTGACCCATCCGGAGGCAAGCGCGTCTCTGTGGTCCCAGGTAACACCCTCGACGTTGCGCAAATGCGACGGCAGGAGCTCGTCTTCGCATCGCGCAAATTCAACGATTAAGAACCGCCGAGCGAGCGCGCAAGGATGCAAAGTTGATCGCATCGAGGGATCGCCGACTCGTCGCGACGGAGCGACCACGGCTGACTTACGCGCAAACTCGTCTCGCCCTTTGCTCGAAACATCGTTTGGACACGGAGGACGACGGCGAAGATATCCGCGGCAGCGATATCGGTCGTGCAGAATGGTAAGAGTATAAGGCGATGTACGTACCTCGATGCGCTCAACGAGCTTAACGCTAGAACCGAGTCTGTCAAGACGATCGCTTTGGCATTTTTAACCGTCGTTTCAACGCAATTCGCAAGGGTGCATCTTCAGAGAATCCCCACGGTATTGGCGCGATACGAGCAACGGTCTCGATCGGACTCGTTCGTTCCCCCCCCCCCCCCTCCCACCGTCTTTTTCTTTTCCTCGACATTGGAAGTATATTCGGATCGTTCGACATGGCGGTGGCCGATAGTTCTAGCATTAGCGCGAAGGTGGAAAGAGAGAGGATGGACGCGAGAGGTGTCACCGAGATATAGAGCGGAGCCGCCGATACGCAAGCGCGAAACGCTCGCCGCGAGGCGCGTCTTCGCCTCGAGCAGAGCATTCTCGATGTCCTTCAGCCCCGCCGCCTGAAACAATATCGAGGGTGATCGAGCGCAGCCGTGCCGCGATAAGCTCTCCTCGCTCCAAAGGCGGATATCTCGATCGTACCTGAAAGGTCCTCTCCCGTGCCTCCATCGCGGCCGCGTCGCCGCGCCGGCCAAATTTCCTCCCTTGCATGTCGTAAAGCAGTAGCCACACGATTCTCTCGCGATCCTTCAGCGGCGCGTTGCGCGACCAAAAGCCCGCGTCTTCCAGAGCGCGATTCAGTACGTTGTTGTCTGGGGAATAGAGAGCGGATAGGAAACGTCGGCGACGAGGGGAAGCAGGCCCGATGCTTACATCTGAGGACGTCGTAAACCAGGCCAAATACTCGGCGCATCTCTGCCTCGTCGGCGTACTCGGGCGAGGGCGAGATCCTCTGAAGGACTTTGCCGGCCAGGAGGATGTCCTTGAGCCGCCAACCCGGCCGAACGCAGGCTTCCGTCATGGAGCCGTGGCTGCTGTAGACCGCCGTCGAGGGATCGCCGCCTTTCTCGTCGCGAGCGCTGGCCGCCGCGCGCGGGGCCCAGCTCGCACCCTCGCCCTCCCCCTCCCCCCCGGCCACGGCCTCGGCCTCGGCCGCGCTCTCACCCTCTCGACCGCGGACGCAGCTCCAGCCCCAGCCCCAGCCCCGCGAATCTCTGGCCGCGCTCCCGTCTTCCGACGCCGCGCTCCGCCGCCTGTCGTGCATGTCGCGCCGCACTTTTATTAACCCTACCCTAAGGGGCGAATCATCCCCGGCGCGTTCGTCTTTTGTTACCGCCACGTACTCTCCTACCGCTTCGCCGCTCTCGCCAAATGTTCATGCGCGTAAACTTTATCGACCTTATTGACGCGATTAAAAGGCCAGGCCCTGCCCGAGCGATTCGTTCCTTCTCGCGCGACGAGTTTTGAAACTTTCCAAACTTGCTTTGGTAGAGGTCAAAGTGCCGGGCTGCCTGGACGCGAAGCCGTGCCGAGTTTTGCATTTCACTCTTAGGAAAAGTACGTTACGAGAAGAAAAAGAGGTTAATTCTAACGTTCAGCAAGGTATTCATCGCCGGCTAAGATTCCATCGCGCAACGCGGCCCTACGGACGTGCCGTCGGCGGGAAAGTACCGAGCGGTGGTGCAAGGAAGCTTCGATCTGTCGCGGAGGATTTTGAAATAGCGCCGCTCCCAAGAAAAGAGACTGGCCCCGTTAAATAAGTAGGGCCCAATCGGTACTGCGGGCATTCTCTAAAAACGTACTTGCCGACGAATCGTTCGTCCGAACCTTTTGCTCGCGAGCTCCGCGTCCCACTCCCTCTGGAGCTCCACCAATCCGTAGTAAACCCGGTGCCGCCAGTCTTCGTTGCTCGGTAAGATCAGCTCCTCCAGCTCCTCGTCCCATCGGTCCTCCATCGACCGTCCCGACATCGGCATCCACCTCGCGAGCAACGCGCGAAAGATTCGCGCGTATACGGCGAAGATGGTCCTCCTTCGAAGAACCTCCGCATCCTCGAGGCTCGCCCCGTTCTCGCCAGGATGCACGAGCATCGCTCGCCCGCCGGCTCGATCTCGTCGGCGCAAAGGCAAAGGCCGACCACCGCCGCCTTGTCCCGGAATCCTGAGGTACGGCCCGACGAGCGGGCAGCAGTGGAGGAGATGGCCGGCCGGCGGCTCCGGGCTCGCGAGCGGCAGAGGGGAAGAGGGAAGGGGGAAGAGGGGAAGAGGAGAGCGCGCTCGGGCTCGCGTCGCGACATCGCGTGTCCCGGACACATCTTTCGCCAAATCGGAGTCTTGCGCCTTAATCGCGAATAACCATCTATACGGCGATGGAACGAGTCATCCTCCGGTTTCCTCGCGCTTCTCTCGTCCTTGCTCTATTTATTCGCGCTATCGTGTATTCGATGAGAAAGGTCAATCTCGCATCCGGGTACCGGGAGCTATCGTGACGGGAATTAGCCTCGCGAATGCCGGCCCCGGCAAGGTCGACGGATCGACGAAGCTTTTTCCGTATGCGAGCATCGATCCCCGCTCGTAATCCTACCCGTTGTATTCGCGGGATGCGATACGGCAACGATTCTCCGGGAATTTTGCGCTTCATCCGTACTCCGCATCTCGCGAAGAGAACGTTCGAAACGCTCGTACCGTATCCACGCTCTAGGCTCTATACGCGCATCGGCTTTCTCCTTACCGACGCTCCAAAGAAGATCCTCCTCGAATTATTTGCGTGGCTCCTTCTCGAAGGATCTCCCGGAGCCTTGCCGGAGCGATTCCTGGAACGAGCGCGGCTCTGCCGGCCCTACAGCCCCACGCCCATTGAGCTACGTACCAAATACGCGCCGGAAAGCACCGCTCTGCCAGCCTCCGAGATGTCGTCTCGTCGATTTCTTTGGCGTTTCGTGTACTCGCGGGACAAATTTCCGTCCGAATAATCGTACCCGAAAGTAACGATATAAACGTTGCTGACTCGGAAGGGGGATAGGGAACGCGAAGGAAGGGGGCAGGTCGTGTTATTCTTTTATTCTCCCCCAAATATTCTTGGTAGTAAGCTCGGAAAGTGTACGTCCTGACTGTAAAGAAGCTTGACGAGTCTGCGTGCGGATGATCATTTTCCAATATCGTCGATAAGCCTAAAATAGTTCGCGTCCTTTACCATGCCTATCCTGTACGACCTACCCGGTAACGATACCGCCCATCTTATCGTCTCTCTCGTGTTCTTCCTTCGATATTATGCATCGACCGCTACGGGCATTAGGCCGACGAGCCACCCGGTCTAAGACGAGTTTCTCGCAACCGAATCTACGATATAAGTATTGCCGGCACGTGATTTCGCGTCAAACGCGAAGGTCATGAAATCTATTGTTTAGTACTTAACGGTGGTGTGCCAGTTGCCACCGAATCAAAAGAGTCTGCCGTCACGTGGAAAATGATCCTTTCGATAATGGGGCAAATTTAAGATCGAATTCTCTGGCCTAGACTCTCGATTCGGGGAATCATCGTGGTCTTTGTATCTTTGATGATTTACGTGGTAAAAGGAATTATGTTGATTGTATATATGATTTAAGAGGAAATCAGGCACGCGGTCAACGTCACGCGGTGTAAGCATTTGGGAATCCTCTTTCTGCTGGGTGTGCGATGAAGGATCTTCGCGGACTTGAGGAACGTGGAAAGGATGATTCGCCGTTTGCGAAGCTCAAGTTAAAAGGCGGTTCGTTTGTACAACATTTATTTATATATGTATACGCGCATAAGACGGATTTACGTCTTATTCCGAAGATTTGTATAAACGACATTTAACTTTAACTTAGGAACACATTGGCGCGTGGGAAGTTAAAGTCAAAGTCAAAGTGAAAGATCGTACCGTTATAAAAATTGGCGGGATCGGGGAGGTATCGGGCGGCCGAAAATGCAAGAAGGCCTAGACTCGGCGTAAGGAGATCTGCTAGAAGACACGGTCTTGATATCCGCTGTCGGCCATACTGGAACTAGGTTTGGCAGGACCTCCAGGTACTTGGTGGTGCGGGTGGCGCATGTGGCCGGGCCGTCTAGGCGGCGCCAGGTACTCGAACATACTCTGCGTGTGCTGGGCCAGCATTTTGCTCAGATCGCACGGCATTGGGTCGGTCCAGAAGAAATCGTGATTCAAGGCCGAGTCGGAGTCGTACCTTTTGCTGGGATCGAGAATTAGGAGCTTGTCCAATAAATCGCAGGCGTACGGATCTTTCAGATACGGCTTTAATCTCTCCTTCACCTGAAATAATCCGCGCGTCAAATTTCTCGCAATTAACTCAACGATAACGGCTCCAATTCGATAGGTTACTTTTCGTTTTTGCCCTTTAGGAAGATCCATTTTGTTGTACAATTCTAAGTTTTCGACACCGGGCCACACCTCTGTCGTAATGGAGCCGCACAACTGAGAAATCAATATAAGTTGTTGCTGCTCCGTATTGCCTTGCATTATGGGTGATCTGCAATGTGCAAACGGCGCACGTCATTTTTAGGAATTCTGCAAAGGCGGAGAATTATCGTCGAGTCAACGATACGTTCCTGGTCCACATTTCCGCCATTATGCACCCTGCACCCCACAGATCTACGGGAGGGCCGTAGTTTCTGTCGCCGAGTAATAACTCTGGTGGCCTGTACCAGAGTGTGACGACTCTGTTCGTGTAACGATTCGGTTGGCCGTTCTTATTTGCGCTAAATGCGCGAGCTAAGCCAAAGTCGGCCAGCTTTAATATGCCATTCTTTGTGATTAAAACATTTGCGGCCTTCATGTCTCTGTGCAAGATCTACGAGAAACCGATCGGTGTTTTATGGTACCGCTATGGTCGCACCTCCGATCCAAATCCGGCCTCGGATATAATTACCTTATTACTATGAATGTAGTAGAGGCCGTTTAACAACTGTTGCATAACTTTTTTAATTTCCCCTAGACTAAATTTGACATTTACATTTGATAATAACCCCGCTAGGTCGTGTTCGCAAAAATCGAACACCAGGTAAAAGGTAGAGCGATATCGGTTATACTGAGTAGCTGGAAATATAAATATACGAGTACGTTAACCTCTCGTCGTTCTTAATCCGTTTGGAAAAGTAATCCGGAACGATCGTTATGTTGCGTTCTATACGAGAATTATCGATATCCGGTTACCTCTCGTCCTACATATCTCTATGAGGTTCACCACGTTCTCGTGTTTCAATAACTGCAATATCCTTATTTCTCTCAACGCCGTAATAGGAAACTGCAAATAAGCGAGAATGTCATCTCCGCGGTGCTCGCAAAATGGGCGATAACTGTATTAAAGACGCTATGCCTTTATGTAAGATCATTATAAAAGAAAGCTACGAAAGAGTCTTACCAACGAAATGGATTACATATCGCCGATAATAAAATATTAATATGGAAAGAATTTTGCCTTAGACGATGGTAGTTCTTATGCGAGTACATACCCCTTCCTTCTCATTGTCCATTAACACTTTTTTCATGGCTACAAACTTTTTATTAGTCTTTTTGTCCCTAGCCTTGAAGACCTCCCTAAAAAAAAAGAAAGAAAAAGAATTAAGTGGATTTTGGAACACGATCAATGCCGGATCCTTTGCTTCGTAAAGCCTAATCGAAAGCGCGAGCGAAATTACGAGCCAAGCATAGGACACACGGGTTACGTACTTGTACTGCCAATCGACGGGTCAAACGTACGATAAACGAATCTTTGGTTACAGTTTTGCGTCGGTCTACAGGACGGGCAGACGCGCTAGATATCTCATCGGTCAATATTTCTTGCCGCCGTACTTTTTACGTCTTGCTTAAAGTTTGAAAATGCATAACTTTCGAACCAATGGATTCCTACACCCAAAACCGTTATATTTCGTCTCTATTCGTAGAGTACTATTGGGAAATGCAAAAAATGTGAGAAAAAAAAAAAGCGATGCCCCGAAAGGAAGTTCAGTTTAGAAAACTCATAAAAAAGAGTCTGAAAAAATGAAAATTGGGGCACGGTATAGTGGTAAGATAGCATAGGCTTTTAGCCAATCGATTTGGGCAGATCGAAGGCAGTGCTTGACGTTTGTTCCTGTTCGGCCAGGAAGACTCGCGTCTCGCAGTGAGACACGCGTATAGAAATAAAATTACAAGGCAAGAAGTGGAGAAGCACTGCGATATAACCTAGCAGTGGAACGCAACTAAAAATTCCACTTACCCAAAAGTACCTTGCCCAATTTTTGCGACTTTTTCGTACTTCGAGGATTCATCGCAATGCGGAAAGTCAAACTCCTCGATGTACTTTTCCTTCTCCTTTGTGTTCATTTTCACCATCCACGCATAAACAATAATACCCGATGGTGGAGCGACCCTCGCGAAAAACTTGACAGAAGATTCTTCGTTTTAGCCTCAGGCTGAATATCAGTCCGCCTCATTGGCGTCATCTCGCGGCCCGCTTACGAATCTACTCGACGCTTTCGCGAGATACAGGAAGCCTCGTACACACGTTCCCAAGCTCGGAGAAGCTCGGGCCTATCGCCCTCGAGCGGAAGATCTACATCCTACTTTGTAGGAGGTGCAAATCTCATTACGAAATCGGACCAAATTTTCCAATTACTGCCTGTGAGCAGGCCGAATCTATTTGAAGGAATACGGTGACCAAAAGAAACTACGCTTTTCCATAGAACAGATGCCTTGCTTCTAACCCATCTGTGTATCGATTTGTGATTATGATGAGATGCACTTACGTACGAGAACTCACTGCCGCTGGGTTTCTTAGCGATTTATTATTTCGTATAAATAAAATACACAGCGTACGGACATCCGTGGGCGCTCCTTACGTATACAAATGACGGTTAACATGGCAGTGTTATAAAAATAACTTCTTTTTGGAGGATCGTGTTAGGAGCTTCTTGTAAGAACGATTAAAATTAAAATCGTGCCGGTCAAATTTCACGATGCACAAACTTGATAATGTTAGTCATATCTTATTACGCGGTTTAGCATAATTCCCTTGCAATACCGACACGATCGATGGAGGTGCGATGATCGCTTCAACGATCTTTCTTCGAAAATGGAGAAGGCACGCTCTTTCGGTCGGTTTTCCTCAGTCGATCTCGTACAAGCTTCTTCCGCTCGTTCTCTCGAACCGACCATCGGCGTTACTCGACGAATCATTAGTTGATGCCCTTGTACTTTGTAAATAGATTGTACAATACGCGCAGCGTTGATTTCAGGTCCAGATTGACGATGTCTATAAATTTTCCATATGTGATCACGAACAACGGCGTCGATGCTATAGCCTAATTCGTCGTATATTACTCAGAGTTGTACTAACCTTCCGGTCTAGCTTTAGGCTTTGGCAATCCGATATCCTGCATAATATCGAATGCGAACGAAACGTTGTGAACCTTTTGATCGTGCATTTTTGGCGTTAGGTGAAAGCTTCCTAATGGAACGAAGAATCCCTCCAGGAGGCCAAGGAGAAGAGTTAAAAATACGCCATCGTGAAATTGCGTTTCCAAATCCGTCACTTCTAAGTGGACCTTGCTCAAGTGCTTGTTGACAAACGTAACCAGAGACTGTAATATTTATATTCAACGTTAAAAAAATAAGGCGTCGCTAGGAAGTCAAAGTCGGCCGATGTAACGTCTCGGTCAAACTTACTTTTTTCACGACCGCCAATTTGTCGGGCGCATGATCGAACAACGTATCAAAAGCATCGCGCTCGCAGCGCATTCCCAGATCATCGTAGGTCGACGTTATTTCCTCTCTCACCACTCTATGAATCAACTGTCCATCCTTCTTACGCACCACGACTACCTGAGCTGCTACCCTCTCCGGTAGTCTAACGGGCGCACGAAACTGCCGCGCTAAGCTGACCAGCAAATGTAATATCGCCACTATGTTCTTCGTATGTACGGACTCGACGCTCCACTTATAAGGGGGATAGCGGCCTAAGATACGATTAGCGGCGGACAGCACCACCGCTAATTTCTGTTTTTGACCTTCCTCGGATTGAGTCACTTCCGGCACATCCAATTTTTCCCCCGTTAGCTTTTCTAAAAGAAAAACCGTGTTTACGATCGTTCCGCTTCTTTGTTCCGAATAGGTTTAAAACTATCGGCATACCTATAAGCTTTTGCAATACTTGTCCATCGTAAAGATCTTCCACGATATCCTTTACGATGATACGCTGATCGGCCAATTCGTCGTTGATCCATTCGATGAGAACAAATACGAGTTCCTTGAGTTTCGAGTCCTCCAGCGATCTTGGCTCGATCATAGAGCGTTCCTCGTTTTCGTCCAAAGCGTATTCCTCGGGTGACATTTCCGGATTGGCCGCATATCCGGGAGAATCGATCGCATATTTACCTTCTTCTTGTACTTCCTGGACTGGAAACATATATGGATTGCGTAGATTCATCGCGTTTGATCTAAGTAATCGATGATGTTTAAGGATGGATGCATTGTTTTCATTAAACGGCTAAACGTGGCAATACGCCCAAGGGAAATTTTACCAAAAAAAAGGCTCCTTGCAAATGGTGTCCGTAACGGATAATGCAATTTGTCTTTGAGAATTGGAGAATTATAAGCGCCATATAAGGAAGGCTTTCGAGGCAGAAGGAAAATATGACAATTAGGTCACTCCCTGTTATCGGCGTGTACACGTAACGTTACCTTCTTTAATACGTTTCTTCCGTCCTAATGTTCCTATCTTGTCCCAAAAGCTCTCTTCCTTTTCATCCTTTTTCGAAGAAATCGGCGGCCGCGGAGATTTCGGACGTGGGGAAGCCATCGTCAAACATCCATCATCTGCGAGCAGGCCTCGGGCAAACGTCATTTCTCGAAATAACCATTATGGTCTTGTACCGTCGGTCGATAATATAGAAATAGATATTGCCTAATTTCGATCAAAGTACGTATGCACCAAAGGTATCCGTCTCGAGAAGATCAAAACGTCAAGGAGCGATACACGGTTACCAGGCTCCAAGAATACGTCGTTGATGAAAATTCAACCTATCGCATTGTAGCGTGTATAGCTATTACTTTGCTGCTGAAGAACTCGTCGAAAGCGCTACAACATTCCGTACTTGCTTCTATTCGGCATATCGGAACAATTGCAATTATGTTACTAGCTAAAAGTGTCAAACAGGATTGTTTGGAAAGGAATCTCGAGGATATGCGATCTCGCGTAACTCGATGAGAGGGAGGAAGTTGCCTTTACTTTGATTCCATACACTTAAAAGTTCCGCAACAATAGTACGTTGCCAAGTCCACGTTGTTCTTTAATAATCGTAAAATCAGGGAAAATCCCAAAAAGTTGGGCAAGCTCTGTAAGAAACGACATTTTCCTGACGGGTTCCGCAGCGTCGGTCTTAAATAACATCACGCATCACCTTTTTCCCTTGGCAAACGGTTCTGCCGTAGATCATATTGACATCCGCGGGTAGGAAGTTGACGATTTTTAAGCGTAACGTCGATCACTTTCGGCAGGTCCTCCTCGTCCTCGTCCTCGTCCTCGTCCTGGTCCTGGTCCTGGTCCTCGGCCGCCGGCGGAGGTGGTATCGTCGAAATCAGATACGTTTCGCTGGTCGATCGTAGCCACTGATTTTCGCATATCGCATGTTCGATCACGCTCACCTCCATGTAGAAGCTATCGTTAAAGCCGAACCCAGCAAAATATTGCCCCCCGTCGGGATCGAGCGAATTTAAAGGACCGATCAGCGAGGAACGATTTTATTTCACGTTTGTCGACCTTACTCAAATGCGCACTCCTTCGCATACGACGTTTTTGACGATTCCGGCTCGATTGCGGCTCGGGTTAAAGGAAACCCAACATCCGCGAGCGATAATGAGGCGATACGAGTCACCCCGGTACGTCAAATCGTGCTCAACTTTTATTTTACCCTGTAGATCATCATCCAATAAAAGAACGAAGTATTAATGCGCAGATCGTTTGATAAAACCGTGCGGGATACCTTATTCATAAAACGTCATTTGAAACATCATTTTTTACGACAACGGCCAACGTTTCGGAGTAACTCGCCAAGTTTCTTGAGCTTTTCTCGAAGCGTTTTTGCGGGATAATACGACCAATCGTCCGTGCATATAATTATATAAAAATTGCAGACGTAAAAATTGTCAAAGCTCTAGGGTTGAGTAGAGGGCACGGCGCGCCACTGTTTCGAAAAGGCGGTAAAGTTTTCAAATCGATGCGACATTCCTTGTTTCAGATCCGTCAGCGGCTCGCGAGTGTCGGCGAAGGTGGGGAACGGCTGGAATCGAACCTTGGGACAGCTTGTGTGTACGAGGATGAGTCGCGTTAGGTTAGGCGTTTACCATCGAATTACGGAGATGATATTCCTTCGCGGTTTACGTGATACCAATGCGATTAAAAGCACGTTATTAAAAGTATACACGCGGCCACTTTCGTGTTCCGTGCCGTTGGGTGCCATGAATGAGACGGGTAATTATTATTATTTTTTCAGCTACCACGCAAAGAGTACGTCTTCGTTCGTTGTTGCAGACGAATTTTTGCCACTGGAGCTTTTTCCGTCGACGGCGAAACCCCAAAAGAAGGTTAAAACGAAGTACAGAGTGCTTCAACCTCCAAGGATGAATAATATGGCTTTTGATCAAGACTGGACATCGGTTTGGCCCGTTGCGCGGACTTTTCATCCCGAGGTCGTACCGCTACCGATACGCCAAGGATACAAATGCAAAAAGTCTGCTCCTCCCGACAAGTGGGCTAATGCGGAGCTAATGAAGATACCAAACTTTTTGCATTTGACACCGCCGGCGATAAAAAAACATTGCGACGCGTTGAGGCAGTTTTGTACTAAATGGCCAGCGGAGCTACAAACGGAAGAGGACTGCACGCAACATTTCCCCCTTGACGTTATTACGTCCGACTATTGTTATTCTTCGCCCACCATTAGAGACTCGCTCGCACGAATCGTGAATCTGCGGGTCAAGCTTTCGTCCCTTCGGTTGAACGATCATAGCAGGGACAAACTTCTCAGGTTGCTGGGCAGTAGGTACGATCGTGATACGGATCTCATAACGATAACGGCGGATAGATGTCCGACGAGGAAACAAAACTTGGAGTACGCTTATTACCTTCTCACGGCGGTATATCACGAATCTTGGGTACGTTATACTCCGTACTCTATATACATATAAAGGACGAAGATCGCAGCTGCTTCATTTTTGAAAGGTATCGTACCATTATCAGTTAAACTATTCGACGTCTTTTGCGTTGTCGCAGCATACCGAAGCGTGGGAGGCGGAGAAGTCCATCGCCGATATGGAACATTTTGTTTGGGACGAAAGTCCCAGTCGCAAAAACGTGATACAGCTGCACAACTGGCCCGTGCCTTCGGAGAATTTCGATTGCGAAAAACTTCCCCACATCGAGGAATACAAGGCTGCGATCGCGGATCTTATGGATAACGGGGAAAGTTATCGCTCATTAACCAACTATAAGTCGGCGGTGAAAAACTTACTGCTGCTTCGGTCTACCGAGGAGGACAAACGATGAACGTGTAGATAATAAACATTAAATTATCACTGTTCGCGAATCAGCACCACTTTTACTTTAATATCGCTCCAGATACAGATACTTCAGCGTCGGTCTTGCAAACGTTGGCAAAAACCATTGGTAGCGAGTCAATATTACGATTCTCGTATCGCGCAGCAATCGCGAGTAAACTACTGCCAGTGGGGTAATCTTCGAAAGATTCGTTCAGCGATGCGCGTTTCGGGATACCTTTACGTGCGTACTCGTCGCGCAAAAAGGACTCAAATTGCGAATGTTATCGTTCGTACGCACGCGTGACGAATAATCAGAGCGTCCTGGATACTCGTAAAAACATGCATGACGGGCGAACCCCGTTCGGCCTTCTATAAGTACGGGCACACACGCAGAGTTCTAGCCCATCCACGACACTCTCTCTCCGTTTTCAGAGTTGCGGCGAGTATCCGCTGCAAGATTTCCCTCGCGAAACGCATCGCATACAAAGTTTATATCACGATTAAAGTCAAGGAATACGATAGCCTTTTTCGCGGTAGAAGAAAGTATCGAGCGAGTCGGTTCTAGTCCATCGCGAGTCCGTATTACGCGCGAGATTTTGTCTCGAGGTCGATCCGTTTGAAAGTAGGAAATGTTTGGAATTTTGTTGATCGCCGCGACACTGGACGTCGCACCATCCGGTACGTCGACGGCGGTTCATCGCGATCCGACCGGTTCGCAGGATCGGAAGGTCCATAGCGCGATATCGGACGTACGCTCTTACGGGCATGCTGCCGCTTGCGGCCCGATCGGCCAAACCGAGAGATCGGACGAGAAATCCCAGCTGGGCCTCTTGAGCCCGCAGGGGGAATACGGAGGAGGATCCTCGTCCTCGTCCTCGTCCTCGTCGTCGGCTCTTCGAGAAAGAAGTTATTACACCGGATACGGAACACCGGCATCCACGGCGTATTATCCGTAAGTGCGCACGGCGCGGTGCCGATTTACGGCTGGCCTAAACGCGCTGAATTTCTTGCGACCAATTTGCACGCACGTCCAGGCATCCACGGTAAACAAAACACGAATAGGCGATGGATAATAACGAAGAGTCGATACGCGCGTTTGGACAGGGTATGGTTTACGCTTTCGATACGGGCATAATGTTGAATTCATCCTCAATTTCCGCGTACCGGACCGAACGCATACCTATACCGAGTATATTCGTTAGAAAAGAAGCGATAACGGTGGATTCTCGTAGCTGTACGGGTATACACGCGCCTGCGGAATATGGTACGCCGGTGCGTCATGGCTCATTCGTGGAGTGCAAACGCCAGAGGGCAACTCGAAAGGATCCCCTCTCGGCTTTGCATCGCTTTATACGCAAAGGGTTAACGCTTCGAATCTAGGTCCAGCGTTACGATCGCGAAGTCTCGAGTCGTCGACGTTAAGACTGTCCTCCCCTCTGTATACTCGACATACGCGCGATTACTTTGCGCGGAACTTTGGAGGCTATTCGAGTGGTTAGAACGCGCGGGTTATTCGGATTTACACCCTGTCGGAGGCCCTTCGACGTGCGCGCCAGAGGACGCCTACCGCCACCACTCGTTCGTAATCGCTCGCGACCCAGAGTCCGTACCATCGCCCCCTTTTCGCCGTCTTTCGAAAACGATCGCGAGAAAATAAGTAATACCAGCGTGCAAAACTGGGTTTCGTATCGCATCCGAGAGAAGGCCGATCGCGAATCAAAAGTGTTTGCGCGATACTCCGTCTCGAGTGTTTATTTTGCCGAGTTATTATTTTCTTCCGTCCCGAGCCAACTATAACGATTCCTCTTACGCTCACGTTAAACCTTCGCCTTCCCCGTCAAGAGGGGCTGATCGAGGGAAAAGAGCGATGGAAATATGGGCAAAGCGGCGAGATCCAGAGGAAAGGAGGGCTCGCGGAGGATCGAGCGTGTAACCGATCTTAAGTGGGCGACGATTGCTTTTCAGAGGATTCGAGCCGATAAGCATCCTGGCCTCGCTGGCCTTTCTGGCATTCCTCTTGCAGTCGTTCGCTTCGCTCTTCGACCTCAGCGGTCATCGTGGCTCGGCGCGCCTTGCCCCGCCGGAGGCAAAGACCCTTGGGGGCACGGAAGCGCCGATGGGCGTCTCGCAGGCGCGGCGGAGGTAGAAGGAGATCGGTGCCAAGATTTCTTGCGCGCACGCAGCCTTCACCGCGAGACGTTGCTTCGATAGGAACGGCCGAGGGATCGAGAGGAGTCAAAGGTAAAGGAGGGTATCGAAGAGAAACGCGGTGAGATCGTTCTGGAGCAGTCATTATCGAGATACTTTAAATACAGGTGTATGTACAATAAAGAACGCTTATTCGCCAATCGGCACGAAAGGTGTCGCGCGCGAGGAGATGATCCTAGCGGCTAAAGAGACAGACGCCGGGAGAGAGGAGATCGCTCCCCGTGCGCGATCGTCGTTGAACGTCGAGCCAATTTGATCGTCGTACGGTCAAACGTCCTCCATCCTAAAGATTCCTAAAGAAAGAATACCCATCGTATCTCCGTGTCCTAAAGGTTCGCGAGAGATCGCTCGAATCGAAGGACGGCCGCAGAGGTGATTATCCATCCTTCGGACGCGCTTTGCCAGCTCCGCGTTATCTCCTTGGACCTACGCCTCGAGCGGACGTGGATCTACGTCGAACGTACCTCCGTCCGCGCGGGATAGCGATTCGAGGATAAACCCGGTATTTGGATCCTTCGGTCCGAAAGGCGAAGCTTCGAAGTAACGACGTAGTCTCGACGCGAGACGGCTTCCTTCGCTATTACGATAGCGATCCAAGGAGCCCATCGATGGCGAACTACGACTTTCGTTAATTTCGATTCAAATATCGCTCCGCGCGACGATTATAGATCTAGACGGATATGGGGCCAATTCTCTTGAAAATACGCGTGGTCGTAGCGAAATGGCGGGAAATAATCGGGAGTAATCGTTGTAATGCGCGATCGCTCTTCTCAACGCGTGGCTTAACGGAACGTAAAGGCTGGATGGAATAGCAGCTCGAACCTTTAAACGCCGCTGGAGTCGTTGCTCGCCGATATTCTTCCCGAAAGCTGCTCGAACGTCGAAGTCGCACGAGAGATCGGTTTGATATCTCGGCGAAGCTCGCGTTTCCTCGTCGTCGAGAGACGCGCAAACTTCCCTCGCTCGCTTACCGCGCCGGCCCAATCCCGTCGACGCGACCCAGGTGTCCGAGCTATTTCCAGCACGGTATCGGTCCACCCTCGTAATACATTTAAATGCACTGGCCGTTAACTCCGGAAGAATTGCGCTTTACCCACGTCGCACGGAGTCTCGCGAGGCGCATCTTCCGCGAGAACCGAACGCGGCGGCATCGCGGGAACCTCGAGTGCGTGGCCTTGGATTTCTAGCGGCGCTACGGAACCTTTCGAAAGCGTTTACCTCCCGAGCGATTCGGGAAGAAATCCTTCCCTACTTGTCCTTGACCGCCGGCTTCTGGTAGGGATGCGCCGCGAGGCGGCCGCGACGTTCCTTATCCCGAGTGGCCTTCAGGCTCGCCTGATCCGACACCTCCGAACTTTCGTAATCGTTCCTCGGTATCGTCGGCGGCCTGTCCCTCTCGAGCTTGAGCTTGTTCAGAATGGCGATGCTCTTGGCGTTCATGACGACGCGCGCCCTGTAGCCGTCCTTGTTCTCCTTGCCCGTCGCGCCGGCCACCGAGAAGCCTTTGCGCTTCGGCGACAGTCTCTTTGGCTGCTTCGCGATCGTCGTTCTGTTCGACAGCTCGTTCTTGTCGGCGAGGGCGCGCTTCCTCGGCTTTTCCCGCAAGCTGAACGTACCGTTCAGATTCTCGAAGGCGCTCCGCGGGCCGACTCCCTCCTCCTCCTCGACTCGATCGCCCTCGAAGCCCGTCCTACCCTCGACGCTCTTCTGCGCCGCGGCGATCCTCGCCTCTACCCTCTCGGCGGGGCCCTCGGCCGTTGTTTCCTCCTCGATGGCGTCGTAAGTTCTGCTCAAAATATTCTCGAGGCGCGCCTCCTGCCCCTCTTCCTCCTCGATCTCCCAGCCCTCGTACACCGGCATCTCGTTCCCAAGCGGCTCCATCAGCTGTGAAACGCTCAAACAGGTAAGCGAGTAGAAGTTCTCCTCGCGGTCGACCGCCTCGCTGTCCGACCACTTGATGCTTCGCACGCCCTCCAGTCGCTTGACCAGTCGCTTAAACTCCTCCTTCATTTTGGCTGTCATCGCTCCGTATCCCGTCATCGTGTTATAGTAGTTTTGCAGGGTCGCGCTGGTCATCCTGATGATGGTGTAGAGGGATCGCATCTCGCACTGTTGCAGGCTGCAGACCTTCTTCGCGTGCTCGAACTGCTGCTGCATCCTGCACCTCTCGATTTCAAAGTTCTCCTTCGAGACGATATCCGCCACCCTCCTGCCGCACTCCTTCTCCTCGATACTACCGTTCAGCGCCTCGATCTCCAGTTCGAGCTCGCGAAGCTCGGCCCAAGCGGCTTCTATCTGTATCCTCAACGACTCCCTCTGTCTCTTGAAGTAATGCAGCGACTTGTGAACGCGTAGTTTTCCGCTCGCATTTTGCTCCTCCTCCGTCTGGACGTCGATGGCCGCCGTTAAATTCTGCAATCTCTCGTCCGCGGCTCTCTTGTACTGTATTCTGCAGCACATTATTTTGTCCGTGCTCTCTAGGCAGAGGAGCTTTTCGTTCAAACGCTTCTTCCTGTATAGTAACTCGGACAATTTGCCGGCTATTTCCACCGCCCGACTTTCCTTCTCCTCCGTCGCTTTCCGCTCCTTCGAATCTACGGACATTTGAATCGCTCCGCTCTCCAAGGACGATAGCTTTTGCTTCAGGAAGTCGATCTCCTTCTTCTGTTCCTCCACCATCTTTATATATCCCGTTACGTGCATCTCGCAAGATATGATGTTTTTCTTAACTCGCGTCTTGATCTTCTTTGCTCTATCGGCGTATCTCAAGGTGTTGTAGGTGTCCTCGTAACTCAGATTAGAGGGTGCGATGTTCGCGATCATGACGGTGCGACAGTTTCCCCCGAGAGAATCCTTCAAAAGGCGTGTGAGTTTCGAATCTCTGTAAGTGACGTGCTTCGAGCCGTCGGCCAAATTGTTGATGCAATTGCCGAGGGCCAGCAAGGATTTGTTGATGTTTGCCCCTTCTTTGAACCTCATACCCTTACATCCGGTCGCGGATGCCCTCTCCGATCCCGCCAAGTCGATCATGGACAACTTGACCTGTTTCACCTGCCCATCCAGTTTAGTGGTAATGTTGACGTAAACTTGGAAAACGGCGTGGCTTCTGCTGCTCTCCTCGTTGGCGTCCGTAGGATGTTGCGTACGATTCTTGTTGCCCCTGGCCAACAGCGTCAATAATTCTTCCGCGCTCTGGATGGCGATTATTCTCAGACCGGCCACTATGACTCCGCACCTGCCGTCGTCTCTGAGCTGCAGAGGGCCACTCTTGTGCAGCAAATCCTGAACGTTCTCGTTGTATATCTCCAAGTAGGTGACGCCCAAATTGAAGCGACGATGTTCGCTTTGCTTTCCTATTTCGGAAAACAATTCGGATACCGTGCGGTACGTAATACCAGGATCGTGAGGACTTCCCAGCATGGTATGGGTCTTTCCGGCACCCGTAGCGCCATAAGCGAACACCGAGCAATTGTAACCTTCGAGGAGACTTTGGATCAACTCCTTGGTACTTCCTTCGAATACGTCCTCGTTCGTAGAGCCTATATCGAATATGGTATCGAAGATGAACTGGAGCTCCTTATTTTGTTTCTTGAGCAAGTCTCGTCCCTTTTGAGCTACGCCCTGGTAAAAAAACGGATGCTCCTCCTGTTTCGGGTCGAAGATCAGCATCTTCTCGTCCACGACCTTCAGGATGGTTTTGGAGTTGCTCTGCGATTCGCGTTCATTGTGCGGCCGTACCCTGACAATCACTTTAATATTCGTCCGAGAGCCGTCCTCGCACTGCACCGACGAAGTGGTGCTGCCGCTGGTACTCGGCTTCGACGCGATGCCATTCGCCTCCCGCTTCTTCGGGAGCTTTCTCGTTCTGTTGGGCGAAAATGCTTTCGCCAGATCCTTTCTGTTGAACACCATATCACCACGTATCGAAACTTTTTTCTCAACAAGCGCTTACGAGACTCACGAGCATCGCTATTCTCTCTCGCCGTTGGATCCTCTGTATTTCACATTGCGTGGCAGATGTTTTTCACCTTTTTCACGTCCGATTTATCCCTGCACTTCAACTGTCCGCCTATCGTCTCGCATAGATCGAGCCGTGGGATAAGATTTTATCGGTCCTTTGCGCGAAACACAAACGCGATAATAATCACAGTTCCCGTTGATAGTTGTCGAGGCTCGAGCCGGGCCGTTGAGGTAACGCTATGCTTTCAATTTCAAACGGCTTCGAGCGGCGAGTATCGAAGATCGAGTATCGAGTCGACAGTGTCGCCAAAACACGGACCGGAGTTCGACTATCGAACGCCCTATCGCACCAGGTACAATGTGCCACCCGCGACAAATCATTTTTTACCTTTACGCACCTGCCTGACGGCCGCTGGTGTCACGTACAACCAGCGGCGCTTTGCAATCAAATCCGCCGCCTTCCGACTCGACGAAAGCGAGCTTGCCTTTTGCGAATCTCCTTCCCTACCGCAGGAATTTTCGTTTCGAGGGATGGAGAAACGTAAGAAGATCCGGCGGAAAAATTCGACAACCGCACCGTCTGGTGGGAAACCCTTTGGAACTATGCCCAATGTAAAGAAAAAACATCCTTGTCGCTAGTAATAATGTTTTTTTCTTCAACTCGGGTCAGATCTCCGTTCGTATCGCCGATAAACTCGGTACTTGTATTAAAGCTGGTATGAGCGTAACGCAAGGATAAAATCGTGCATGCATGTCGATCGTGTGACCGAATCGGGAGGTAAGACGATCGGAATGCACGAGGTCGTTGGACCAATGCAACGATAATCTTCCGAGCTACGTATCAGGCTGCGTAATTTAACCTCGAAAGGTGAAAAATGTGTTGCAAAAGCGGAGGCGCGAAGCGACATTAGGAGAATCGCAGTGGCAAGTAGCGATACGAGGACGAGTAGAGGATGGTCCTGCAGAAGGTCGGCTGCAATCTGACAAAAAATGTCGCTAACATGTGCATCAGACAGAGCGAGTATGTCGGGCAAAGAAGTTGCCAAAGACTGTACGTGGCACTGCCGCGGCTTACGCCACAGGAGGTAACTCGGCTTGGATCCTCGCGATCCTCGACGATGCAGAAAAGCCCCTTAGAAACGCAGTTACCCTCTTACAGGTCACCGCGGTCTTACAGGCCAACGAGTATACCAAAGAATTTACAGGATCGAGTTCCGTTAAATACTATGACTCCAATCAATTGGCGGCTAATAATCCTATAGAAGACACGCGCTCGGAAGCCCAATGTCTATTAACCAAAGGTACATGCGTGGGATTACTTCAGAATCTTCGGTAGTATTTACAAAACGGACGTTGTCGTGTACGAAGCATCCATCGAGCGTACGTTACTTTCATTTTCCGTTTAGCTCGGACGATCTTCTTTCGACGTGCAAAGTTTTGACACGACGCCGGTCGCTCGTAGTCTCGATCGTCGCGCGAATATTGACGAGACGCGCGTCGATTATAAGCGCAACGTTCGAGTAGCTTTTCTCATCGACGAAGGAAGGAAAAACTACAGGATTTCCTTTTGTGCTTAGGAATACTGTTGGGAGTATTTGACGGCCATGGAGGTGGCGCCTGCGCTCAAGTAATATCCAAGAGGCTTTTCAGCTACGTGTCCGCGTGTTTGCTACCCTCGAAGCTATTGAAACAATACTCGGAGTCGTTGGATACCGACGAGAAGTTGGAATTACTCAGAACGTTCAACGACAAAGTAGAATTTGTCGCCGAAATAAGGGACCTCTATCGAGCTAGTTTTAGGAATTTCTTAAAGGAGCTGGCGCAGACGGAAAACGCAAAAGAGTTTCACATGGAAAAGGCATTGGAGAACGCCTTTCTCAGGCTGGACGAAGACATATCGAGGGAAGCACTGCTGAAAACGAGCAGTAAGATCGCCACGAAGACGCTCGCGGTAGCCATGTCCGGTGCGGTCGCGGTCGTGGCGCACATAGACGGACCTCACCTGCACGTCGCCGGCGTGGGGGACTGTCAGGCGGTGCTGGGTGTGCTTTCAGGTACGGCCACGGCAGTCGGCTTTCGGGCGTAAGCCTTGGACAATTTCGGCGTGCGTGATACTGACAAAAATCTTGGGGGGATGTATTTCAGAGAGCGACGGCTGGTCTGCCAAGCTGATGACGGTCGAGCACAACACGGATAATCGTGCGGAGGTAGAGAGAATACTGTCGGAACATCCGAGGAGCGAGAAGTCGACGGCAATAAAGATGGAACGACTGCTCGGTCAGCTCGCGCCGCTCCGCTCGTTGGGCGACTTTCGGTACAAGTGGAGTAGAGAGACGATGAAGGAGGTGGTAATCCCCCTCTTCGGCGAGGGTGCCATACCTCCGAACTACCACACCCCGCCGTACCTGACGGCAAAGCCAGAGGTCAGGTACCACAGGCTAACGCCCAGGGACAAGTTCCTGATAATAGCGAGCGACGGCCTCTGGGACCTGATGACGCCGCTGCAGGCCGTACGACTTGTCGGCGAACACATGAGCGGCAAGGTCACCCTGAGCCCCCTGAGATTGCCTCGCAGGAATATGAGGCTGTCCGACATAAACGAGATGCTGCTGCAGCGCAAGGAGGGCTTGAAGAGGAAGCCGCTCGACGGCAACGCGGCGACGCACCTGCTGCGGAACGCTCTCGGCAGCACCGAGTACGGCATGGATCACGCCAAGTTGTCGCAACTCTTGACACTACCCAGCGAGGTCGTGCGGATATGTCGCGACGACATTACGATAACCGTCGTTTACATGGACTCTGAATTTCTAAGGCACTGCCCGCCCTGAACGGTCTCCTTATATTTTTACAGCCCACCTCCCCCTCCCACTCCCACTCCCACTTCCCACAGCCCCCCTTGTAAATCACCGATTCGTCATAGTGTACAGCTTGTTATTTATTTAGTTAACAATAAAAACAACTTACACGAACATAATGTTCCGACAATCTGTAATGCGCGCGTAGGTGTGTGCACGTGTGTACGTCTCTTGCTTCCGTGATGCTTGTCGGGTGCTACATCCTCTTCCGCTGGTCCGTCTAAATCAGCGGGACTCGTGAATATTTGACTATGCATCTCCTAAACTCCGAAACGGGGAAATATCGGGCTCGCGAAAGAATTGAAAAAGGTTCTTCGGTTATAATCTAACGGATCCTCAAGCAAAAACCATCGAGCGTCTACGTATATTTTACAAACAATTCGCCGAAGGTGTATCGCACGTGTTGCAAGGGTGTAGCGCGTCGCAGCACGAGGTCCGCTTCGTACAACCGTCTTCACGGTCGCTCGCGCCTCACGATCCGCTCTGCATTTTTTCTCCACCTTCACCATTTCGCTCCGCTTGCACTCTTCGTATCGAAGTCATTGTCCATTTGCAATCGGTACTACGGATTTGGAGAGATGCTCCATCGGGTTGGGCGGAGAGTTCCTAATTTTGGAGAACGCGTTTCGCGCGGCACGTAAAGGGACAAATCTCCGTTTGGGAAACCTTACGCCGGCACTGTCCATTATAGTAGAGCACAAAAGAGCAAGAGAGAGAGAGAGAGAGAGAGAGAGAGTGAGAGAGTGAGAGAGAAAGAGAGGGGGGGGGGGGCAAGCGTATATAATTAAAAATAAATTCTTGGAAGTGAAACTCGATTTGCCTCTTTAAAGGTTTACAAAGATCAACCTTCTTGACCGAAATCTTCTTTGAACTTCTCCAGTTTGGCCATGTCCTCCTCGTTGATCGTGGGCCGCGTGGTCGCGAGTGACTTCAGCATGTCTTTCTGCGATCGAAAGGGAGAGCGTCGTTGGTCCATCGTGCTCGAGGGGCGGGAGGATCGAGAGGGGGCGGGGCTTACCATGGTGACGGGCGGCTCGTACAGCTTGTCACCTTCCACCTCCATCCAGCTCATCTCGATGGCGGCCGGGTCACCGGGAGAGCAGGGTGTGAGTAGGTCGTCGACGATGACGGAAGGGTCCTTGGGCGAGGGGCCCCTGACGCGCTTGAAGTGCGTCGCCGTTTGCACCTGCCTGACAGGCTGCATGAGCGCGTCCCGCACGATGATGCTTATGTCGGCCCCCGAGTAGCCGTCCGTCGCCGCTGCAAGCTTCTTGAAATCCTCCTCGGTCAGACAGTGGGCGGTACTTCCCAAGTGAAGCTTGAACATTATGACGCGTGCTGGCTCGTCCGGGAGGGCAATGTAGATCCTCTTCTCGAATCTCCTCCTGATCGCCGAGTCCAATACCCAGGGTATGTTGGTGGCGCCCAAGACGAGTATACCCTCGTTGTCGGAGCCCACGCCTATCGCGCCCAACCAAAATTCCCATTAAGTATGTTGCAACGGCCCACGCTCGGTTTCTTTTTCTCTCGCAGGACCGCTCCGGCGGAAACGGGACCTACCTTGCATCTGTACCAAGAACTCGGTCTTTATTCTCCTCGCCGACTCGGATTCGTTGTCGGAACGCGAGGAGCACAACGAGTCTATTTCGTCGATGAATATGATGCTAGGCTTGTGTTGGCGAGCAAGCTCGAACAGATTCTTTACGAGCTTCTCGGACTCTCCTAACCACTTGCTTACTAAATCCGAGGACGATACGGAAAAGAACGTAGAATTATTGGCCTCCGTCGCCACCGCCTTCGCTAAGTACGATTTACCGGTACCTGGTGGCTAAATGCGATAGTTTAGAAGTAACGACAACACTTTGGCGCGCCTTTTGCGACAAACCGCTACGTGCGTTTCGTTCTTTTCTCAAAGCATCTACGGGCAGAAAAACCACGGAGGATTCAAAGCCCGCGCGCACGCGTTTGAGGCGACGCGCCGTCTTACCCAAACCTATTTTACGATATCGAGCGGATAAAGCATGGTCATTACCCCGAATAGCAAAATACCCTTCCAAGGTATGCGCTTCCCCGTGAAGAGGTGAGGAAAGCGTATGGGCAATATCACCGCTTCCTTCAGGGCCTCCTTCGCCCCGTCCAGACCGGCGACGTCGTTCCACTTGACGTCGGGCTTCTCTATGATGATCGCCCCTTCAAGCTTGGACTGAAGTTTCTTCTTCTCCGGATCGCTATCGGTGTCACTGTCTCCGCTGTCGCTCTTTTTATCCTCCGACTTTGAATTGTCCTCTCCGTCTTTGACCGGCTTCTTTTTGCTCTTCTTCAAATAGGCTTTCAATTTTTCCGCCCTCTCTAGGTATTGCGTACATTTGGACCTTATACTTTCCTTGGCCCTATCGCCCTGGGCCTCGTCTGGAAGAAATTCCTCCAAATCGATCAGAATTTGCCCCGTTATCTGTAGGACGACATCAAAGATTCGCGATTCGTCGTTACGTACATTTAATGGAATGCAGAAAATACTCTACTGCATGTTCGTACAGTCTAAGGGCCTCCTCGTAATTCTTATTGCGATCCTCCTCCGTAGCTTTGGTGACCAAGTCTATAGCTTTCTGCAACACGACCAACCGTCGTAAGTGGAAGAAGGAAATACGTCCGGGCGTCTCTGACTTACCTGTAATATAGCCCCTAGAGCCATTGTTTTCGTTCGCGTGACGTCTAACCGTCCCTTTAGCGCAAAACGTATAAATATAGAAGGGCTGATATATTCCTAGGGCGGAGGGACGAAATGTTGCTATGGAATAAGAGGAACCGATTAGAATCGTCGAGCGTACTACATCGATGGCAGAATGTTATGTTTTCTCCTTTCGTAAACGATGCTACGATGAAGTTTCCTCTCCGATTTAACCTTCAAATTAAGCTGTCCGACGTCACCGTTCGACATATCATAGGTCCATCACCAACACAAGTTTTGAGGAATTCCTGAAATCACCGTAGCTACTCGGGCATTTCCGCGCAAATCCCACCGCAGCTCGAGGACGGGAGGGCTTGGGGCGGGTTCGAAAGAGCCGAGAGAAGAGCGCCGCTCTCCTCTCCCAAGATCGATGGAAACGCGGACAGGCAGTTTCGCGAGTATGCCCCTTAGCCTCGCGAACGCATGTGCAACAGCTACCTGTCTACGAAGCACCGAGTCCGGAGAGATAAAAACCTCGGGGCTGTTGCCAGCTACCGATGGATCGTTTTACGTGTTTATACCTGTCCATTATTTTTCTTTGCTCGTCCGCGGTGGCCTAAGTCCTCCAGCCAAATTGTCTATCTCCGATTCTAACCTAGCGTAACGCACACGCCTGAAAAATGTATGTCGCGATCATTTGATAAAAACATTATCGGATATAAGAGATTCTGCCTGCCGTCGGACGTTACCTTCGCGATAGCGGAAGCGGGGAAGGAAATCATACGATTCAAGTACGAACAAACATTTTTTATGCGCTTGCCCGTACGCCTCGTCATTTTTTTTCATCCATTTAATGCCCCAAACCGAAAGACATGGGGTGTGGCTGTGACCGGTCCTTTGTCGTTGCGTTCTAGGCTATGTCCGGATACGAAAAGTGCATTACGCGGCCACGGTCGAGGTTAGGATCTCCTTGCTCCTGGCTCGCGACGCGTTCCGGATTTTTTTCATTCCTTCCTCGCGCATCGAACCGGCCCTGGCATTCCCAGGACGGCCGGCTGGCCAGCCCCCGAGCCTCGACCCTTCCGTGCCGCCGCTTCTGCGAAGCGTCTCGAGATCGCCTCCGGCGATTGCCTCCACCGACCCTTGTCTTTGTTCCTCAAAAACCGGACCGAAACGTTGGCTCGAATATTCTCGCTTACGACCAAAGTTTCGATTTACCCCAACGCTAATGCTCGCTGAACAACGGCGTATTCCGAAGTCGCGGCCAGCGCACGGAGCTCGAGTTCTTAGCGCGCGGACAGATCCGGAATGCTCGCTCCCGATACGGAGAACCAATCCCCATACACCATCTGTGTACTTCCAGATGGTGCTCGACCGTCCTAGGTTCGCGCGACGCGTACCATTTGTCGTGGCATCTTCCGTAGAGCCCGAGGGCTGCGGAGAAAGGTTGTTCAAACTCCGCGTAATCCACAACCTTGACTCAACTCGAAGAGCTCGTGGCCCTACGGTTCTCTTTGCCGGACACGCCGCGTAACTTTTCTTGCGACATTACGGTCACCCTCGCCGTTTGGAACTTTTGCTTTCGCTACGACTTTGTTCGCTTTGCTGTTCACGAACATTTTTTTCTATGCAGGTTGCACGAGGCGTCGACCACTGGCCAGTAATGTCTCTCCCTTCTTCGTCGTCGAACAAAATAAATGACGGTAAACCGGGTGGTACCAGTCCGAGTCCTGTGGAGGGCATCGAAGGAGTTCCCGGCCCGAGCTTCTTGGATCCCGCGCATTCTACGTTACGGCAAGACGGGGAATCCGAAGATTACGGCGACGATGGGGACGAGGACGAAGACGATACGAGCGAAGAGGAAAGCGAAGTGAGTCGGCGTCGGAGAAGGTTCATAACAGCGGCAGTGCGGCCCGCGGCAAAATTTCTCTCTCTCTCGCGCTTTAAGATCCTACTCTTTAATCGTCCCCTTCGCGTCGAATCAGATCAGCGACACGGGATTGTTCTGCGATGCGGAATGCGAGGGCGAAATCGAAGGTGGCGGCTGTCCGTCTCCAGTTCCCTCGACACAGCCGTTCTCCCAACGCGTTCAAAACGCAGTTTTGCACACGTGCGTACCTCTGGACGTCGTGCAGCCCCAAAGGAAACGTAAAAGTGATTCGGAGTCGAGTTTGCCGTGTAAGAAGCTCAATCCGGAGGACAAGTCTCATACGACGTGAGTACGAGCACCCCGAGATAGCGCGTAGATCGCCTTACCCGCATAAGTTTCTGCTCGTAGATTCCTGAGGAAATTGGAGGATAAGGCGAAACACGTGAGGTGCGTTATCCCGACAAAGGATAATCCGCCGCCCGAAATGAATAACTGGCTCCTTCAGTTTCAGGTAGATTTTCAAGAACGTTGACACTCTTATTTCTCGTTTCCATGCCGCGCTATATGTATGTCTGGTGCAGAGAGCGAAGGTTTTGCGGGCGGTCCGCGTCGGTTGACGGTACCCGATGGTGTTCTGGTTACAGAGGTGGTCGAACGCGGAAAGGATGCTGGCGATAGACGAGCTGATCGAGCGCTGCGAGCCGACGCAGGTGCGTCACATGATGCAAGTGATAGAGCCGCAGTTTCAAAGAGACTTTATATCGTTACTGCCGAAAGAATTGGCCCTGTCGGTTTTGGCCTTCCTGGAGCCCCGGGACCTGCTGCGCGCCGCCCAGACGTGTCGCAACTGGCGATTTCTGGCGGACGATAATTTATTGTGGAAGGAGAAGTGCAGGGCCGCCGGGATAGAGGACTTGAGGGACTTGCCGCCGTCGAAGCGCAAAAACTGTAAAAATTCATCCGGTGCTTGCTCCTCGCCATGGAAGCAGGCCTATATGAGGCAGCATAATATAAAGATGAATTGGAGGACGAAGCCGATTCGTACGCCAAAGGTTCTAAAGGGACACGACGACCACGTAATCACGTGCCTCCAATTTTCCGGTAATCGAATAGTCAGCGGTTCCGACGACAATACGCTCAAGGTGTGGTCCGCCGTGACGGGGAAGGTAGGGGAACTTGGGGGTCTAGAGCCCGATAACGTATCTTAATCCTAAGTCCTGGCGGCGAGCCAAGCGCCGGAGGTGGACGAGAGAGGGGGCAGCGGGGGTATTAACGCGCGTTCGATCGATTGCGCAGTGCCTACGGACTTTGGTCGGACACACCGGCGGCGTTTGGTCCTCGCAGATGTCCGGGACGACGGTGATCAGCGGCAGCACGGATCGCACCTTGAAGGTCTGGAACGCCGAGACCGGACAGTGCATCCACACCCTCTACGGGCACACCTCGACGGTGAGGTGTATGCATTTGCACGGCAACAAGGTGGTGAGCGGGAGCCGGGACGCGACGCTGAGGGTGTGGCAGGTGGACACGGGAGAGTGCTTGCACGTGCTCGTCGGGCATTTGGCAGCCGTTAGGTGTGTGCAATACGACGGAAAGCTGGTGGTCAGCGGGGCGTACGATTACATGGTCAAAGTGTGGAATCCGGAGCGGGAGGAGTGCCTTCATACCCTACAAGGGCACACGAATCGCGTTTATTCCCTCCAAGTGAGTATCGTCTACCCCCTTAAAGGGCCTCCGCCCGACCGGCGGAAGCCGCCTAGTCGTCCATCCGCCCATCCTCCGGCCCCTTTCTGTCCGTCAGTTCGACGGTGTGCACGTCGTCAGCGGCTCCCTGGATACCAGCATAAGGGTCTGGGAGGTCGAGAGCGGCGCCTGCAGACACACCCTGATGGGCCATCAGTCGCTCACCTCGGGAATGGAACTCCGCAATAATATCCTGGTGTCCGGGAATGCCGATTCTACCGTCAAAGTGTGGGACATAGTAAGCGGTCACTGCCTTCAAACCCTCTCCGGTCCAAACAAGCATCAGTCCGCGGTCACCTGTCTTCAGTTCAATAGTCATTTTGTAATTACCTCGTCCGACGACGGGACCGTCAAGCTTTGGGACGTCAAAACTGGTTGGTTGGCGCCTCCTACTTAGACCTTTCTCGCTCACTTACAACTTTTACGCTCTCCTTTTACGCCTCGGCTAACGCGCGCTCCCCGTCCCTTCTTTGCAGGTGACTTTATAAGAAATCTGGTTGCTCTGGAAAGCGGCGGAAGTGGTGGTGTTGTGTGGAGGATACGTGCGAGTGATACAAAATTGGTGTGTGCAGTGGGTAGCCGTAACGGTACGGAGGAGACCAAACTTCTTGTCCTCGATTTCGACGTAGAGGTAAAATAGTGTTTCCTCCCACGGCCGGCGGGAGTACTCCCTACTTGTACGAGTTCTGTACATACTCCGATTAGGTAGCATAAACGATCCACCGTACAATGATTCGTATATCGCATAGCGTGATTGTGATAAGACTGTACGTTCAAATTCGGAGGAGCCCGCCAAGCGTCGAAGGTGGGGATCGACCGACGGTCGTTGCGAATGATCTCCGTCGGAAGGACCTGTAGGAGGAGCCAGGATTGGGAGAGGGTGGTAAGCGTGGCGGGGGCAGAGAGGAGGCATCGATGGCGCTCCTCGGGGAAAAATCGGGGAACCGACAGCGAGGGCTCGAGGAGCGGTGCGGAGGGAGGAGCGCGCCAGCCGCGCCACGGCCCGGGCCATCGTCGCCGTGAGGAGGAGGATAGGCCGCCGCCAGGGAGAGAGGACGTCGCGGCTCGGCCAAGAAGGAAGGATGCCGTGGCGCGCCGCGGCACTTTGGGTGGCCGCTTCGAGGAGTATCTTCGCGCGAGGCGCGCCCGAACGCTGCTGGTCGCCGGTGCCAAATCGGGCTTGGATGTTGGGGGGCAAGAGGCGAGTTTAGGAATCTCAGAAGCGATCGTTCGCACGCACGCACGCACGCACGCACGCACGCACGCACGCACGGTGCACCGCGAATAGCTCGCGGGAGATCGGCCGAGCCGGTGTGCGATATTCGGACAGCTCGAAAAGGTTACTCCCACTTTGCGCCTTTCGTTCTCTCGCGCCGCTCCCCGACGGCCTCCTTTCGAATTCGGGCCGCGCAGAAAGGGCGCGCGGCTCGCTCGACTCCTTTTTATCGCCGGAACGATCCACGAAGATCGCCTCGGCGCGCGAGTGCGTGCGCGCGCGGGCGCTAAGCGCGATGTCCAGGCGCGTACCCTCGAGCGGCCGGAAGCGCGAGGGCGTGTCGTTCCCGAGGAACAAGATTTTTCTACCTGACCCACGAACCCCTCGATTCGCCCGCGCAAGCCCAAATCGAAGCGTCGACAAATATTCTTATAAAAATTTACAATCGTATCGCGAAACTTAATTGTCCCGGTAAACCGAGCGTGATCCGGGGAGACTTAGCGACGGATAGCATTTCGCGGATATTAACGTTAGTTTCCGGGTCGGGGAGATAGCTTTGCATCGCGCGATTGCTCGACTTTCTCGCAAATACGGTTAACGTGTCGCGCGTGCGAGCCATCCCGGCCGTGCCGTGTCCCATCCTCCTCTACCATCTCTTCGCGCGTCTCCGCGGGAAATCGTTTCGAATCGACCCTCGATGGCTCCGATCGATCCTGCATTTTCGGACTATCGGAATTTTCCGACAGCGACGTGGACGGACGCCCTTCTTTCCGGAATATCCTAGAGCGCACGTTTCCCCTCTCGTCGTATCTTCGGTTCGGCCGACATCGAACAACGAAAGACTCGCGCTCGATAAACGATCGTACCGACGTGTCGCTCCCAAGTGGAAGAGGCCTTTTGCCTCGCGGAGGTCGCGAAGCGCGATAAAATCGAGCGTGGATACAAACTCGATCGAGTTGGCCGCGCGATATTCGTGCCGTCACGTCGGCAAGATTCGAGCGGCGCGTAGGCATTCCTCGTAGCGCCGTACATCGAGCGGGCATCGAAGGTCGACTCGAAAGACGACGGGATTCGTGCGTCCCGATCGATGCGAGGCGGCCGAGTCTCTCCAGCCCATCGGCCGTCCTTCGCAGTGCCAGAATCAAACGGCCTACGCAGCGGCGTGGCCTTCGCACGCGTGACGCGCCCCAACGATCCTTGGCTTTCCATCCTTCGTGAATCGTGTGTCGCGACCAATATTGGGAGGACGACCGAAAACCGGAGGCGCGAGGGGCAAAGAAGGAGGATTAGTTTGATCCGTGCGTTCGTTTATTTACCAGAAGCAGCTGGAAACGTTCGATTTCGGCGAACGGCATTGATTTCGGCGTTCGCGATAAGCCTGGTTTAACCAATGCGCGATATTAAGAGCTGCGCGCTTTTGTGCAATAACACCCTTGTCCGAGACGTTTCAAGCGCGTACGGGGCACGATCCGCGAGAGCGGACGACGTCGAAGGCGGATCGATTCTTCGTGACACGCCGCCAAATCTATCATCCGCGTGCACGTGCACGTATCGGGGTCCGCGTAGAAGCAGCTTTTATTATCGCGCTTGGTCGATCCCGAGAACGGTGTTTTATTTGTATATTGCTCAATAGTTTATACTTGTAAGAATGCGTTATCCGTTGTATCATTTTTTTTTTTTTTTTTTATAAGAAATAGAAAATGTTGCCGCACTTTATATCGCTGGTCTACGCCTTCTTTCGCACGTACGTCACACCCGTGTACGCCGTAGAGAGGAGGAAATGTCCCACGCGAGGCGACGCCAGTTCCGCCAGAGCACTCGCCGACTTTAGGACGAAGAGCGTAGCCGGTGCATCTCTGCCGTGTCCTTGGCAACGTTCGCCGAGCTCGTACGCGAAAAGTATGGCCACGGAGGGGCTCCAAGGGCGGGGGCGGACGGAGCGCAGAGCTCAAGTTTCCACCACGAGGACGAACGTACATTCCCGACACTCGACGTGGATGGAGCGATTCCTTTCGCGAAGAAGCTCCCCGTCGACGGAGTAATCGCTACCGCACCGACACCTGTACGTAAACACGTTCTCCTCCTTGGAGGGCTCCAGGTTGTCGCGGGAAATCCTCGCGTAGATCAAACCGCCCTCGGCGTCCAGCTCCGCCTGCGACAGCAGCGCGTCGTACTCCTTCCTCGATTCGGGCTGGCTCAGCGTCCTCCACGCCTCTAAAACCTCGCGAAACCTTTCGGCGTTCGACTCCGAGAGGCCACATTTGTCCGGATGAAGCAGCAACGCGCACCGACGATAGGCGCGCTTTATATCCTCGTGGCTGGACTCCCTGGGGCACCCGAGGATCTCGTAATGATCCACGATGCTCATCCTGCATCCGCCAAGTCTAGTCCTCACGGCTGAGGGGCATGACGAGCTCTCTATCCAGGGTAGAGCAAAAGAGAAGCACGCGCGACCACTTGGATGAGAAGGAGTTAACCTCGTAGCTACGACCGGCGGCAGCCCGTCCGCCTCTCCGCCATTGGATTCGATCGATGGTTCCGCCAGTCGCCGCAAGATACCGCTCCGAGCCTCGGCGAATCATAGGTCGACTCGATTGCCGAGAAGCTGGATTGCGACCGTGGCGGTGTCAGACGGCAGAGACCGATTGCTCCAGATTCAAAGCTTCACAGCATCGACATTGACATATTTCATTGTATCGTTTTTCGATACGGACAAACGCAACGTTACAGAGCCTGATATAACTTATCGCTGGCCCAAGAAGGCGGGAAAGGGAAGAATCGTCTTTTGAAATGGAAAAAATACCCTTTAAGAAGAAACTTTGGGATCGGAGATATTACGTACATATAACGATTTCGTAACGTTAATCGCTTGACCGATCGTTTAGATGTAAAATAAACTTTGGTTCCGTCAAGAGCCGCGCCATAGCTCTGAAAGAGAAAAAAACTATTTCACGGATCTGAAAAAGGGCGTTATAGCTCTGCGAAGCAGCAGCCAATAATCGGTCCTCGCACGACTGCTCGATTTAATCCTTTCGATCGATTAACGTTACGAAATCGTTATACGTAGCAACTCTGATGCCAAAGCTTCTTCGAGGGCATTTTTTCAATATTAAAAGATAATTCTTCCTCTTTCCGCATTCTTGGACCAGCGATAAGTTACATTAGGCTCTATAACGTTGTGTTTGCCCGTTTCTACGAACGTTATAATTCAATTCGTCGATGCGCATCGTAGCAACCATATTTATACATTTCTGCGCGGTTTGTAAATAGCGCGCGTATCGATCATAGAGTCTATAAAACTGGACCGATCGATGTCCGCCGGCTGACACCGCCACGGTCGTATTCCAGCTTGATGTACCGTGAATTGTACCGTGAAAAGGCGCAAACAGCTGGTACGGCAGCAACGCCAGGAGGCGACTTTGAATTCGACTTTGAATCCCGGGCTCGTAGCCGATGGGGAAACTTCTTTTTTTCTTCGAAGCGATGGAGATCTCACGAGAAAGATCTTACAAGCGTATCAGTTTGCACCACTTTTATTCCTATTCCCACGTACCCTACATCGTTGAATTACAAAATTTCGCTTACGAATTCACGTACCGGCGTCGTTGGACCGTCTTTACGATAGATGCGACCGAATGAAAAATGCGGATCCAAGGGGACTTGCGGGGCAGCTCGTCAGTGGCCCGTTTACCAAAAATCTCACGTTCGCCCAGCTGCCGCAGCGAGGACGTAGGAAAGTTTGCTTTCTCGCGCTCGTGGGAAAATTTGCCAAGACGTCGTGCGCCGGAGAAGGAGGAGGAGGAGGAGGGGGGGGGGGGGGAGAAAGCGGGTTTCGGGAACGTCTCGCCGCGCCACTCCCACGGTAATCCAAAGTTCGCTTCTTGGGTCACCGGGGGATGATTCGCGTTGTGCTCGTCGAGGAAAGTCGACGAGACAACAGCGAGAGGTGGAGGGAAGAGAAAGGATGCTGCGCGAGGGGCGCGAGTTGGGAGCGTAGAAGGTGAAAGAGCGCTGAAGCACTCTCCTCGCGTGTACGGGCGAGCAGATTCGAGCAAAGGGGCCGCGCCGCGCTCTCTGCGCACCTCCGACAATGTCCTCGTGGTCGAGTAGCGGGGCCGCCGCGCCGTCTCCTCCAGGGCCTTCGTCAAAGCTCGAGGGACCGAATCAGTGGTTGCGGTAGACGTTGAACCCGGAGAATTGCCAGCGCCTCTCCATGTTTGCCCCAATTCCGAAGAGCTCTTGCTTGAAAACCTGGGGAAACCTCTGCATCAAGGCCTCCACCTCGTTCGGCTTGATTCCCGGCTCCATCTTTTGCAAGTAGGACCAGAGGTAATCCACGCTCGCGCCGAACGGATGAATGTGCAAAAACGTCGCTATCAAACCTGCGGCCGAAGAAAGACGTGAGCGATACGGAGGAGAAAGGCTCTCCTCTCGAGGCGGTCCGATGGACGCTCTCACCTATCAGTTTTGCGTCCTTCTGCGAAACCTGGACGAAGTTCTGCGCGAGCATCGACTGTTTCGGCGTCCGTGGCTCGTCGTTAATGTCGTCGTCCTTGTCCAACGTTATTACCTCGCTCTCGGCGGCCTCCTCCCTCTTACTCGCGTTCAGCTTCACCGTCAGATCCCTGATCTTCTGATCGTCCTGCGCCTGTTGCTTTCTCGACTGCATCAGTTGTTCCTGCATGCCCTTCAAGGTTTGCTGCAGCATCTTCGTTTGCTTCTCCTTCGCCTCGGTCTCCGACTTGGTCTCCGTCTTCAGCAGGTCCACCTACGGAGGTGTCGGTATTGGGCGATCGTCGGACGACTCGCAATACGCGGGAGCGGCGATCACCGGCCGGCCAAGGGAGTCTCGATCGTACCTCGTTCTTGTAGGCTTCCAGCTGACACCTCAGGCTGTCGTTCTCGTCCTTGAGGGCTTGCAACCTGTCCGCATCGTCCTGCGCCTCGACCTGGTTGCGTATCTTCTTGCGCTGCGGCTCGTCCTCCGAGTCGGAGACCTCCATCTCGCCCTCGCCCTCCATCAGGGTGTCCTCCAGCTGAACGGCCTTGATCTCCTGCCATCAGCACAAAGACGATGTAGCGCTCCGACGAAACTCCAGAGGAGCTAATGCGCGAAATTACACGAAACATGCAGAGTATACTGCTCGCCGAATTAGCAAAGGTTACAAAACTCAACTTTTCGGACGTTGGATCGGCCCGTTATGGACGCGGAAAGTACGTTCGGGCCGTGATCGCACAGGGCGGTCATTCCTGCAGTTCGGGGAAGGGAAGCGACATCGGCATTCGGAGAAGCGCTTCCCGATTCGACTGTTGGTTCTCGGTTCCCGAACTTTCCGATCGGCTTACCTGAACCGCGGAACTCGGCCAAAGGTGCTCGCAGTCGCGCGCACTCCCGGAGTCGAGGGAAGGGAGGGAAATGCCGGCGAAGAAGAAGGCGAGCGACACGCCGCGCGTCCCCCCAGGGTGCGGCTCGAAGCGGCGCAGCGAGCACCTCCGGCGATCCTCTACCCTGACACGACACGACGCAAGACGCTCTCGTTACCTGCCCTCTCGACTTGCGGCCCCTCTCCGAGCAGCGCTAGCTTACTTCGCTCGTTACCTTCCAGGCCGGTAATACTCCAGAGGGGATCGAGCGGCGTTCGAGAATCGTCGCGCACGGAAAGAGCGTGTGTCTGACCAAATGGGGAGAGCGAGCTGGGAGAGAGCGAGAGAGGGGCTAGCCGGTGAGCGGCCGAGGGTGAAGGCGGAGCTCTCTCGAGGTGGAGGTCTCAAGGTGGAGGTCTCGGGGTGGAGGGAAAGGAGGAGTCGTCTATCTGTTACCACTTACCTGTACGTTTTCATACAACGGTTTTGTAATACGTGCGTGCTTGACATACGGACGAACGTGCAATCGCAAAAGAAGCACTTTGTGCCACGTTAGAGTTTGGCGGTGGTTACTCTTGTCTAATCGTAAAGAAAAAGGTAGTACTGGGCACGCCTCCGGCGTGGTAATGCGGATACATACCGAGGATTGTTTCTTCCACATTTCGATGTTCTTCCGCTGAGCCTTAGTGAAGTGATCCCACACCTTCTTGTGGCTGGCCGCGGTAAAGACTCGTTCGATCTGACTGACTGTTGATGACATGGTCGCATGTTGCATACAAAAACACAACAAATCTTCTGTTGTACACCCTGGTTCAAACTCTACTCGGTTGGTTTTGCTCTACTTTCTTTTGCTCTACGCTTTGCCTCGGAGCTACTCTCGCCGCGATTCTCCGTTTCTATCGAGACGGAATCGTCGGAATCGAGTCGAGGCTTCGGCGTCTCCGACGATGCAAAGGCACTCGAAAGGCGTGAGCGCGTTTTAAACTCCGATGCGGCCTTACGCTTAGCTCCCTCTCGCGTCCCTCGAAACGACGGAAACGAACCTTCGCGGAAAAGCTCTACCGAAGAACCCTCTCCTACGACTTCCCCTCACCCCTCCCCCCTCCTATCCTCCTCCTGTGCCATCGGAGGCTCGCTAGTCGGGTCCGCGACTGAAATTGCCCGCGATACGACCGACGACTTACGGATGCTGCCGCTTCCAAAGCCAAAGGCGAGGATAAACCACGGTGCACGAACCGGCGCGGGTGCCTCTGCGTCGGCAAGCCCGCGACGTCCTTGCAACCTCTTCGCAACTGCTTTGCGAGGGCTTTGCGAGGGCTCTGCGAGGGCTTTGCGAGGGCTTTGCGAGGGCTATGCGAGGGCTTTCAAAGAATCCCTCCGGTAAGCGGCGGGTGCGCCCTCGGGCTCGTGGGGCGCGGTTCGCCGCACCGTCGTTTAACTTCCTCTCCTCGATACGTGTTCGTAGCCCATCACCCTTAATCCTTAGCATTGCAAGCATGCAACTCTCAGATACACTATGCCTCTATCAAATGAATTTTGCGATCAACTGTGCTCATTCATAGGAGTTTCGGAGCGTAGAACCGAAAGACAGGATTCTCCACCCACCTTTTATTCTCTCCCACCGACTTTGACGCTGATAGCAAGGTGATCCCGATAGGGCACTGGCCATTATCGAGCTAATGCCTTGCCCTTTCCGCGCTCGTACTCGGATACACCGTGCACCGGGGACGATCGCGATTAATACCGCGCGCAACTTTCCGAAGCGTGCATCGCTTCGGAACCTTTTCTCGTTCCCTCTCCTTCGTTCCTTCCTTCCTTCCTTCCTTCGGTACACCGTACAAACTTACGTGGAGGAGTTAGAACTCGCGGCAACCGGTAACGCGACTCGCGTTCGATCTACGCTCTCTCGGGCGCACGTCCAAGTCTCACGTACCTTGGGAACTGGCTTAATAGAAATACCTCTTTTGACCTAACCAAATTTAGGACGTATCCTCGTTTGCCCTTACGATGGCTAAGATCAACGTTATCACGATTCGGCATTTGCCGCGTCCGAATATCCGAAGGACGGCAGGATCATTGATTTATTGTAAAAAAAAAAAAAACTTACCAGACAAAGCGTTACGTACGTAGATATGCGCTTCTATACACGAAAGGAATGTACGATGGTACTATCTTAAGAAGGAAAATTACGTTGCCGTACGTACATTGTATCAAAAGCCCTTGCATTCTGCCCTTCATGAGTTCCTTGGCCTTTTGGAGCTCCTCCTCGTACGCGGCCTTTTCCGTCAGCAAGCGCCGCACGTGGGAGTTGGTCGACTGAATCATCGAGTAGAAGGTATTGGCGTTCCGCTTGGTGCAGTCCCCGCGCTCGAGCCACGTGACTACCACCTGAAACCGCCGAAGGATATGGACGGAGCCTGGAGCGCGCTAGATCGCGACCGATTCGAACCTCGATCGCGTACCTGCACGGCCTTCATGAACGTATCGTCCTGCTTGATTTTCTCGCAAATGTTGGAAGCTTCGTGATCCGTGTAATGCACCACCGGCGGCGGACTCGAGGGCGCCCTTTGCCTCTCTTTCTCCACCCTTTCCCTGTGCCGCTGCTCCCTTTGCAATTGACGCTGCCTGCACTCCCATTCGTACTGATCGTCCCTGGCCTGCGGGATGAACGACGGTATAACGCGCGCCAAAGTACGCGGTCTAAACTTGAAGATGAGGTTAAAGGTAGCCCACTTGAGCAAAATCCACGTGCAGCCGGCCGGTGTTCGCCGAATCTCCGCTGGATCCTATTCTCACTCGGTAACCGGAAAGATAGATCGCGGCGTCGACGCTGGACTCGAGCACAAAGCGTATGTGACAGAAATTCTTCTTGGACAGACGCAGCGTCGTTATTTCGCCGCAACGCTCAAAAATTTCCTGTATAATGGACTCCGTAATGTTCTCCGGCAAGCCTGCAAAGAGGTCGCGGGTGTTAACGACGGACGCGGGCAAGCGGAGGCGATGCTCGATTAAGTACCTCCAACGAAAATAGTCCTACATCCCGGCGGTCTCTCCCTGGTCGTGGGCGGTGGAGCATTGGGGTTCGGTGGAAATAACGTGCAGCTTTTGCAATGTACGATCTCTTTACTGCTTTGCGGCGTGGAGGTGGCTGGAGGTAAGGCGCCGGACATCATTTGCGCGGCGTCCGTCATTAGTTGCTCCGGGCCTAATATCTGAGCGCCGATCATGCCCCCGTCGTGCGACATCATGCCCATGCTCATGGGGCCATAACCGTGCGCGTGACCCATGTGCGGTCCCAGCGTCATTTCTCCCATCATGGGCCCCATCGGACCCATAGGTCCCATTCCCATCACGGGATAGCCCACTCCCATTCCCCAGACTCCCGTCGTCGCTTCGAGCTGCGGCCCCAATCCCGGCGTGCCGCTGGCGTTCGAAGACGTCGAGATTTCGTTCCCGTTGGAATTGTTATGACTATTATTGCCGTTTCCGGAAGCCGGCGCTCCTACTCTCTCCTCCGTCCTTCGTTCCTCCCTACGCTCCCTTTCGTTTCTCTCCTCTCTTCTCTCTCTGTCTCTGTCCCTCCGATCGGTTCGCTCCCCTCTCGACCTGTCGGACCGTAGAAAGAGGATAACGATCGGGGAACGGTAGTATTAAGATAGATTCGAGAGCAAAGAATAAAAGACATTGGCGGAACCTTCTATTGTTATCCCGGTTGTCCCTGCCGTCTCTATTTTCACGCTCGCGCCGTCCTTCGTTCTTCTCGCTTCTCCTATCGTTGCTTTCGTCGGTAGATTCTCGCACGACCGGAGGTTGATTTTTGTTGGTACTGAATTCTAGGGGCGAATCGTTCATGCCGGGGAGAGGTATGGGGGCTGGTAAAGCCGGAAATCCCTGTCCCGCCAATTCCATGAAGCTCTGCGGGCCCGCGATAGGCCCCAGCGGTCCCATGGGTCCCATCCCTGTGGAAAGGATCGCGTTAAGCCTCGCGCAGAAAACCGGCTATGCCTATTCGACGAAGGTAAATTAAGAGAGCGACACCGAGGGTGAGGGTGATCTCTCGAGCACGAAAGGTAGACGGAGTAAGCGTCTCGCGGTAGGATATCGTGCCGGGACGTACCCATTGGTGGCATCGCGGCTCCCGGGACCCCGGGAAAGTTGTAAGCCATTCTCGATCAGCGAAGAATCGGGAAGGGCCGTGGCGAGCAGAGCGGCTCGTGGGAAGGACCGCAACGAAGGCCTCCGCTCGAGATCGCTCCGATTCCGAGACCGCCAGATATCCACCTATGCTCGCCGAATATCCAATATGGCAGACCTCGCGAGAAATAACCTCCCTTCCCCGACCGCTTCCTCCTAGCGAATCTCGATATATATCGGTGCCGAACGCAACATGAGGCGGAACGAAAATACTCGCATCGCCGGAGGAAAGGTGATTTTGGTGCCGTACGAGGAGAGACACGTTCCAAGGTCGGTAATACGCTCCGCCGAGCATTTCTAGCCTCTAACTTCGCCGCGCCTCCATTCCTTACGCTCTTCTTCCCCGTGGTCCAGGTATCACGAGTGGATGAAATCCTCGGAACTTCAGTATCTGACGGCCTCGGACCCCTTGACGCTCCAGGAGGAATTTCTGATGCAGAAACGATGGCACGAGGACGAAAACAGTAGGTTGCCGACCGCGATCCCGATTAATCGTCCGCCATTTACCACTCGTCACACGCTCTTCTCCTTGTTTCAGAATGTACCTTTATCGTCTTGGACAAGAGCTCGTTCGAGAGTACCAACGACGAGACAGGTGTGTCGCCGAATTCGATGCTCCGACGTACGTTCCCTATGCTCCATACGAGTTTGACCAACGCGTTTATGCTTCAGACGCGATGATCGGGGATACAAATTTGTTTTTCAACGATCCGGATGAGCCAGGCAGAGCGGAGATCGAGATCATGATCGCGGAACCCGCGTACCGAGGCAAGGGCAAAGGTTGGGAGGCCACCGTCTTAATGCTGCTTTACGGTAAACGATAGCCCCCGGGCCTTTGGCCGGTACCAAACGTTTCGTTACGCGCTTCTCGTGTCCTCGCCTGGAAAGATTCCTCCTTCCTGTCTAGGTATCGACACGCTCGGCGTAAGGAGTTACGTAGCAAAAATTAAATTGGACAATGCCAAAAGCATCGAGATGTTCGAAAAGCTGGGCTTCCAAGAGGTAGCGCAGAGTTCCACCGTTTAATATCTCTTTCGACTTTGGCTATAATTTTGCATATTTTATTTCCATTTGTCAGGTAGAGAGAAGCAAAGTTTTTGCCGAGCTCACGTTAGAAAAGCTCGTGGATCGCCAGTGGAAAGAATGGCTACGCGCTCAAGCGTCTCGAACCTCGAACTAGAACCGAATCGTAAATACCGCCTCTGGGGAAATATTTAGCGTTTAATGAGCGACAAGCAGAATTTTGATCCTCTTTCAAAGTCCACCTTCATCGAAGGCTTCGAGTCATCGTTTAACGATATCTTCGCTGGCGCGACCGATGGAAAGTTTGACCGAACGGCGAGGCCTTGACACAAATGCGCGGCACACGGCTGACGTCGCGAATAGGAGTTTGATCGCTTTACCCCCGCGGACACTCCAGCTTCGTGATTGACTGAAATTGATAGAAGCGGTATGCAATTGGAGGTGATTAGCGGCGAGCGAAGAGGATGCGAACGTACGATACAGATTCCGTTCTACGCGCACAAACCTCTGTAACCCGACGCGCGCCGGTGTCGCTTTGAGCATTCCCATCGCGCTGTAAACATCGTGAAACCTGCGTCGAAGCTCTTACGGGGCCTTGCGGTGCGGCGCTTTGGTATTTACCCTGTGCTCGACATCCTTCAACCTGCTCGCCAAAAAAAAAGCTCTACGGCTGCGATGTGAATAAGCACCGAAGGACGGTAGGTTGTCGCAAAAGATACGGGTACGGTTAAACAAAACGAGTTTTTCCTTTCTTCGATCCAAACTCGATTATTCGGCATCCCTCGTTGCCCGCCGGGCTTTGAGCATTGAAATTGGGAGGCGTAAATTTATGAATAAAATTCTAAAGAGACCCCGACGAATTTCTATTCCTCCATCAAGATCAAACTCGATACGGAGCCAAGTGCGTCCAAGTTTGCTATCCAGGCTGGTTCGAATATCCGGATAATAGCAGCAGCACTTGCTCCGGGGTGGGGCTTTTGGCTTGGTGGGGTGAAGTGGGGAGAGGGCGGTGCAATGGTATGCGCGCTCATTCTCCCGTGCGCACCAGTCCAGATCTGCGCCCTCGCGATCCGACGTCGGATGCAATGTACGGTCGAGCATAATGCAAAGAATAAGCGATAGTCGTCAAAATTTTTCGTGGATTTCGCCAGACTTCAGCCGCATTATCCGGTAGCGCGCCCAATGCAGTGATGACCTGGGCAATCTGGCGAAAATGAGGAAACAACCGGAGCGACGGAACGGAGGATGAGCAGAGAAGCGGAGAAGCGTTCGGGGAACAGGGGAAGGAGTGTTATCGTGCAGCGATCGAGAATCTGCGGTTGGAAGGTGCAAGATTTGCCGGTAGGGTTGCGCGGTGAACGATCGAACTTCTCGCCGGTGGGAGAAGGCCCTTGGAAGGTGTGGCAAGCTCGGCCTCCGGCCTATATGGAAATTTGCCGCGAGGAATGCCGCTGCGAACCTCTCCGTGCCAATCCTCTTTAGTTCCTTCGAAATCGGAGGGTTATGAGCAGAGTGATCGAAATCGCCGAAAGCTCGTCCGAGTGCCGACGCATTGCGGTATTCTCGGGAGCCGGGCCGGTGCACAGGGGCGCGCTCGTTACGCATCGATCGAAGAAAATGCGCCCTGGAATTTTTGAGCGCGCAACCGATGCACCTTCCGCTAATCGTTGAGCGCCTGTTAAATAGCCCATAGCGCTGAGTCCGATCGCAAAGGGTTGAGAGGGGATATTGACGAGGCTCGTTTGCAGGGGCCGTAGCGAAAAGGGTCTAGGAATACGGAAGTCTCGCAGCATCGCCGACAGCATGTCCGTGTCGCGGGTCCTGCGGAAAGCGAACGGCTTCGCTCAGAGACGACCGCTCATCTTCAATTCCGCCGTATACGGCTTGTTCTATACCGGCGCCGAATTCGCTCAGCAGAGTTACAGCAAAATGTTCAAGGTGAGACGTCCCATTTCTCCCGATACGCGCCTCTCGGATCAACCGGATACGTATTTACCGGCGACGCGATTCGATCTTGCGAGTCTTAGAAGAGTATGATATTATGAGTTTGAGGGGCTCTAGTACGCCCGTCAAAGGGGTACGAGCGGCTACTCGAGAAAGAAGCGAAATACGAAAAGCAAACTTTCTCTCTCGCTCCCTCCTTTCTTTCCCGAAAAGACGGTAAAAGTGGGGCCTCGTGTTTCATGCAATTGTCCCTGGTACAGCCGGTACCGGCGACGGCCGACAGATCGTCGAGGCCGATCGATGCGGAGAAATCCGCGTTCGCTTGGGTGGCAAAATTCAACGAGACCTTGGGTTTGCTGGATCAGGATTTCTCGGCGCACACGGCCAAATATAATTGGGCTCAACTGAAACGATATGCCATCTACGGGTGTTTTTTGGCAGGACCGGTCTTACACGGATGGTACTGCACGGTTAAGCCCTTTCAAACGACCGCTTCGCATTTCGGCTTACACGCGCACGCACACACACTTTCTCTCTCTCTCTTTCTCTCTCCCTGCATACGTGTATGTGTGTGTACACATGCGCGCACACACACACACACACACATTCACATTCTATTCCTCTAATGCCGTTCAGCCTCACACCAGGATCGTATATCTCTCACGCACTCTGCACTTTTATGCGAAATATCTTGATACTTTTCTTGATGCGCGCAGCACGTCGTACTTGCCGTTACCGTTCTTTCGGCTCCGTTACGTTATCAATATCGCACTATGTCGAGATACAATTTTTCTTTTTCCCGCGCTTTCGAGCTGCCTCGTAATTTCGAACCGCGCAATTCTTGGGCACGCTCGCGCGCGCATACGCACGTACGCACGCACAGCGCAGGGCACGTACGCGCACGTAGACCTCCGACCACTCTCCATCTTATTCTTCTCGCCCCCCTTCCGATGCTCCGTGCTCTAGGGCAAAAGCGGTTTCTTTCCAATATATATACTGCCTACGTCGCGAAGGCTTTCGACATCGTCGACAACGCTTCGACGAGCTTGCACGGTCGTGGTATTCATTTCTATGTTTCAAGCTCGTTCCATCGTCGGAGAAGATCCGTATAAAAAAAATGATCGGAGACGCGCATTGCTTTGGCTCGCGTTTATTAAAGAACGATCACGGTTAAAGGATACGATTTCTAAACTTTCAAGCCTCGCGCGTTACTCGTGTATCCGTTAAAAAGGCTTATTCAAAGTCGGTCTACGTCGGTGGAGCGAAAAGCGAATGGAAAAATTGTGCCGGCAAGAGCCGGACAATGTGTCCGCGTATAGAAACTCGGTCGTCCTCCGTCTTAATTTGGGCTCAACGGCCGCATCCGTATTGCGCATTCTGGAGGAAGCGCGTATTCCCATTCCGCGGTCAAGTTTACGTCGACGACGTCGGTCGACGGATCGTTGGGCGGTAGGCAAAGGCGATACGCGTGTAAACGGTAACGATCGCAAGATATACGTGTATTTCGAAAAGTCAGCGGCACGAAGATACGATGAACGAGCTGAATGGATTATCGAAAGCGAGCACCGCTCGGGTTTCCCGATAGACGTTCTGGTTCCAGGGTAGACGTCGATGCAAGACTGGCGCTCGCCCGCGTGAGCGATCGCGCGCCTCCCTCCGTACACCAGCCTCATCCACCCGGGTTTCTCGTTGCACCGGTGAGCATGGCTTGCCTCTTCGAAACCCTTTCGCCCCAAGATCGCGCTCCCGCCGAAAGAAGCCTCCCCTCGCGCGCTTCCTGCACCTCCTCGCGTCTCGCATCTACGGCCACGTGCATGCCCACGACCAAACTCCCTTATCTCGAGTCTCCGCAATGGCCAGATTTTTTTTTTTTCATTCGAAACAAAGCCGATCGATCAATGCACTCTTAATCCTCCACCCCAATTTTTCCTCTTCCGCGGACACACGCGTCTGGTTGGGATGGCAATAAAGCGCGACAATGTTGTCAGGTACAAATGGTTGGATGGCCGATACGGAGGAAAGTCGATGAAAATAGTCCTGACGAAGCTCTTCGCCGACCAATTTCTTCTAACTCCACCTCTCATCACCGTGTTCTTCGTCAGTTTGTATCGTATTTTGATCCCTCGGCCGTCCCCATCGGGATCACCCTCGAGCACCGGTAACCACTACGTGTTTCAGGTATGAGCCTAATGGAGGGTAGGTCGGACATTTTCGACGAGTGCAAGGCAAAGTTTCTACAAACGTTCAAGGTAGGTCGACCAAAGGAAATGGAGAACGAGCCGATATCTCCGCTAAACCTTCTCCTCGATCTTCCGTCATTCTTTCAGACCTCCTGTATGTACTGGTTGCCGGTACAATTTATGAACTTCCTGCTTATACCGCCGGCGTTTCGAGTCTCGTTCGTCAGCATAGCGGCCTTCTGCTGGGTCAACATTCTTTGCTACTTGAAGAGCGTTCCCCTGCAGGGTGAACGGCCATAATAACGGTCCCGGTCTCGTTGTCGATGGCGGCCGAGGGTGAGGCCCCCGAGCTCGATCGCGGCCATTCGAGAACTTGGAGAGGTAACCCTCTGGCCGCGCGACCTCCAGCGGAATAACCGATTCTCCCGGAGGGACACCGACCGGCCTGCGCGTTGCGCCGATTCCTGCTAAGCTCGACATCGCTCTTCGTCCACTCTGCGCCGAAAGTAACTTTCGAGAGGATAGTGCATCTATGCGGACACGCGCGGATCTTTTAAGAAGTCCTCGAGACCTCGCAAGGGCGTGTAGGCAGTGCGCCTCCGCAGCTTCGCACTGCTCTCGTAGCCGGATGCAAACTCCGTCGTACGGAACCTGGCACCGCTAATGATATTATGATGTTTGAATTTTCAATAAAATCATTTCCAACATCTTTGCGTTTGATCGCACAATTCCGCCGGGTGTACGCGCGTAAAGGACGCGAGTAGCTCCGTCCATTGCGCATTAAGAGAAGGGGAAAAGAATAGATGGACATGGTGGCGGACTTTGTTGTGGAGCCGGGGCCAAAGATGACGGCGTCGAGAACGGTAAGTAAATCCAGTACGAGCCTGTACGTGTAAAATTCTCGTCTATTTGCATTTTCATGTTACGCCCGATCCAGGGAGATCGGCGGTCATCGGCTTGCTCGTTTAACCGCCAAACGTCTTCTGGGACAAGATGCACCGCCGCATGCTTCGGGAACAACGCCTCCCCCTCGGTGTAAAAGATTAGCAAAGGGACGCGATAAGAACTAGGTAGGCTTTGGGGTGAGCCCGCGCACTCGAAGGCGATCCGTACATTCGACTTTCGCCACTACGTCGGACGTTTAAACGGTTCGTAGGCCTTGTAAAAAAACAGATTTATTATCGCAGAACAATAGCGCTAGTTCTGGTCTCGCCTTTACTTTGGAAGTTAAGTAATCGACAGGCATGATGACGGATACGAAAAATACTGCGGAACAGCCTCCCCCTTCCCTCCCCTCCCCTACCCCCCGCCCCCTCCCTCCCGTCCAGAGATGTCCAGCATCGAGCGGCCCAACGGAACAGCACTGCCATTCTCGATGCCTCTCGCTTCGCTGGTTTTTCCTGCTTCCTCGCGGCTTGCCGATTATCCTACCCTCGGCGCCACTCTGTTCTCGGCGCTTTGAGCTGTTCTCGGAGCTTTGAGAAGCGTCCGATGGTAAGAGCATCGTTCGAGATGAGCCACGACCGGAGGTTTGCTCGCACCAATTTAATCGACCAGTCTTATAGATATCTTATGCAAGCGACAGAGCGTGCGCGATTCGGAATAAATATACTATACTCGATGAAGTTGTGCGGTAGCAAAGCGTTCTCCACCCGCCATGCACATCGTGAACCACGCGTATTTTGCCGGGCACCCTTTGATCGACGTTGGCAAATCGACATTGGTTCGCGTCCCTACGGTTCGACGGTTCGGCATTGTCGGTAAAGATAGGCGCCTAGGGGTCGGCCGGGCGGAGGGAGGGCGAGGGGGAGGGGGATCCAGCCCTACCTAGTGGAAGAAAATATGTTGATCGTTCCACTGGCTGTGCGTTTTCTAACGAGCCGTGCTGCAACTGTAAATAGAAGGGTCAGCGGTGGAGGAAGGAATGCGCGAAGTCGAGCGCGAGTTAAGCTCGGTCTTTACCTGTGACGTCTTGCGGCGTCGGGGGCTTCTCTATCACTTTCTGGATGACGCTCATCCACTGCACCCTGTCGTCCTCGCTTTGAGCCGAGAGAAGATAGGTCCTATCCGGAGTTTCGAGAGTAAACGAAAACCCTTGATCCCTAGCACCGGGGGGTACTCCTACTTTGACGGTAAAACCTTCGGAAACGTGGCCCAAGAATATTTCACCCTTCGGGTGGGCGTCCTTTTCGAACAAACAGCCTGGCTGGTCAATCTTATCGCGGAATGCAAAGAGGCAAAGCCGAGGATTCGATCGCGCTTACGGACCATGGGATCGTCGTGATACATTAGCTTCCTTCCGTCCAATGTAAACCATCTCTTTTTATACGCGTCCGTGTGTCTCGGACCGGTTTTCCATAAAAATCCTTCGCGCGGGAAATCTCTCGTCAGCTGGGAGAGTAATTCTGCCTCGGTTGCTCCAGGATACGCAACCTGTAAGCGATGTAATTTTGCACATCGTATCGCCAAATACCAATTTGTGATCACCTCAGGATCTTCGTGGTATACGTAGATGTGCCTGGTAGTGCCGTCTTTCATGAACGATATCTGCAGACTATTTGGATTACCGGTTTTAGCCGGTGCGAAAGCTACGTTTAGCTCGGATATCCTGAGCGTAGCTTTGGGCTCCTGCGGAGTAGATACGTGGAGGCAAAGGGTTTAGCGCTGGGGCGGACAAAAGTGTAACTGCTTCGCGCCGACGTAATTCTGTATTCGTACCTTATTTTCTTTGACGTGATATTTAAGCGTGTCGTCCGCTTCGCATAGAACAAACTTTCGAGAATGATAACGCGAATCTTCTTTTCCGCGCTTCATCAAAAAGCCCTCCATGAACCCGGAAACATAGTGATTTTGTCTCTCCGGGTGGCAGAATTCTTCCCTCTCGTATTTCGCCCTTATCCATTGCTCCACCAAAACTCTGCGGTTAAACAGATATATTCCGTGACGAGTATCCTTCGATACTATCCGCGTAAAATATCGGAGAATTAAAAAAACCGTGAGGCGCGCGCGCGCAACTTGTTTTTTCCTACGTCGAATTTTTATACAAGCTTAGGTGTCTATACCGTAACTTACTGCGGGGCATCCGGACTTGGCTTACGATAACAGGGAGGCACGCGTTCTTCGTAGCGTAGTCTCGCCGTGATATTTCCAACTTCGCGTATCCTATTCACTTGCGAATCTTCCCATCTGTCTAGCTTTAGATGCTTCACTTTTGAGATATGCGCGCCCATCGATCTGTGCACTCCGGCGCATCTGGTGCACACGAATATGCCGATATTGTAAGAAGCCCATTCTGGATCTGAAACGGATGTTTTTGTACAGGCCTGTTTCTCGGACAACTCGGTACGCTTCGTCCGTGCGCACGCTCTTCGAAGGGAAAAAGACAGAACGCTCGGTGCATAATCGAGCGAACAAGAAGTTTGGAGGACGGAGAAGAGCGATACGTGGGTTCCGAAACGTTTCGCCTTGGTACGCCCAGAATATATATACAGATATAATCTAATAGAAGGGTTGAAAGTCGTAGAAACTGCCACTTAATTTTTGAATGGGTTAAAAAAGTCGGTAACTAAATCGGCATACCGATCAGCGAGATACTCGTTAACCCTTGAAGCGGCAGTAGAAGACTTCTATCGTGGCGAGATCGTTGCGAGCGGTCTAACGGATCTCGTTATCGCGCTGTTTCACGGGTAGAAGGAGAAATGAGAGAGCAAGGGCCGAGGCCTCTTGGCGTGTTGAAGGTACGCTAGTTTGGCGGCTAAAGGTAAGCGAAGTGGCGAATACCGACGATCAAAGGCAATGAATGCCAAAAGTGTCGGCGATATCAGCGATCTCCTCAAAGGTTTAAAACGCTCGCAAAAAGGGGATGTACGCGAAAGGTTTTCGGGGAAGACACTCACTCTTGGCCCCGCAATCCGCGCACAGGTTATTTCCAGGCTTTTTTAGCAGTTCCGCTAACAACTTCTCGTTCAAGTCGGCCATCTTAAAACACTGGCCAACCGCGATATGTATACATTCGGAGATCGTTGGAACGAGCGGGCAGGAAGAAGGGCATGACCGTTCGTTAGCCTCTTCCGTCAAATTTGACGGACGTGGTTTCGGGTGCGTTCCGTTTTCCGGCCGAGAGGCAGGATAGGTGCTCGGCGCAGAACACGGCCGGCATGGCTCGCCCCGCCCCGCTCTACCTTTTGCCCGCGCAACTCGCGCCCTTTCGTCTCTCGTATCTGCTAACCGCTAATCGCTTCGCGCACCGTCTATGCGCCTTTGCTCGTGGGACGGTCCCACTGCGCTTCGTGCAGCATTTCTCAGGTATAACCAATCGTTCAAGGCTGACCACGGTCGAAACTGGCTCCGAGAATGGCCATTGCATCTTCTTCGACGATCGACGATCGAGGAGGATTCCTCTTGTTCGAGTACCGGCAGTAGCGATTCCCTTCAAAGTCATTCTTTTCGCAAATGAGGAGGAAGGCGGTGAAATATAAGTCAAGTCTAATCCTGGCCCTGTTTGTAATTCAATTTACCGGAAAGTAGGGGAAAGGCGGGAGCTGCACGGAGTAGTTTAGCTCGCGAGGTAAGCCCCACCACGCAGTTTCATGCACCGGAAGAGGTGGAGTCCGATCGAATTGGCGGTAGGTTTCGAACGATGAACGGCTTTCTATGCGCGCCGTGCGTCAGACGGTATTTGTTTACTTTCCACTACTCGCTATGTCTGGATACGCATCAGCAATTTGAAGCGGTAGTATCGTTTGTCGATGTCGAATAGGCCTCGCCGTCGATTTGGTGCGGCATTACCCCCAGTGTTATTTCACCACTGTTTCCTAAATCGCGATATTACTGTATCGCTGACCGATCGAAAAAGACCCGATTCGACGTATCGATCGCGGGAATACATCTGTACGCCTTAATCGATCGGATCGTTCCCAATATTGGACGGCCGCTTCGCCGTAATCTACCATCGTGATTACGGAGGACAGCCATGGGGAACTCCACTGCCATCATTGATATTAAGTCGGTTTGGAAATTGGTCAATACTAACAGAGTATTTACCAGTACTAAAAACCAAAGGTTGCTCAGGACTCGGGTGGAGAAATAAAAAATTTCCATAGAAACGAGTATGCGGCAAGTGAATTGTGTCGTGAGAAGGCTTAGCAAGCACCCGCGCTAATCCGTCACCTTCCAGATGTCTGAATATATCTCGCTCATCTTATCGCGTCTTGCTCTCTGTCGGTGTGTCTCACTTGCTCTCAATGCGTCTTTCTTGCGCTCGATGCATTTTACTCCCTATCCTCCATAAAAAAAAATATCGATGATAAAGATTTAAAATAAGTATAGACCCGGCGATAAATAATATATATTTGGATTAGTGTTTTATACTTTCGTTTCATTTCTGTATTAAAATCATATTTTCTTCTTCTTTCTACAAAAGCTAACGTGTCAGGGGGGAAAGCTATCCGAGAGCCGTTCCTCGTACAAATCGTAAAAAAAATACGATTTACGATGTCGATATGAGATGTTGAGCCATACAGATAATACATTTTGCCAATCCCGATGCTGTCGCTGACATTGGTACCGGCCTCGCTATTTCTATTGCCTCTAGAAACAATGTTTTTGGGCGGCACAATGGCACAAGAGAAGACAAAATTGTTAAAGATAGGCGATGCGAAAGGCAGCAGACAAAATATCCCATATTTATATGTACGTACGCGTAAAAATAAAATAAAATAAATAAATGTGCAAACATAAAATAAAATTTTATTTAAATTTAAAGAAAAGTAAGGATAAAACTGTAATTTTCGGAAATTTAATGAACAAATATAAAAAATGAAATATCACAAAGGTATGATTCGATAAATAATGATCCGATAAAAAAAATTATAAAACTGTACGGGGGCTCGAGCCGTAAACGTAAATTTTGACATTCACGAAACGGGAGACAAATTTCCAGCCTGGCAACTTACTACTATGTAGTCTGCCGAACAAAGAGTAGCAAGGACTGGACAGAGATGATTGGTTAAATGCGAGACGTGTAATAATTGGCCTAAAAAGTATCGTCATAATTTTTTTTATTTCACTTTTTATCTGAAAGATTAGTGAGAATCTGCCGATCGAAAGGAGACCAAGCGCGACATAGTGATTTGCATAGGACTATAGGCACTAATATTTCAATGAGAAATACATCGGTGCAATGTGCGGTTATTAGATGATTGAAAGTTTAAACTACAAAATAACAAGGTTTATTCGAAGTGACAAGGGACAGACTTTCTGCTTACGCTGTTGATACTATATTCTCTCCAGGCTCGTACTGTGAATGGTTTTGTGCTACTTTGGACTTGGAGAGGAAGGCACAGCCATCAAAGGGGACTTTAGAGGCTAAAGGCGCACAACGATAGTCGCAAACATATTTACTTATTTGTACATTGAGCAATTCGTTACATTATCGCTTTGATAGAATTGCGAATGTTGGAAATATTGGGAAAACCCCGCTGCACGTTGTCGTACATGTCGGATGTAAGCTATGCTTCTACAGTTTCCACTGAATGCCTAAAGTCGCACTGCGACAATAACGACATAGGAAACACTATTCGATGGATAACTTCTAATCATAAGCCTACATCGCCGATCCAGGTGTAGAGGGAGTCTAGATTTGACGGAAAATCAAATACTTGTAGCGAAGATATAAAATTACATATCTACTAACAAAAAAAATAAATATTGCAGGTCAACAAAATTTACGGAAAAGTTTTGAAACTTTTTTGCATTTTTCACCGTTTTGGAATTATATTCGAGCAAAATTACTTTTTCACTTTGAGAGTATGGCGGATCGCGGATGCAACATCGTCGACCGCCCAATCAAAGAGTCAATGTCATATGATGGAGATGGCTTGTGCAGATATACACAACCGATTTCGTATCGTTCCATGTTCCTCTGCATATGTGATATGTGATCTTGTCCGTGTGAACAGGAGCTTTATATTTAGTCCGTGGGTGGAGCTCTTGGCCAATCCGCTTGCTGTACAAATCCTCGCGCCAACGCGGTTGCCGCAACGTTCACGCATACATACGTGCACGCAGAATATACCAAAGGTCTTTTTGGGACCCACATTTGATCGCGAACGGACTTATCCTTTCATAAAACTATCAACGTTAAAACGTGTGTGTAATTTGCTAATAAAAACCCCCGTTTTCGATTATGCACCACTAAGGTTCCGGATGCTTTATAGCTCGGAGCTCTTATTCCATTCTTATTGTTTACATGACCGAAATTCAATTCGTCCATCACCGACACTTACGGAAATGGGGAAATTCCAAGCGGAGTCGAGATGAAGTGTCTGAAATGCCGAATCTGTAATAACAATAAAAAGGAAATTGCACCTAAACGGACAGAAAATCACGTCTGCTCTTGAAATTTTTCGAAATTCGTGTAGCAAGCATCCCTCTTGTATATATACACATATACATATACATATATATATATATACATATATATGTATATATTTATCAATATTCATATATATATATATATATATAATACGCATACATATATGTATGAAATGTATATATACATATATAAACGAGGCGAAATAGCAAATCATAACAGTTTGCGACGCGCATGGAGACGTGCAAGTTCACCTGCCAGTGAGTGACAATAGTTCTGTGTAAAGATATTTATTCAGATAGTATGGCACCTAAAAAAAAATATACAGTTTTAGACATGCAACAACGGTTAAACGTTTTAAAAGACCTTCGAGAAACATCGTTACCGATTTTAGAAATTGGGAAAAAATATGGCATTAATGCTAGAACAGTTCACAGAATCAGAAAAAATGCTGCAAATGTCAGTGCATTTGCAGATAAAAGCAAACGTGAAAAACAGCGGCAAAGAATAAAAATGCCTGTTTATGATGAATTGGATAAAAATTTATTCAAATGGTATATGGAAAAAAGAGCAGTCGGTGCGTATCTCACGGATGCCTTGATTTTGGAAGAAGCACAAAAATTAAAAAACAATTTGCCATCGTGTTCGCGTAGCAAAGTAAGCTATGGTTGGTTGGCAAAATTTAAAAGGCGCCATGATATACGTTTAATACACATGCATGGGGGAAAAGCTAATGCCGATGAGGATGGGGCGACTGTATTTGCAGATAATTTTAAGAAAATGATAGAGGATGAAAATATAAATTTGGAAAACATTTATAATATGGGAGAGAGTGGGCTTGTATGGAAGGCCCTTCCAACGAAAGCGCTTGTAGGAGACGAAGAAAGAAATGTAAGTGATTTTAAACTTCGAAAGGACAGAATTACTATTGGGTTATGCGCAAACGCATTAGGCACACATAAAATCAGACCACTAGTGATATACCGATATAAAAATCCGAGAGCTTTGAAACATGAAATTTCCTTGCCCGTAGTTTTTCAAACGCAAGTGAATGCTTGGATGGACCGGGCAGTATTTTTGGATTGGTTTGAACATCATTTTAAACCATCTGTACAAAAATATCAAGATGAGAAACACATATCGGGAAAGGTAATTTTGATAATGGATAATTGTGAAAATTACAAGGTTTCTCCAGAAAGTCAGGAGGATGAAAATTTTAAAATTATATATTTACCGCCCAGAACAACAGCCGTTATCCAGCCAATGGATCAGGGGATCATAGAGAAAACAAAAAGATTGTTCCGCCATAAACTATTGCAACGCGTTCGCACATACGAGAATGGAGTAACCGAATTTTATAAGGAATACACGTTGAAAAATTGCATTGATATTTTATCCGTATCGTGGTCGGAGATTACGGAAAGTGAAGTTAGAAGTGCATGGAATAAACTTATCGGGACCGATATTCCTTCGAATTGCGTGCAACCTGCCATTAAACTTGAACCTGATTGGCAAGATACGATGAGCGTTATTACTGGAGAGACTTGTACAGAACAACGCGTTGAAGAATTTTTATCCGAATGTAAAGAAGCAGAAAGAAAGGATGTGCGTGAACGTGTCGAAGAAGGAAACGAGTGTAACGGCGAACCTGTAGAAGAACCTCACGAAATTATTTATCAAGATCACGATAATGAAAATGCGAGAGGAGACCTGCGTCGAATTTTTGAGCAATTGGCGTTGCATAGTGCAAGAGCGCCGACCTATATTCAACATATAATAGAGGGCCTTAAAATATTTTTTTTGGGCAAAGAACATTAAATAAATGGTAAGTAAATACGTACGTACTTATATACCGGGACAAATTTATAAGCTGTCCACACGTAAGTTACTCATAAAACTATTTTTGGACATTGTTTGTTTTCAGCAATCAGAGGATTGGACAGGAAAGAAAAAGACGATCTGCGAAGATCGCGTACTTCCTTTGACAAAACACAGACTTGTAATTAATTATTAAATTATAAATATTTAACAATGTTATGGCAGTGTTCTCAACAAATTTTTTAGTCACGTTGAACGATTAAAAACTTTTCGTGCGTGACATCCATTTCATCATTTACATACGTGTAATCTCGTTGTAAAGATAATTTAATGTACAATATTGTATTACTTTATACATCTTTAATTTATCATATATTAAAAATTCTTTCCTATTATTGTTTCAAACGTGACTAACGACCCACGTTTCTAACACAATCGAGACGATGATAACATAAAATAAGTTGTAGAATAAGTAGCAAATATTTATACGTAGTCGTAATTCTAGCGCGTTTGGTTTTCAACCACGAACACATTACTTTTCGGCTTACTTGTATAAAGCATCTTTTGTAATAAAAAACAAAAAGAAATCGTGAAGCTATATCGCGTCTTTCCTTTAAAACATCTGAACCAGAAAGTAGCTGTATTGGTTTGTTTCTATTTCCGGTTCTTGTCCCTCCTGCTAATATCGCATCGATCCACCTCTTTCGGTCCGAAGATTCTCAGTACTTCCACACGAGGTCCCCAGAGTCAACTCGAAGTTTGCAAGTGGCTTTCCGTGTATCCTTAAAAAATTCAACGCAGTACACCTTCCTTTAGTTTCCACAAAGTAGGCCTGCCTCCGCATCTGCTTTGATAAATCATGATCCTGGCCAGAAGAAAATTAAGCAGTTGCGCTACGTTCATTATGGTCAATTATGTAATACGTTGATGAACAATTCGAAAATGGCGCGCGCGCATCGATAACTCGAGTAGGCAGATCTTCACCTCGCCGATGCTTTAGGACGCAATATTTATCGAGGACCTCCTACCTCGCGGCAGTCTGACGCCCGACGATTAATCCGGTTACGCGGTACACGCCCACAGTGGTACACAAGGATTCATTAATTTGTTTCACGACCCCTGTGGGGGGCGGGGGGCGAGGAGAAACTGGAATACGACTGTGGAGGTACCAAGCGGCAGGGACCAACTGAACCTGATTTATCGACACTACGATCAACATGCGCGCGATTTACGAACTGCGCAACAACTTATAATCATGTTCGGTGTTACACACATATATATATATATATATATATATATATATGTATTAGACCGAACATGATTATAAGTTTCTGCGCGTTCGTAAATCGCGCGCACGTCCATCCTAGAGTCGATAAATCAGGTCCAGCCGGTCCCAGCCGCGTCGCATCTTTCATATCGTATTCCAGCTTCTCCTTGCTCCCCTTCAGAGTTCAAGGAACAGATCAATGATCAAGCGTATACAGACGACGGCGGTTTTCGATCGAATCAACGGGCGCACGAGCGCCTCGATGCGACGGTGCCGCCAGATCTTCTCTCTTTAAAGCCTTTTCTCTCCGCTATCTTTCGTACGAACCTCGCCGCATCGCGAAACGATGCCGATCAGCTACCACAATTCTAGTAGGCACTGTCTCCCTTTTTTCCCCAGATTCATTCCCATGGACGATCCTGGAAGAAAAGCAAGAGCATCCCCCTTTCTCGATATGGGCTGTCACGCAGGTAACGCCGTTTTCGGTTATAACAAAGGATTCGCTTGGTCGTATTTACGAGGAAAACTTTCGGTCGCTCGGACGTTAAGCACTATACGTATCGAGAGCGACGTCCAGTTTAAAAGGTCGCGCGCGGAACTGTCGATAGCATCGGCCGAGCGGTGGCAAAGTTTAACGCGATCGGCCGGTCGCGAGTGCACGGAAGTAGTTGGCTCGAGACGGTCGTATCATCGTCGTGGCTCTCGCGGCCAGTCTGCGGTTTGGCGAGGTGCGCGCGGACGCGAGACGAGTCGAGGGGGCGATATTCCTAGGGAAGATGACCGGCGATCCCCTTTTTGCGCGCTAGACAAAAGCACGGTTGGGTGCACGCTTATGCGGATGTCGCGCGCGATACGGTGTGTTTCGTAGAACGGGCGTAGATGCGCCAAAGACGGTTGGCAGGTCGAGCAGAAATACGGAACTCGTAGTGGCCAGCCGTGCGTACGTGTTCTATATAGACGGTGATTTATGTCGGGTAGAGCGAGCAAGGAACGGCAGGAGCCCCAGCGGCGAGCCACCAGCTAACCAATTTTGTTTCATTAATAGGTCGCGCGAAGTGACCCGCAGTGTCGGGGGGACGGTTAAACGAATTAACGAGCCCCCTCTCCCCTCCCCCCGTCCTTCCACCTCCTCTCATCCTTCTCGCATTCCGTGAGCGGTGCCACCCGCCGACTTTTTTTTCGCGCATCTACCCGCAAAAACGCTCGGTCTTCCGAGTTCACGATGCTCGATTTTTGTGAGATTTCCCAATTATCTCCGACGTCGGTCTTTGGCGGATCGTTCAGGAACGTGCCCACCCTCGAGGAGCAAGAATCTCGAGCGTCTTGCCTATGAGCCGAGACGACGATGAAGGTAAAGAATAGTCGCAAAAAATAATAACGAGGAGGTTGTGCCGTCTAAGGAAGTTATCGTCTGCCGGCTTTTGTTATTCCCCGCGATTCCAGGCGATCGTCTCGCGCGATCGCCTTTCTTTCGCGGCCGTATGCTATCGACCGTGTTCCAAATTTATCACGGCTCGCACACCTGCCGATAAAGAATCGGGATCGTTTCCTCCGACGAGCGTCTCTCTTTCTCGCTCTCTCTCTCTCTCTCTCTGTCTGCCAGCGGAATAATATCCATCGTTGCGAATGGCGTTGCCGATACGAGAGTATCTTCGGAACCTTCCTAGCTGCTTTCGAATTCTCTCGCACCGTTGAAACTTGCACCGGGCTACTCAGGTAAACCTTACGTTATTCGCTGACCACGCACTCGCTTTTCGAGTCTCCGTCGAGTTTTCTTGGACGAAAGTCGAGAAAGGTTGGAAGAGACGTACGTTGAGGTTGCACGCGGTAGCGCCGAAGAAGTGGGAAGAAGGTGGACGAAGGATGAAAGCGACTACGATCGATCGCGATAGCGTGTCGCGGGAAGCTGCGAGTTCCTTTCGCCAAGAGAAGATCGTCATTTTTTAGATGGGAGGCCTAATGGGCGAGAGGGAGAAAGAGAGACAGAGAGAGGGATGGAGAGAGATTGTTCGATCACCGTTGCCGAAAGGAATAATTTCCCAGCCCACACGCGGCTCGCAAGTTCGACGACGAGGAATCGAGCTCAATTTCAAAATTACCTGCCGCTATCCCGAGCTATCGAGATGTTCTCGAAATATCTTATCCGCGAAGGGAAAGGGCGTAAGGGGCGAAGATCGATCGATCCGGTCGATCTTTCGTATAGCGCAAGAAAGCCGTGGAATCGTCGGGGGGAAGCGAAAGAGCGGTCGTATAGGTCGGTTCGTCGGTCACGGCGTTAAAAGGAATAGGTGGTAGGTCAAGCGAGCGCGGCTCGAGGGCAGTGCGCAAGGTCGAAGATGAGAGGCGCAAGATCGCGCAGCGCGAAGACACTCGAGCATCGAAGGAGGGACGCGTCGATCCGTCAAGCGAGCACGGCCTAGGCGAGCGCGCGTAATTCGGATGCTTCTCGAACATGGCTCGCGCGTCGTATCCTCGGAATCGTGGACGCCACCGTGGCGTGGGCTTCGAGGTAAAGGAGGAGGTACTCCGCGCTCGGATTCCTAGGCACACGCGATTCCGTAAAGAGCCGCCGCTCTTGGCTCGGAATGCGCCGAGAGATGGAAGGCTGATCGAGTGTACGTAACGGGCAGATGCAGTGGTTCGCCATAATGATGTGCCTGTACGCGGGGGCGGCGAGCGGGCGCACGGAGGAGGACCAGTCGGTGTCGAGCGGCGCCGCGGGGGAGCAGGCCGGGGCCTCGAGCCTTCACCCGGAGCAGTGCTTCTACCGGCCGCCCTCCGACTGCCCCGACGTCGGCCTCACCGGGTGCTCCTGCAAGAAGACCACCTTCGTCACCTCGAAGGGCGCCGAGGCCAACGCGGTCCTCTGCTGCAATCTCGACGGGCGGAACTTCGAGTACGAACTCTTTTGCGCCGGTGAGCGATCCTCCTTACTCTCCCCTCCCACCGGCCGCTCTGCTCGATGTTACAGCCTTGCGCGTAACCGGCTCGCACCCTTGGAACCTGGACGTTCCAACCTTGGCCTCCTACTCCTCGAAGCGCGAGTCTCGAGCCTACTCTAGATATGTCTCCCGCCATAAACAGGGTTTCCTTACAACGTCTCCTACATACACATACGCAACGCGAGCCTCGATGCCTTCAACGCGAGCGAGATTCGTTGGAGACGACTAAAGTCTCTGGCGATAACCGACGGAAGGGTAAATCGCGTCAGGGGCCAGTTTCGCATGATGACCCCAACGCTGTGCCTGAATCTCTCCAACAACGGCCTCGTCGAGGTGGAGAACAACTCCTTCACTCGTTTGGCCCAACTTACCACTTTGGACCTGTCTTACAACAACCTGACGCATCTGCCGGCGCTCAACACGATGAACGGTCGGGAGTTTTGGCTGGACATCTCGGGTACGCGCTCGGTCCTACCTAGATCCACCTCGATCGCGCTTCCTCGCCAACCGCCAACCGCCAACCGCCAACCTCTCCTGCTTTCAGGAACGAATACCCTTTGGTGCCACGACATTTACCAGTACATCAACAGAACCGGGGATAAGCAGATCAATTTCAATCGCGAGAACGAAACGCTGTGTTCGGCCAGCAAGACCTGGCACTGGTTCAATACCACCGAGCAAGTTCCCCTGAAGCAAGTTCGCTACCTGAGCCTGGTAAGATCCGCGACTCGCGCCGACCTCCTCTATCCCCGAACGCTAACGAGTGCGCTTGCTCGGCTTCCAGCTGCAAACCGAATGCCCAAAGGGCGATACCTGGCAGTGCCAGTGCAATTTTCGCAGGCTGGACATTATCGAGGGTAAGCCGCCGAAGCTGGCGGTAAACGTCGACTGCAGCGGCATTCAGTTGACGGAATTGCCCGAGAAATTGCCGCGCAATACCATCGCGCTGAACGTCTCCTACAATAACGTACGTATCGTTGCGACGACACGAGCTCCGCGGGCCCGACGAGCACCGCCCATGTCTCCGATTTCTGCCTTCTTTCTCGCAGATCACGACACTGGACGATCTCAGCACCAATCCGTGTTACGAGGACATACGCGAATTTTACGCCGATTACAATAACATATCCTCCATAAACAAGCTGGAGGGCTCAAAGTTTTTGGACAATTACGCGCTTCTCAGTTTACGCTCCAACAAGATCAAGTCGGTAAGATATCGGCGAGGGGGCTCCTACGCGGATAATCTTCTCCGTAGTCGCCAAGATAACGAGCATTCTCTATCCTTCAGCTACCAACGTACATTCTGAGTCCTAATACGCACGACAAGAGTTTCGTCAGTTCCCGATTGGTGAAGCTCGGAGGGAACGAACTGCACTGTGACTGCAATACCGCCAAATATTTAAAGGTAGTTGCGCAGCGCGTTTTTTCCTCCCGTCTTTCATCACCATCCCGGAGGAGTCTAACTCTGGGATCCGTTTTTCGCCACCTATAGCCTTCCCGCACCCTTTCTAACTCTTTACTCCGGCGCAGGTGTGGCTGCAAACTCGCATCTTGGACTCGGACGAAGTTCTCTGCGAGAACGTCAAGGAAAAGGTCGTTGACCTGGAGCCCTCCAAAATGTGTGTCTATCCTGGGGATTGGACCGATTACATCTACTACATTATAGCCACCGAAGTGATACTGCTGATAAGCCTGATAGCCAAGGTGTCTTACGATTATTGGATCTTCAAGACGGCGGGCTATCTACCATGGCCGGCGAATAAGATGCCAAAATTACCTTGCGACTGGCTGTGCGAGACCTAACGCGGATTATACCTGCTCGCGAAAACTCGACCGATTTTCATCGCGATCCGAAGGAGGAAGGCGATCGAGCCACTCGCGCACCGCCACTTTGGTCCGCGCATGCCGCCTGCCAAAGCCTAATCTACGCGCGTCTCTAACGAGAATGCAACGAAGGATCTTTTGCCAAGACTGTAAAGCTACGCGTCGAATCTGCGTCTTTTAATTAACGGAGAGTCTCTGTAATAGCTCTGCATCGTGCGCCTACGCATGGACGGTCCCGGGATATGTCTATCCAATAGAGCGTATATTTGTATAAAGTTGCCCGATCAATCGTATACTTTCTATCTATTTTATACGCATTTACGTGCGATACAAAAATGTGATATTTTTTATGCCCGATTTAACGGCATATTTATATTTCGACGGGAGTCGCGAATTTTTGTAGTGCGCCAAGCAATCGTGCGATATTGCGTGCGCGCCTGTAGGTGCGCCATACTCCTATCGCGTTCGTTCGAAGAAAAACTAGCCAACCTTGCGTACCTTCGATCGACGCCGATTGGACGCCATCCATGACCTATTTGTAGTTGTAACCTTATTATCGGTCTACGCACACCGGTCTACATACGTGCCCATGTTTATCGAAGGGTGACGCACAATAATAAAGAAACGTTCGTACTAACTTGCTTCGACGACACATTTCGATGGAAACGTCATCGGTTTTATTCCTTTGATCGAACCACACGGGATCTTTCACTGACCACCATTGCTCTTACCGTTTCTATATCAACGTTTCATCCTTGACCGACCGCCGTACTGATCGAGGCTTCCTCCATCCCTCCTTCCTTCTCCAGCTCTTGCCTCGTCCCGCTCGATCGGCTAGGTTGATTTCTATAGCGAATAGACGGCCACTGTAGCGAGGCTTACGCTCGAAAAATGATCGTGTATCTCGATCCTAGTACCTCGCCTTGGCAGTCCTGCGCGCTCGCTTAAATCCCGGTAGCGTCAGTATCTTTTCCCTGGCGGGCGCCGTACGTTCGGCCTTACGCCTTTCCTTTTTGCTGCACTTTTTCAGACCCACCATATACTCGGGAATTTGGCAACCCGATGCACGCATCACGGCCGCGATGCTGAAAGATCGACGTTACGGTTTCGATGATTGCCGAGCATGCTCTACCAGAGCCAAGGTAGCAGCTCATCGATCAAGTTAAGCTCACCTCCTTAAAGCGGCCGTGTCCTGTCGGGTGAAAAACGTTGTCGCCTTTCCCCGATGGCCAGCTCGGCCGGTGCGGCCTGTCGTAATGAAACGCGTCAATATCGACCGGACTCACCGATGCTGGATCTCCTCGCGGCGATCCTCCCTATTGCCCCATGTACCTACCTATTCTGTGAATGTAGGAAATCGCGGTCGGCGGAAAGTCGTAATTGACGACCAGATTGACACCTTTAAAGTCGATACCCCTCGCCATCAGCTCCGTGCATATCAACACCCATATTTTTCCCTCCCTGAAGCACCGGACGACGTTGTCGCGCTGCAAAATCAACGCGAAATACGATCGGACTGTTTGGCGATACGCGTACCGTGCGATCGTATCGATTCGCGATGAGTACCTGTGTCTGCGTTCTGTCTGCGTGAATCACGTCGACGTTTATTCCATCGTATATAAGTTCGTCGAATAACTCCTGCGCCCTTTCTTTACTCTGCACGAACACCAGCACGGGTGGCGAGATTCCCTATTTGGAGAGATTCGATTATAGTATTATCCGTGAGATTGCAAAATTATGAAAATCATCTCGTATCCGACGCGTACCCTTTGAATCAGATTTCTCAGTGCCACGAGTTTACCCCTTTCTGTGCCGACAAATAACAGCTCTTGCTCTACGAGATCGACCGCCGTGTTCCTGCAGCGATGGTCAATAGGAGGAATAATGCTTCGTAAGAACTTGCGCTTTACGCGTAACAATGGACGTACCTCTGTCCGATGGTAACCGTAATGTGACTTTTTAAATTCCGCCGGCACCATTTTCTCACAACAGCGGTGTTGGTCGCGCTGAACATTGCTCTGCATAAATTTTCGTTTGTACACGCCTGTGTTATTTCATCGAGTTGAGCCTTGAAGGATCGCGGTCCGTCTTCGAAAAGCTTGTCCGCTTCGTCTATTATCAACCATTCTACACTATGCAAATGTTACGTATCAATTTGATGTCTTATCGTCGAACCCTTGTTTGGCATTATTGGACGCGTATCGCTTTTGTAACCACTACTTACTTTTGTAATGAAATTGCCGGCGGATCTTGATTCAAGAGGTATACCAATCTCTTTGGCGTTGTGATCAGTATATCTGAAATAGAACCAGGACTAATTTTGTATCGTAACGTAATCGGAGACCTATTGCCATCTTTGTTCCGATCATCCTTGACTCGATCTCAGGAGTCAATGCTTAAGCCGATGTACGTCTTAAAGGATGAGGACCTACCAAATTTTTGGGAGCTCGTTGGCCCATATTTGCTAAGCGCTTGATTAATCTTGCTGATTATATGGATTCTGAAACCATAGCCCTCGCTCAAACGTGTGCACTCTCTGTACGTTTGCTTTGCCAATTCCCTAGTCGGACATAATACGACTGCTCGAAATCCCTTTTTTTGCGGGCCACCCAGTCGATGAATTATGGGTAACAAAAAGGCGGCCGTTTTGCCCGATCCGGTTGGTGCGCAAGCCAATAAGTGTCTACCCTATGCGACACGAGGATAAAAGTATAAGACTTCGTTCGGATTTCCTCAAAGTATCGGCATACGAATGGCTCATTCATTTCCAGCTTAAGAATTGTACCATCTTACCTCCAGCATAATCGGTATCGCTTGCATCTGTATAGGCGTTGGATGCGTATATTTACACTCTTCCATGTTGTTTAATAGTTGTTTCGGTAGTTTATATCGTATTAGTAATTCGTTAAACGTTGTCGCCGGATTCGCTATCCGTGTGCCGGTAACATTTATACGATATTTATTTCGAATCTCATTGATCTAGAAGCGAAAGATGCATTTTGAATGGCGGGAAAGGATTAAGAACTGTCTACGCAAACAGATTCGGTCGATATAGAAAACCTTTTCTTGCTCCCGCTTTAATTTCTCATGTTGCGGCATTATAGTCTTGGATTTTTTTGATTTTCCATCGCCAGCCGAGTTACCAGTTGTCATGCCTCTCAGTAATGTCAAGTCACTAGCGTTCTCTCTAACGTCATCCTCGTGTTTTCTTTTTAAAGGGCCTTTGCCCAATCCGAGTGGCGTTTCTTTATCTTCAACCTTGTCATTTTTTACTGCGGCCGTGGGCTGCTTTCTCAGGAGCTGTTAAAGATATTCATCCTTCAGACATATTTTGCACCGATGCAAACAACCACTAGTTGCTGAATCTTTTTTTGAATTTCATCGAAGTGAGCCGAGAAACATAACCTGTAGTGAGTAAAAATTCAAGTAGTACACCGAAACCGGTGAAAGCGATCTTACCTGAAACCTTTCCGCATCCGATCGAAAACGGCGCATATTCAACTTGGTGCCGGCGGCAAGCTTTTTAAATAAATCGTGCGCGTCCATCGTGTGCGAAGGGGATCGTGGTCCAAAATCGTGGAAAAGGGAAGGATCTATCGCGGCGGTTGACCCACCGCACAAGTGCCGTTCCACACGTGCGTTCCAGAATAGCCAACACGGACAAATTTATAAAACTATATGCGGCTTTTATTCGCCTCACCTTCCACACATGTGCATCAATACGCTTTTTTTGCACACTGCACTTGGCGAGAACAATACTAATTCCGATATAAGCGACAATTTCCCCAACGAGTTATTCCATGGAAATTCAAAATCCAATGTTCCTCCCATGCAACGACAGAGCGAGCGATTGTACAAACACCGATGGTAACGGACCTACTTTGATGGCACCTTCCCCAATACTATATATTATCGGCACAATCCTACAAAATATGCGGATGGATTTGAATCTGATTTGCGGTACGTTATCCTTTTCTCTCGATTGTCCTTACTCGTATTCCTACTCAGGCTAGAAACGCAGTATCGCGGAATAAGGAGTAAGGAATGTGCATGTAAGCTATTTATACGTATAACATATCGGTATGTTATTATATACTTGCACAATTTTACACACAATTTTCACGTAGTTCTCGTCCCGAGGCTTTGCCGCGATCAGACTGTGTTGGATGTATTTATGTCTGTAATGTACGTATCGATGTTGGCGTTGCGAGTTAACGCTTCGCTGCACTGCTACATCTCGGATAACGACACATTGGACACGGCTAAATCTTAAGGAAAGCCTTGACCCTCGCCGTTCGTCGTAGAATGTTATAAAAACGGCTGCAAGGGGAAGCATACTTTATGTCGCCCTTACGTCAAAGTCGTCGATACTTTTTTGGGTTTCTTTCAAATAACAGGCATGGCAGGGCAATCGTACGTTTCTTGCATCAAAATCAATGGTTTTCCTATTCTTCCGCCTATGGTACGTATATTAGTTACTTTTATTACCATCGCGGTATTACCGATCTCTCGGAGATTCGAGTTGAAAGAGTATCGATCTTATCGCATTTAGATGACCGAAGAAATACGGGAGAGCATGAACCGTTACAAAAAGCTTGCGATCGCGATAGAAGAAAGAATAAAGGACCGCTTCGACAAATCCTCAGATCGATATCGTAGCACGGTTACCGTCAAACGAGAAGAATGCCAGGAGGAATCTAGCGGGGACGGGGACTGTCCCAGTAATACCGTGGACAGCTCCGAATCCGAGAGCATCAGCTTCGATACGCTCGCCAACACCGTCATCGCGCCGCTACCCAAAGGGAGCGCGTCCAAGGTGGAAAAATACGCGAACATGGAGGGTAACGGCGGTGGTACGGAAGAAATCGTATCTTGGCACAAAAGTTCCGCCGACGATAATACTTTATCCACGCGCGCATCTTTATACCATGGCTCCACTTCTCAAGCAGGCGCTACATATAAGGACGGAGACGAGAGTCGAAATTTAGAGGAAGATCCAAAGACGAAATCCCCCGGCATCGCCGAAATATCCACAGAGGCCTGGAAACCTCGGGTGCCTAAAACTTTGGATATCATTCCAATAACGTTAAATGGCCCAAGTTGCGATACCAGCTTGGAGCATTTAAAAGATAGATCTACCGATGCCGAGGATACGCCCAAGTTGGTACGTCAAGGTTCCTACGTGCTGGAGACACCGAGTCCCATGCTGCTCGCACATATGCGGACAGAATTGAAAGACTACGTCGATATTCCGAGCACAGCGTACATTCCTACAAGATCGGAAAATACAATGCGACGTAAGGAATGGAATATTGTGCAGGCAAAGGCCGAATGGGAGCATCGGCCGCAGGATCGCGGATTGGCGCGCGCAGCGTCGACGGAAGAAGCGGGCCGTCGTGGACAGGAGATATGCAGGACGCCTGGCGGCGAAAAGATGAGCAAGTCGGTTTCTCTGCAAAGAGATTCGGAGCCTCCGCCAGAAGTGCGCAGAACGACCAGATCGGTCGATTGCATTCGGTCCATGCTCGTCGAAGAGCGTAGCTATCGAAGTACCGATCGGAGCTGGTGCGAGCAATCGCGCGATCTAGCTGGCAGGGAGGAGCGCGATCGAAGGGAAGGTATCTGCGAGGAAATCGGTCTAAAGGCGAGAAGCAGGTTCGAGGGTGCGCCGGGGCACAGGGATAGTCATAGCGCGGCGCGGTCAGGGGAATCGAAGGGCGAAACCGCTCAACATTTTGAGGCGCGCGACTATTCCCGTGGGAGAAGTTTGGAAGATTTGGTAACGTGTCGGTCTGCGGGCGATGCTGCGAGATCTAGCAGCGCCTCCGAAAGACTTATAGGCGTTTACAGAGAAATACAACAAATACACGAGAGGCAGATGCTGGATTTAGTGGCCCGACAACGAGTGGAACAAACTTTGCTGCAGGAAGAATTTGAAAAGCAACAAATGTTTTTATTGGAGGAAATCAAAAAATCCTTTCCAGAAATCCCAATAGCGCGGATCTCGCAGGACGTTCCCCTTGGCACTGCCGGGGCAAGCGAATCGGCGGAAGGTCCCGCAGAGGAGGCGGAGTGCAAAGCACTCCGGCCGAAGGGAAAGGAGGATTCCCCGAGGGAAGAGAACAATCAAGGCCGATTGTCCTGGCCCGACGCTCCTCCGGGGCTGGAGCAAAGCTCAAAGTCGGATCCGTCGAGCGCGAGCGTCCCCTCGGCGGGAAGTCTCGAGGCAGGCCGAGCATTTTTTCCTGGCACGGCCTCGGCCGTTGGCGAGAAGCTGGCGCGCCAAGTGGAAACGGAGGGGCAAGCTGTTGGGACGATCAACGGCGAAGAGGGTGCTCGATCAAATGTGAGCGAACGTAAATACGTTAATGTTAATCGGCAGTTATTTCCCCTTGCTGGAAAGACCATTCACGTACCCATTCCCGATAGTTCGATGCACGCGAATAAGCATGTAAGCCATGGTATTTAGCAGTTCCTAGGAACGCGGAGGGCGGGCCTGAATCGTTTCGTTCCATTCCCAGGTGCGGGCTGCGAATATAATCAATGCTTACGCAAGGGGATATCTCGTACGGAGAATCATGAAGACGGAGCGGGTCGTGGCTTTGAAGGATACCTACAAAGAGGCCCTACACTACATGCTCAAACTTCACGTCGACGCTCCCCTGAATCTGTCCGAATTACAATTTTTGCACCGCCTTCAGTTACAGGTAACGTTCGACCGAACGTCGAACGTCTTTGAAATCTACGCCGCGGAAATGCCTTCTCCCCGTAAATACTGTTTTTCCTCCTATTATTCGCTCATCGGCATTATTCGCTAGTCTCAACACCTTAGAGCGTAGTTCCATTCCAACGCATCTTTTCGGCGAACGTAAGTTTGCACCGTACTCTAGTTTACGACTATTGTTTGCGCGAGCGTACGCGTATACCGCTCTGGTGTACTCTACCTGTCGACCTACTGACCATAGCCTTGTGGTTTTCCCAAGTGCGATGCGGCATCCATCAATATCGTGGAGTTGTTTGCTCAAAGCCCTGCAAAGAGAATGCGAATCATAGCGCAAGACCGCGAACTCCAACGGTCTCGCAGAGAACGTCCCGGCTCTGCTCGATCGTACTCGTTTGCCACCCAGCGGACCTTAGCCAGGAAAAAACTGAAAGAGTATGATTCTGCATTACGTAGTTTTTCTTAAGGACGCTCGTACCGGCCGTTGGGTACGATAGTGTGCCACGCGTATTATCCTCTCGATCCTGCCACTGTGTACTGCCGGTAGATGGATTTTTCATTCCGGATCGTTAAGACAATCATCGACGTATGTACGCACGCCCGTGGCGCGCGTACACGTCGACGATGTTCGAATTGGCTTCTGCATCGCCGTAGTATCGACGACCGTCCTCTTAATCGACTAGCTCGCTTCCAACGCGTAGTCTCGCACATAGTTATCTTTTCTTCATAACCGCGTTATTTTTATCATGATCGGTCGTTGGACGTACTCGATAGTCGATCGATTTACCAGACCGCCCACCGTTGCTCCGTACCATCGAGACGTTTATTTTTTTCCGGTACATCGTCAGGATGGGAGATTACCCGTTACGTCCGGCTGCCCGATCCTGTACCTCAAGATCCAGATGCCAAACCTGGACGTCCGATATTAGGGAGAAGCCCCTCTCGCCCAACATACTTCGTAAGTTTTGCCAGCCATTCCTCCGGGACCAAAGCGCGAGCGAGGATTCGAGAAGGTCAAAGAGTCGCGAGTTATCTCGATGAATCCGATGTTGTATTGCAGATCGAACTATAAGAAGGAGTACGAGCGCCGGTACCGTTCGGAAACCTTGGAGATGAGGAGAGACGACATCCGTGCCTTCGAACATGTCAAATATCGATTATTGTACAAATTTTGTCGCTTGAAAAGCCACTCGCTTAGTGCCTCCGGTTTAATAAATTTATTATAGACGGAAGCTCACCGCGGACTATTATTTTGCGAGGTCTCCCAGAGCCGCCCAGGTGGAGTTCTCTTGCAGGTGGATTCGGTGCACGACAGATCGAGAAGAAGCCGGTATTTTGGAAAATACTCCTTCCGATCGTTCCACCTTCCTCGATTCCCTTATACGCGCTCGCCTCGAATTTTCCGATCGCTCGAGAGACTAGGACGTACGCGATAGCGGGGAAGAAGGTAAGATTTTTGGAGGGCCGGCGCCTCGGGCGTGCCGCCAGTGTCGAAGGTGCTGGACCGAGAGAGGTTCGGCAATAATAGCGAGGTGCGACACCGCCAATGCACGGGCTGGCGCAAAGTGTCGCGCGCTCGAAGTTTTGAACGATGTGCGGTTTACGGACCGGAAACGCGCCACACGGCCATGTCAGTGGCGGACTAATGCCGACTCTACGTCGAAAGGTTAAATGCCCTGAAGTGGGACATGAGTCGGGAGAGCTATTGTAGAGTGACTCATTTCTAACGGATAGTGCTCGAGCCGACGGCTCTTCCGTTCGCTTATCGTTCGTCGCTCACCGACGACGACCTACCGTTTACCGAGCTTGGCGTAAATGCAGTATGCGCGCTCCGCTGGCGGGTGCCTCGTAAGAAGGAAAGAATGAGTGATAACATCAAGGAGAACCCGTTTATCGGACTCTTCTCGACGGTCAATGATGCGGTGTCATTCTCGTCCCAGCAACCTGTCGTCGATGAAGATCGCGACGACGATCGCGCGGTCTCCCCTTCGGACAAGCTGGAGCGCGATGTCGCTCGAGCGAGATCCCCGAGCTCGAAGGCCGAACGAGAGGACGGGCAGCTCGACGACCTCCTCGAGAACGTCTTTGGGCTGACGTTGCACGACCGGAGTAACGTGCCGAAAGAACTAGTGTTTATCGATACCGACTCGATCGAGCATGCCATTTTCGAACGCTTAATGTTGTCCGATCCAAGGTCTAAGCTGGTGTCCGCCAAGGGATCGAAAAGTACCTCCTGCGAGGAACACACCGTGGAAGGGCGGCCGGTGCGTTATCTCTTTGAAAGCTACCGCCGGTTGCAGCTTTACCCGGCACGCCTGTCCTTCTCCGATACCATTAACGATGTACGGAAAATTATACTGCGCAACGTCGGCACTGCCTTGCAAGAGCCGGATTTGTTTCAGGGTCAGGAGGTAGGTATACGTCTTTACTTCTTGTAGAGCGTCGCGACAAATCGGTAAGATGCGGCGTTGGATTTCTTAGGTCTACGAGCAGTTCGTAGCCCTGTTCGTGGATGACGCCGCGTCAAAGGCGGAACTGTCCTCGTTTGTCCATGGCTTGGTAAACGAGCTATGCGCCGACGATCGAGACGATGCCGAATCGATCGTCGCGGCGGCGTTCGCCCCTATTCTCGACATCGTACGGGAGGATGTGAAGCGGAGTAATCTGTCGATCCTTCGACAGTATTGGTTTGCCTTGCTTCAGCTTTTTTCGACGGTGGAACCTTTGGCTAAATTGGTAATTTCTCACGGTACGCTCGAGCGCGCCAACGGCCTGGCTTACGAGAACACTTTGTTAGGCGCTCTTCTTAGTCTGAACTGTTTACCAAAGACCATGGGTGCCCCGTTCGATTTCTTCGAAAAACCTCTGCAGCAGGTAAGGGACTCGTGATTAAAGTCTGCGAGATTGGATATTCGGTAAATCTTTGCGCAACTAATGCGCGTCGTTACACGCTTACGCACGTTCCACGACACGCTGCGAGAAGGTACGCTATTCAAAGATATCGCCTTTTCTCTTTGTCGCAGTCCAGCGCAGCGACGGAAGGAAATATATGGACCGCGCTGGACGCATTGCAGGAAGCGCTGCAGAAGATTTTTCATTCGCTGCTGAAATGCTCGACCGAAGTGCGTGGCTTGACTTTGAGCTGGATAGGAAACTGTCTTTGCGCAAATGCAAACAGGGGAAAGCTCTGGAATGGCCAAAACAACAACGGATTTGGCACCATGTCGTGCGTATCCGATGGATTTATGTTAAATTTGGGAAACGTACTGTTGAGACTGTGTCAGCCGTTTTGCGCGAAGCCTTGCGACTCTTCGGCACCCAAGATTGATCCAACCTACTGCGCAGCCGAGGTTAGTGCTCGTAAATTTGCATTAGAAAGGCGGGAGAGAGCTTGAGCAAGACGGATCTTCAGGTAACGGACGCGAAGGACGGTCAGGCTCGAGGTGTACACTTGAGTGGCATGGCCACCGAAACCTGCTTAATACCAGCCCCGGAAGGTCGCGGTCGGCCGGTAGCAAAAAGTTTCGCTTTCATCACAGAGTGTTTCTTCTTCACTCACCGGGCACTGGATCTGGGCTACAGAGTGGTACTGGACAAGTTTCAGAGGTTTGCGCACCATTTATACGCCCTTTAATCGTGCGCTATGTACGAGCCTGGCGCACAAGGCGATTGCAGGCGTAACTGCGCCCAATGTCGTCGATAACTCGTGCTCACGCCCGTTCCTCCGAAAATTTGTAGAACAAGTCAGGATTTGGCTCGGATACAGAGGGTTTACAACGACGCTCAAACCGGAGGCAGCATGGAAGTTTTGGAAGGAATAACGCAACGCATGGAAATGGAAATGTCAAAGTACGCGCCATGTACGAAGATCGACGTTATTAACGGAGCATCCTATAGCTTCTTTTTATCGGATATCGAATACCATGCTTTATCGCAGAGCCAAATGGCGTCGATCGAAGGCAAACGCGTATTCTAACGTACTTTCTAACACGAACGTTACATTGTAGATATTTATCGTTAAGAGCCAGTCTCCTAGCACCGGAGATGTTAAATCTGCTGGCAAAGTTTCACGCGACTACGGCCTTGTGGTTGGTTCAGGTGAACCTAGAAGACCTGGCGGAGGAGGAGGAGGAGAGCAACAGGGAGGACTATATGCCCAGGCAATGTAAAGAGCCGATATTTCCACTGCCGGAGCTCGCCCCCGACACTCTAAGGTGCGTTACAATCGATATATCGGCCACCAGCTCGCGGGCTGGTACGCATCCGTGCGTGGGACCGAAGGCAGGTGGGAAGACGGTCGAGGAACATTTACGCGCCTCGTGTGTTACAGCTGCATTCCAGAATTTCTAGTGGAAAACACGATCGAGTTTCTCTGCGTGTTGCGACGCTTAAGCCCAAACACCTTTGAGGAGCAAGGGCTGTCCTTTTTGAATCCTGTATTGACGGAGGCAAGTTTCGGTCAAAAGTAGGCCGTAAGCCGTAAGCAAACGGAGAGACAATGATATATAAGATCGAATGACGTTAGATTATAGTACTGATGGAGTCTGAGCGACGATTGTACAATCCTCATTTACGCGCACGTTTAGCCGAGGGCTTGGAGGCCCTGCTACCGACGAACGACGAGAGCGTCACCACGGTGACCGCTAATTTAGGCACCTTTCACAGACAACAATTATTCTCTTTACACCCGCACAGGCGACAGGTCAGTACTGCACTTTACCCAGCGAGGTCAGGTTCTCAGATTTGCGGAAAGATCCTTTACGAGAGAAAGCGGTAAAGCATGGAACGCGAGCGCGTCGAGACCGAAGTCGTTCTAATCGGCGGCGACGGCGGCGGCACCTCGTCGAACATGAAATTTTACGATCCCTCGCACCTCGACACTCACAATTATTTATTAAAGAAAATCGACGCTTGCGTATTAACGGGCATAAACGTTCCCTTTTCTGTGATGTAGATTGTTGTCAATTTACTCCATGTCTTTGTAAGCATAGAGATGACAGGCCAAAGCGTACAGTTCGAGCAAAAGTTTAATTATCGCCGCCCCATGTACGTTATCATGGAATATTTGTGGAAATTGGCCGAACATCGCTCGAACTTTATGTGAGTACCGGCGAAAGCTCCTCGTTCCATCGGATTCGTACGCTCGAATCGACACGATAAATTACGCACGCACTCCCCTCTCCGTTAAACGTGCCATTGCAGATCCTTAGCCGAAGAGGCGGAGGCCAATATGGAAGCCGTACAGCCACCCTTGTTTTTGCGCTTCATCAACCTTTTGATGAACGATGCCGTCTTTTTATTGGACGAGGCGCTCTCCAATATGGCACAGTTGAGGCAAATGATACACGCTAGGTAAAGAAAGAGCGAGAAAAAAAAAGTACTCGCGGGGAAAGCTTTCGGAGCTTCGACGTCCTTTGGCGATTTCGATGAAATTTGCACGCATCCGCGATAAGCGTAAGCGCGCGATTAATCGGAGAATCGCGCGAAACGCGGCCACCGACCTCGTACCTTTGATCGAGGAAACGGAAAGCGTAGATGGCGGTAGGCGTTTTTGCGGAGAGCTTTCGCGATGGTTGGGCTTATCGTAGCTACGGGGACTGGTGCCGTGCCGAGATATTTCCTTGAAATCCACGAGGGCCGGTACCGAAGTTGACCCCGTCGAAGAGAGGCGCTTCCGCGCGTACATTGACAGGATCGTGGTTGTCCTTAAGGGAGAGCGGCGAGTGGGACAAGCTACCGCAGCATGAGCGCGATCAGCAGGCCGGCTACTTGCAGCACGTTGGCATGATCGCACGATTCGACAACGTACTGGGACGAAAGACTATACAAGCCTTAAAGATGCTGACCACCGAGATTAAGTCCATCTTTTGCCACTCGACGATGGTCGACCGCATAGCCTCGATGCTTAATTATCTGCTTCTGCAATTGGTTGGCCCCAATAAGAGGAATTTGAAGGTACGGGCCGATCCTGCCTCCGGACGGGGCTCGAGCGCCGACCAAGCTTACCCGATCGGTCTCGAATCGTTTCCAGGTTAAGGATCAAAAGGAGTACGGCTTCAACCCGGCGAATCTGGTGTTGAACATCTGCGAGATTTACATAAATCTGAGCAAAAGCGAATCCTTCACGCTGGCAGTTTCGCAAGACGGTCGGTCCTACGGTCCGGAGCTCTTTACGCTCGCCGACAACGTATTGGGTGCGTATTCGCCTCGGCTGCCCGGCCCCCTCGCCCTCCGATCGACTCTTTGACCGACGCCCTTTCCTTGCAGTGCGCATCGGCGGAGTGGGCATATTGGGAGATTTGGATCGATTCGCCAAGAGCGTCATGTCGGCGGCCAATCAGAAGAGGGAGGAGGAGGAGATTTTGATGGGCGCGCCGGAGGAATTTTTGGACCCGATCATGTCCACGCTGATGGCGGATCCCGTCATCCTGCCGTCCTCCAAGATAACCGTCGACAGGCAAACCATAGCGAGGTGACTTTCCTTTACGTCCCTAACCGTAGCGCCCAATGTCGGCCCTAACGATCCCCTCACCCGCCCTCTCGATCTTCGTCAGGCATTTGCTGAGCGACCAGACCGATCCGTTCAATCGGTCCGCTCTCACCATGGACATGGTCAAGTCGGACACCGAGCTTCGGGACAGGATACGAGAGTGGATATCTCGGAAGAAGGGGGAAATGCCATCGTCCAGTCGCCAATGATCGCCCCTTGGCCAAGATAACCTACACGCGTGTAACGTTACATTATCGGTTATTTTCTTCGGTCGATACTCGGGAACATAATGGATTTAAGGTAGTTGACGAATGGTGCCTCTTGAATTTCCCCTCATCTACCCAGACCGCGGGAATCGAGATCGAGAAGCGATCTCTCGTCGCCTCTGTCGCGCTTTAAAGCGGGTGGTCCTTTAAGAATGAAATGGACGAAGAGAGGAGCGTGGAAAGCGCCGCGGGATGACAGCGGCGCCGCGCTCGCCGCGCAATAATTGGTCGTGGGGCGTGTCGTAGCTCGTGTTGCAAACGGAAAGGAGATTTGCGTATTATTTATTGCGTCGCTCGATGGATCCTCGCGGCATACTCGCGCAACGTTGCCCTTCCCGAGAGACGTCGGTCCTCCTACCGGCCGGTAGGTGTCCCTCCGACGCGTTCAGGAGGAATTCCAAGATGAGCCTTTGCCGTCCAGGCGCGGGAAAAAATTCGGCGGAGCATCGGTTCGCTGGTCCGGCCAGTCCTCTCCTCTGGTCCCGCGAATAGAAATATTTCCATACTTTGGCGCGAGCCGCGGATCGAGGATAGAGAGCGGAGGCTGGCGGCGGACGGCCGCGCTGCGTCCACGGTGCGCCCACGGTGCGCGCTCACAGTGCGTTCGAGAGTTCCCCAAAGTCCAGGACGTACCAGGGTGAGCGCGACCTGACGGCTTCTCGCACGACGTTGCCACCGTATCCTGCGGGGGAAGAAAGCGACGAGAGGTTGAGAGGGGTTGAGAGGTCGACGGGGTGGAAGCGAGCTCGCGGAAAAGGAAAGAGCACCTATGAACAAGTCTGCCGGCGGCGCGGCCTCGGCGTCCGTCGCGCCATCCCCCACGTGAACGACCCTCCTTAACGCTCTCTCCTCCTTCAGCCTGCGAATGACCTCCGCCTTTCCGCCGCTTCTCGCCGTCGGCTCCTTCTCCTCAAACCCGGCGTATTCCCCTGCGGGAATGCAATGGGACGTACATCGCGTCGTTCCTTCTCTCGAAAGCTTACCCGAGCCTCGATCGAGCTTACTGACCCGCCGCGTCAAATTTGAGCCTGTTGGCGTAAACGTTTTCCGAGGGTATACCGAGCCGCGCCGCTACCGGCTCGATGAGTCGCCGAAAGCCTCCGGAAATGAGGAAGAGCTCCTTCTGGCGCGCCCGCAGATCTCTCATCAAGCTCCTGAAGCCGCGAAGTTTTTGGCTAAGTTAATCGAGAAGGGATCCGGGCTCGAGAATGGAGCGCGGAGGATGGGCGGGAGGGTGGTGGAAGGATGGCGCTTACTCGATCCCCGGCGTCAACTTTGGCGGATTCGCGGCCAGGAATTCCTGCACCTGGCTCAAAGTCGGCCTTATGATGTCCAGCCTCATCCCCAGGGAGCGCTCGAAGGTGACGTTGCCCTGCATTGCGCGGCGAGTCCTGTAAAACGCACGCGCGGCCACCTTAGCACAGCCGCCGCCGAGCGGTGGCCCCCTCGGGCCCCGTGTCTCGAGTGAACCGCGCCAACTTACAGTTCGCTCACTTCGTCGCCCTTGCCGCAAAACTTGGCGAGCTCGTCGATGCCCTCCTCCCGGATGACCGTCGAGTCGACGTCGAACGTCACCGCGTCCGCGTCTCTCCACAAGAGCTTCGCTTCCTCCAAGTTTGCCATCTGCTGGATATCGAGGCGAAAGTAGAGAAGGACCGATCGTGCGGGACACCCGCGAGTAGAAGGCCGACGCAGCTGTCCGGCGAGAGCCGATCGGTGGGTGGACGTTTCACTGGCGGAAGAAAGCACCGAGTAGGAGAGGCGGCCCCTTCGAAGAGCGCGATCCGGTCGATCGATGCCAAAGTTCCCGAAGGGAGGGCGCGATCTCGTAATCGTTTCCGCTCAGATCACGTGATTAGACCGATCGGCCGAAGGCAAGGCTCTATCGGTGCGCGGCTTTCGAGGGCCGAGCAACGTTCGTTCTCTCTCTCTCTCTCTCTCGCTCGCTCGCCCAAGGCCGCTCGCGAATCGAGAAACGTTTCGCCGGAGCCCGGAGATGGGTCGCCTCGCCTCGCCGCGGCGTGGAAAGGCGAGAGCGATACTTGCCTCTCGATGCGGGTTCGCTGCTGGCGGCCGTGGGCTGGCGCGTGGACTCGGGCACTCGCGTGCTCGTGGCCTGGCGGGTGGGCGCGAGTGGCTCGCTCGGCCGAAGCGCCGAGTCGCGGCTGGTAACCACCCGGCCATTGTGCAACGCGATAATGGGATTTTCGCCGGCATTATCCGATCCCGAGCGCCGCCGTGGCCGAGTGTCCGATGGAGAACGATAAGACGCACCACCTCCCCCCCCCCCCACCCCACCCCCCTCTTTTGGACGACTCGAGCCTCACCGGCGATCGGCTATCGTTCCGCTCATCTTTTCACGTGCCTCCTCGCGAGATCGAATGCGTCCGATAGAGGCCGAATGTGATTTTATTTTTCGGACTTATCGCGCGACTACTCGTAACGCGTCCCTGGCTTCGTCGGAGAAGGCGTGTGCCGATAAGGCATCGCGTAACACCGCGCGAAACGAATGCCGTGCCGGTGCTAGATTCCCCGATCCTGCAATAATCCCCCACGCTCGCGCCTTTTCTGACCTCGAAGCGTGCGATGGGCGTTTCGTCATGTCGCGATTCGCACGATCCGAGAGGCGCGATTCGATAAGATTGCGTCACCGGCCATCGCGATCGATGCCTTTTCCCACGTAACCGCCGAACTATCGAATCCACCGAATCCGGGCATCCGCGTTCTTGCGAAGAACGGGACGAATCGCGGGGGAATCGCGCGCTCGAGCCGCCGCGTCGGTCTCTTTGCCACCGACGAGGGCGCGGAATGCGTACGCGCGAAAACTTATCCACCGAGGCTGCGCGACGCTCGTGTCGTTTGGCGCCACGGTAGCTTTCCCCCCCACTCTCGCCTGCGGCACTTGCCTCCCTCTGGCGGGAGAAGGTGTCAAGGAGGGAGCGTCGCGTCGCGTCGGCTCGGTCGGTCGATTCGGAGGGACGACGATCGGTGAGGCGGGTAAGGGTGACCGCAAAAGCGCGGTCGGTGTCGCTCTCCGCTTACGAATCGCCGTCTCGTCGATATCGATCGAGCGGAAGATAACGGCGCGGATAGGAGCGAAGCTCTCTCGGAACTATCGGCGGCGGAGGAGAGAGCGGGCCGGGTCGGCCGCAGTCGCTTCACCGCCGTTTGGCGGGAAGGGAGGAATCGAAAAAGCTCGCGACGCGCAGGACGTATCTCGTGGGAGACGGCTCTGGGCTGGTCGGAGCGCGAGGGAGGATGAGAGGAGAGAGAACGGCTCGCGCCTTCGGGATAGTCGAATCTCGGCGGAAGAGCGAGGCGGCTCGAGGAACCCTCCGGCGAACGCTCGAACGGCCCTTCGAAGTGGTTTAGGGCGAAAGAAGGCCCCGCGAGTTCTTCCGATGCACTCGCCTGCCGCAAATCTGGGCCCCTCCTTCTCGGCTCCCTCGCTTCTTCTCCTGCCCCTACTCCCGCTCCTTCCTCTCCTGGCTCCTTGGCCGCTCGTCCGGGCGCGCGCCGAGGACCCTCTCTGCCAGCCCTCCCTGAGCATCCCCCTGGAGAGGGCCAAGGTCCGCGGATTCGAGAACGGTAGTTTGCTGCACGAGGGGCTGGTCTATCCGCCGGATCTCCACTGGATCGCCGACGGCTCGATTCGCGGCTGCGTCTGCAGGCTGCGAGCGTGCCTGAGGAAATGCTGCGAGGACCGGGAGATACTCGGGGAAGGCGACCGGCCGGAGTGCGTCGAGCTGCCGGAGGGAGGATCGCCGCCGGATTTGCGCCTCGAGGAGGATCAGCTCGGGCCCGAGATCCGGCACGTGGGCCAGCTCCGCGAGCGCTTCCTCCTGCTGAACGATAAAACCTGTCCCGGCATGTCCTACATCCTCGAGCCGGAGGACTACGAGGACGACGAGTTCGTCCTGCAAGCCAACGGCACGCTACTCTCCGCGGGCGCCGTTCTGCCCCAGTGGGCATACTGCCTGGACTGGCAGGAGTCCTCGAGGAGGATCGCGGTCCTGGTGTGCGTCCTGCCGGGCACGGAGCCCTCCTCCGAGAACGAGCAAGTGGTCTTCCACATCGGGATGGCCGTCTCCGTTCCCTTCCTCTTCCTCACCTTCCTCATCTACGCCATCATCCCCGAGCTTCGGAACTTGTACGGGAAGACGCTGATGTGCTACGTCGCCTGCCTGGTCCTGGCCTACGCCTTTCTCGTCCTGGCCAACTACGTCTACCTCGGACCGGCCCTGTGTCACTGCGTGGGTAAGTGTCGAGCGCGAGTGCCCGGCCGCCTCCCTCCTCCCTCGCGCTCGCGACACTCTCCGCTTCGCGGGAGTTGGCCGAAAGGGCCGCGACTCGCCGCTTTCGGAGAGCACCTTCTGGCGGGTAGGCCCTCGCGAGGCCTCTCTCCGGCTCGCGTCTTTCAATCGAACGGAACTCCGCGACGGGCCTTTTCGACCATCGACTCGAGATTCCCCCCTTTTCGCCTCTCGGCTCTGGTAGGTCCGGACAGCGGGCCCCGGGCTGGTAGACTCGCGCCGACGGGCCGACAGGCCGACGCGTGCATCCGGGAAAGGAGGAGAGCAAGCCGCGCTCCGACTTCCTAGCCCTTCGAAGGCGCACGGCCCGGGGAATGAGGCGTGGGAGACTGCCTTCTTCCCCGGACTTATTTACCATTGCGGTCGTATTTCCGCACGGGCGTTGCGATAATCGGAGGCTGCACGATAACTTTCTTTCCTGGGGGCCTGGAAATTGGTCGCGGTCTCGTTAGTAATGGCCGGGGAACCGACCGAGACGTACCGGTAAGGCGCTCGAACATGTCGCCGGACAAGCGCTCGAGCCTTCGAGTCCTCTCGCTGCTTTGGCTGCGCCTGGCCCACCTCGGGACCGGCCTCTCCTGCTCGAGCACCGCGGAGCCGGCCATCGTGGCCCGGAGCGGTGCCTCCGGTTGGAGCGAGGAAGGGAGCACCGCCGAGGGCTGCACCGCGAGCAGACCCTGCCTCTCCCTCTGCTGCGCCCTCGGCCAGTTCCTCGAGGGCGAGGAGTGCCGGCGGCTCGAGAACGAGACGGCCGCGCTGCCGGCGATCTACACGCACGAGCTCGAGCCGGAGAATCTGACGGTGAACGAGGAGAATTTCCTGGTTATCGCCTGGAATCCCTGCGAGCCTGGCAGCGAGAGGTACGCGCTCCTGCCCGAGGACTATCCGGACGAACGATGGTACCTCCTGCGAAACGGCACGATCTACAAGCCGCTCTCCCTCGAGGAGGAGAGGTTGGACTACCGCGAGTACTGCCTGGCGGCGCTGCGAGGCTTCCCCGAGTACGTCGCGCTCTTCTGCTACGATGCCACGGCCGAGGTGCGCGGCGCCGCTCAGGAGAGGGCCGATGGCGCGGTCCGGCCGATCGGCATGATCGTCTCCGTGCCCTTCTTGGCCGCCACCTTCGTCGTTTACTCGATCCTGCCGGACCTGAGGAACTTGCACGGACTCACCTTGCGCGGATACGTCGGCTCGCTGGCGATGGCCTACGTCTTCCTGGCCGTCGTCCAAATGACGCCGCAGTCTCGAATCTCCGACGGGCCGTGCATCCTACTCGGTATACGTTTTCCCACCTCGACTCGCCGTCGCTTTCTCCTCCCCTTAGCTCCTCCAAAGAATCCCTTTCCCGGGAGAAGGGCCGCCGGACAGAGAACTCCTCGAGGGCCCCCTCGATCGTAAACTCGACGCCGGGAGTCGCCTTTTCTCGCCGAGAAGCGAGAAGATACGGCGCGGCCGGCCGGCGGCGGGGGGGGGGGGTGCGAGTCGGAAGGGCCGCGATGCAGGATTCGCGCCGCCTTTGAGAGATGCGGGATGCGGTTAACCGGCCGGTGAGTAAATTCTTTCTAAACCAGCCAGTCGGGGCTGACGTATCGCCGAGTATGGATGTTTCGCGTTATCGCACCCATCGCGCCCTCCTTCTGTGCGGCTCGCTGCTCCTCCTCGCGAACCTGGCGCGAGGTTTGCCTCCGAACGCCACGGCTCGATCCGTCGATCTACCTTTGGCGCCGAGCGGCCGGCCCCCCAAACTCGACAACGTCCCACCGGTGCGCTACGGAGGCGAAGACGAGGGGGGCCGAATTTCGAGCGCACGGCCGCCGTCCGCGAAGAAGGCGAGCTCGAGCACGAGCAGGAGCGCGACGACCGAGCCGACGGAGGAGAGCTCGACGCCGATCTGCAATTCGACGCGACCCTGCATTCCGCTCTGCTGCCCGCTCTTGACTCGCACGGAGAAGGAAAAGTGCGTGAGGATAAACGAGACTCTTCGGTTCCCGGGCGTGCACGACCCGTGGACGCTCGCCCCGACGAACCGGACGGTCGACGAAGCGACCTTCGAGCTGTTCGCCTGGGATCCCTGCGCGGGCGGCGAGAGGTACACGCTCAGCCCGGAGGAATTCAAGGAGGACGAGTACCTGCTCCTGGCAAACGGATCCATCTACATGAGCAATCTGGGCGTCTGGCTGGCCAACACGCGCTACTGCCTCGGCGTCGTGCAGGGACTGGCCTACGACGTGCTCCTGTGCTTCGAGAACGATACGTCCGAGGAGGAGGCTGCCGACAAGATCGCGCTGGCCTTCCCCGTCGGGCTGCTCATCTCGGTGCCCTTCCTCCTGACCACCTTCCTCGTCTACGCCTTTCTACCGGAGCTGGGAAACATGCACGGCCGCACGCTGCGCGGCTACGTCCTCTCCCTCCTCGTCGCCTACGTCGACCTCGCGATTCTGCAGATGATGCCGCAGGAGATAATACCGGACTCGGTCTGCGTAGCCATGGGTACCGTACACGGCGCACCGCGACCCCCGCGACCCCCCCGACCCTTCGCGCGATTCCCCAAACTTCCCGCCCTCCGTCCGGCCCCCTCGCCCGGCCTCGCCCCTTCTTCTAATCTTTCTCCTTCCATCGTACGTTTCAGCCTTCGTCATACATTTCTCCTTCCTGGCGAGCTTCTTCTGGCTGAACGTCATGTGCTTCGACATATGGTGGACTTTTGGGTAAGTTTCCAGAGACTCGTGTTTGGCCTCGATCGCCATTAGGCGAAGCGTGCCCGTGCCGATGCCGAGTTTCCGCGCGCCGTATACCCTTCGTTCCGTCCATTAGCCTTATTGCCGATCGAGGGTCGAGAGAAATTTGATAATCGGCAAACAGCGGAGGAAATTAATAGCGGCGGAGCGCAAATTAATATCCGGTTCGTGAGGGCACGTGTACACCGTGCAAACATTTCCGAGTTTATTTCCATCGGCGCGCGCGCGGCAAATGACTCGTCTCGGTGGGTTTGCGCGCGGGGACCTTCGTAATAGCCTCTCGACCGACGCACACCTATCCGTCTCTCTCCCCCGCTACCCCTCTCCCCGGCCTCCCTGTACTCGGCATACGACGCCACCCATCTTCGGGCGTCGGCCTTGCGCCGTCCTTTCCAAGTCGATCCGTCCTCCCTCGAGTCGGAGAATTGGGGCGGCGAGTGGGAAACGGGTTTGGCGATCGAGGGAGAGAGGAGAGAAGAGGTTTGCCGAGTCGAGCGGCGGTACGCGCGGCGCGTTTCATCGAAGGCGCGTCCCTTCGAAGCTGGCCACCGCTCAGCCTCGCGAAGCGCTCCGATATATACAGAGCGGCCAGGTGTGGATCGAGCAAATCACGAGGCTTCGTCCAAACAAATCTCGCGGAGCGCGCTTCGGAGCGACCTTGGCGGCTTGATCGATGGCTCTGGACCGGCGGAGCTTCGTTCAGCGGAGTGCGCGCCGATCGGCCGCGGCACCCCTCGGACGTCCCGTCGCTTTCGACAACTTGTCCCTCTCCTTCCAACCTTCCCTCCGCCTTTCGCGACACGCCCCTCGGACGGACGACTCGCCGAGGTCGCGCCTTCAGCCCCGATCCTCCCCGTCGACGTCCGCGAGCCGTCACTCGCCGCACCTCGCTCGAGTTATCGCCCTTATCGTCCGCCGCTGTCCGCGCGAACGATACCTCCCGAACGCTCGCTCGACGATTCTCCCCAAAGAATCGCGCGACGATTACTCTTCGTCGGCCGCCGATACGCCGTCGCGTTGCTCGATATCGGCCTCCCCTGCCCCTCGCCCGAGCATCCTCCGGCGCGATAACGATCGAGCTCTCTCGGCCGAGCCAAAGGGTTCGCCGGCTAATCGCGAGTAAACGGGCCCTCGTTGCGCAAGGCGCCTCCCGTCCGTGTCCTCCTATTATCGTCCTATCGTCGTATCGCCGTATCGCCGTATCGTCGCAGCGGCGTATCGGCGTATCGTCGCATCCTGTCGGAGTCGGCGAGCGATCCTAAATCGTCGATCGTCAGGGAAGGCCCGCGCGGCCGACGTCGGTCGGGCATCGGGGTCTTTCGACGCGGACGACGATTGGCCGGAGCGGAAGCTCTCCTTTTCCAGGCGCGACACGCGTGCGAGATGTGCGATGGACGGGCAGAGAGCGGGCGCGCGCATCGAGGGTGCCCCATCGGTGCCACCTCGGGACGTAATGGCGCGCGTTAATTTCCCCCGGGTCTGGCCGCCGGCGCACCTCGAGGCCCCCCGGGCGCGGTCGAGCGGCTGGCAAGAGGACGGCCCGCGTGGGATGTATCGAGCGAGAGCGCACTCTTCGTACCCTCGATCCCCGCGCGACTCGCTCCGCCCCGTCCCGACGGACGCGCTCGTTTACGCGCCCTCTCCTCGTCTCCTTCCTCGCTTTCTCCGAAAAGGACGGGCACGCCGGTGCGTGCCTCGCCAGCTCCGCTCCCCTTGGGTGGGGCCCTTTTCTCCCGGAAGTACAGCGCGTTATCTGAAACCGCAGATGACATACTTTGACGCGGCGCGCCGGTTTACACGCCGATATACGTATATATGCGCGAAAGGCAAAGCTTCCGCCCGCGTCCGGCCGAAAGGTCTCTCCGGTGCGAGGACGCGAAGACGCTACGGCGATATCCTCTTTCAGCGGATTCCGGTCGCCGCAGGGCAGCGTCAAGCAGAGGGAGCGGAAGAAGTTTACCGTCTACTCGATCTACGCTTGGGGCAGTGCCTCCGTACTCACCGGAGTCTGCCTCGTCATGGATTTCGCTCCGGGAATTCCCGAGCACTTTATCCGGCCGCAATTCGGAGAAAGGAGTTGCTGGTTTACGAGTAAGTTGTCCCCTCTCGCCGCCGCGCCGGCACTCATTACCCTACCCGAGGAGACGGCTCCGACGTCGCTGCGACGATCGGGGGGACGACGATTCGCGATCGCGCCCTCCAGAGGGTCTCCCTCTCAAAAGGATCTCCCTTCCCTTGCAGCCGATGCGGCCAAGGCTATATACTTTTACGGCCCCATGGGTGTCACCGTCGTCTGCAACATTTGCCTCTTCGTCTCCACGGCCTTGAAGATCCTGCGGCACAAGCAGGACACGGCTCGCCACCTGAAGGGCACCGACAGTAGGCGGCACGACGACAACAAGCAATGGTGGGTCCTCGCGCCTCGACGTCCTCGGATCTTGCGGAACGACCGCGACTCTCCTCGCACCGCTTCGCCCCACGCTCCAACGTCAAAAGTATTTTTAGACCTGATCCCCCTGAAACGCGTAACGCGGAGACACATTCTCGTGCCACGGTTTATTTGGATAATCTTGAGATCTCGCGAGCCGGCAAACATACGGTCGCCGATCGCGAGGCGCTCGTCATCCACCCTCCGTTCTTTTGCGCGGATATGTATCGCTCGGCTCTCGGAGAAACGGCCGTTTCGAGCTCCTCCGATTCCATTCGCTTTTCTTCCCCTCGCTTCTCCCCCTTTCCCCCCTTTCCTCTCGATCGACCTCCGCCGCCTTACCTCACCAGGCGCCACCGCGCTCCTTCGGCCTAGGGCCTGCCCCTTGACGCCTACTCACGTCCTCCTTTCTCACGCCTTACCCGCTTTCCCCGCAGGTTCAATCTCTATCTCAAGCTGTTCATCGTGATGGGCATTAATTGGTCGATGGAAATCGTCTCCTGGCTCTGCCAAGACGCGCCGGCGTACGTCTGGTACATCACCGATCTGACCAACACCTTGCAAGGCCTGATAATCTTCCTGATATTCGTCTGGAAGGAAAAGATAAAACGACTGCTGCTGAAACGACTCGGCTGCCGAAGCCGTGGCGTGCTCTCGAGAAATTCCACTCGCAGCGTTTATCACAGCTCGGCGTCCCGCACGTGCACCACCTCGGCGGCCACCCTGCAGGAGAGAATCAATCCTTACGCGGCCGAGGCCAGCTATCGGGCCAAGCCCCTCTCGGAGGAGAGCGATTGCGCCTGACGCGCCCCTACGGCAGTCCGAGTATTTTCCGTGCACTTTAAAAACTTCTTTATCACCTTCATCATCGACGACGAGTCATCCTATCCACGTAGGAGCTACTTGAATAAGTGGAATAAGAGGGAGCTCTCGATCGCACCGCGAGGTAGGGATCGATCTTGGCCTTCGATCGAAACAACGAATATTTGCCCGATGCAAGGATCTCTCGTGCAAGATTGTTAGAACTTTAGAGGCGCTTCGAGCTACGCCCGATAACGCTGGGCGGTGTGTCTTTCGTTCCTGTATTCTTCTCCTTGAAAAATCCGTGTCGCTTGAAATAAATCGTCGTCGAGTTTAGAAGGACGAGTTGGTCGAGTATCCCCTTTCCCGCCCGAGCTTCCTCTCCGCCGAGAACCCGTGCCTTCGGTCCTGCAGCGAGCTCTTCGATGGATCTCGGAAGCCGTTGGAGAAATGACGCGCTGGACGGGATGGTGAAGAGGGGTTGGTTGCGCGGGTAAGCGCGGCGACCGTGCCACCGCGAACGGATACAGAAGCCTGCCGCACTCTTACCGGTCTACGTTATTTATTCGTCGCATTATCGAGCGCATGAAAAACCAGAAGAAATTACAAAGTCGTCGCGAAATCGCGTTTTAGTCTACCAGCGTAGGGAGAACCCACGCTCGTTCGTCCTTCTCTCTGGCGGACCAACGCTGGTCCGATCCTGAGGCGGCTAATTTACACCGGTGGGCCATTCGCGCTCGCGCTCGTCCGGCCTCGAAAAAACCGCCATCTCTCTTTGCACTTTGACACTTTGACCACGGACGAGTATGTACATTCTAGGGCCGAGGTAACGAGTAACTTAGAAACTACAGCCTAGTATGTATAGAAACTCGAAATATCCGTCGGAAGCGCGATTCGCTCCGAGGGCGCGTTTAAAGCTCTGCCCAAAATGGCGGGCGAGTTCGGATGGTCTTTTTTAAGCGAACATGTCCTCCCTGTCGGCTCCCACTCCGTCGCCGTCCTCCAGACTGGAAAAGTTCAGGAAGTGCGCCGGTCTGTGCACCTCGTGGTAAAACTCCTTCGGGTTGGCCAGTTGCAATTCGTACTTCATGTTTGGATCGTGCCTCACGCCTGAAGCGAAAGTACGTTGATCGGCGGGAACCGATTAAGAATGGTAGGCGCGCGTCGCTTACCCATGAAATTGTAATTCCAAGAACCCTGGCTGGGCACCATGAAGAACCCGAGGAAACGATCGGACAGCAGCATCTGCACCTTTTCGTAGTGGCTCGGCAGGTAGCCCTTCGGATTATTGCCCTTGTCGGTATTCTGCTTCCCCCACTCGAAGCCACTGAAACGAAGGGGGATCCTTGTGCTCGAGGTACCTTCGAAAGGGGTGGAAATGAACGGCGCTCACCTTGGAGTCAACTTGTAGGCGGTAAGGGAGCAGGAGCCGGGTGTAAAGCTGCAGGTAATGACGATCGTCTTTTCTCCATCCCACATGGAATTATCCGCCATTATTCTGGCATGCGTCGATATGTCCTGAAATATGGAAATAATGAAAAGTAAAAAAAACTGGGAAATGAGGAGGGAGGGAGCATTGATTTGGCAAGGGCGTCGCTCGTAGCCTCGGAAGGTTCGAGCGCGTTCGTACCTGGGGCGATAATTGGGGCAACTCGTTGGGTTGGGTGTGAATCCAACCCAGAGGCTCCATCTCCTTGAGGTATTGGTGATTCGGCAGCGTGTTGGGCAGGTGGACGGTCTGATGCGTGCCCCACTGCGGAGCCATGACAATACACCTGATCTCCTTGACCTGCGGATTGTCCGGCGGGCTGATACCGTAGAGGTAGCCGGCGATCTGCAAAGGGAGCGCGCGTCAGTCGGCCGGCCGGGGGGCGGAGCGCGCCGGAGGGCGGACGTACAGACCTGGGCCCGTAGGTCGGAGATGGTGACGAACTTTTTGAGAACGTTCTTCGGCAGGATGTAGGTGTAGCCGGTTTCCTTGATGTCGTCGGACGACACGTAAATGTGATTGGTCCTGAGGTGAAGGTTGGTCGCCGAGATGGCCCTGACCCGCCACTCGGTCTTCGAGCTGAAGGTCTGCGTCTCGTAATTCGAGGTGGTGGCGGTAATGATCTCGTCCCCGTGCTTGTTGACGGTCCTGGTGGTGGTGGCGGTCAGCTGCGACTGCTCCTTCGTCTGCTTCTCGATCTCGGCGATCTGCTGGCGCTGCGCCGAGGGCGCGCTTATCTCCATCCCGAGGATTATGTCGCGTATCTCGGACTGCGTCAGCGAGGCGACGTTCACGTTGTTCTTCTTTCCGTAGTCCGCCAGTATCAGGTCCTTCAGCTGGACCTCGACCTTTATCCACTCGTCGTCCGTCAAGGAGGGCCATATGTGGTGGGGCTCCGTGATGGTGGTCTTGTCGGGCTTCAGGACCACCTTCGTCCTCTCGGTGTTGACGTGCAGCGCCCGCAGGATCAGGATGAGCCGCGAGAAGGCCGTGTAGGAGGATATGGTCTTGAGCCAGTCGTCGTAGAGATTGAAGAGGACCATTTGCGGCTCGGTGGCCTTCAGTATGAGATCGCCAAACTTCTCGACCTTGAGGCACGCTTGGAAGGGCAGCTGAAGCTCCGAGCCCTTGATCACGATATTGGGAAAGTCGAGCAAGTGCACCTCGAGGGGGTCCAGCATGCCCTTTCTCGTCACGATGATCTGCTTGGGCTGCTCCTCGACCGGCAGCGAGCGAATGAGGGCCGCCACTTCCTCCGCGGTTTTCCACTTTGCCAGCTGGCCCAATCGCTTCTGGCCGGCCCAAACCGAGGTGTGGATGATCTTGAGGAAGAGCTGTCCGGTTCGGGGATTGAAGATGAATATCGCCCCGTTGATCGGCTTCGTCGTCAGATTGCCCTCGAAGGTCTTGTGAATGGTGACGCGATAAACGTTCGTGTCGTCGACGAACCAGATGATCTGATTGGAGAAGAGCTCGCCGTAGTTCTGCGAGGAGAGGTAGGGCTCGGTAGGCTCGGAGGAGTAGAGCTGCAGGGCCTTTCTGATGCGCTCGCGCAGGACGTACAGCGCCGGGTTGGCCTTCATTATCTTGGCCATCGCTTGCTGTATCAGCGGCTTGCAGCCCGGGAACCAGTTGCCGTAGGCGCTGTGCAGGTTGTACGCCAGGTCGATGGCGATCAGCAGTCCCGTGGGGGAGGGGTAGATGGACATGTTGTCGGTCGTGTAGTCGAGGAACTTGGCCCTGGCGTATCTCTCGATATCGTGAGAATCGTAATCGCCCCACCTTAGCTGCACGTCGATCCAGTACTTTTGCGTGGTCGTGTTGTCCATCAGGTCCTTCGAGTCGGCGAGCAAGGAGGGCCTGGAGACGTTCCACTTGTACGCGGAGAAGAGGAGGATATCGGCGCACGAGGAGTTCATCTTGTACGACTTCCTCGGATGTATGGTCTCCTTCTGCACCGTCTCGATCTCCAGCGCGTCCAGTTCCTGATCGAACACCTGACAGAGATCCATCACGATCGATTCGTGCACCTTTTGCCACAAATGGGCACGGAAGATCTGGATGAGGGAAATCTTGAGCGTCGGTATTTTCCCGTGCATGAAGATACCCGTCAGATCCAGCTGCACCTGGAATCCGACGTAGACGTTGGCCCTGTTGATGGTGGGCGACCACCAGAGGGTGAATCGCCGATTCGGGATCTGATTGAGACCCGAGCGCTGGGCGTTGGTCAGCTTCTTGTACTTCATCGACTCCTCGAAGCCCGAGGCTTTCTCCCAAAAGAGACCCTCCCAGGTGGGGAAGTAGGTGCCCTTGAAGAGGGTGTGCTCCAGGATGCCCTCCACTCCGCCCAGCGCCTGTATCATGTCGGTCCTGTAGTTGTTCAGGTTCCAGAGCTTCCCGTCGTGCCGCTGGTGGGTCCACCAGAAGGGATTCTGCTTGAGGACCTGGTACTGCTTGAACTCAGTCCGTATCCTCCAGCCCTTGTCGTAGGCCAGCGTGTGCCTGTCCTTCTGGAACAGGGTGTTTATCCTCGGGATGCCCCGGTCCCAGCTGTCCTCGAGGTCCTCCAGGGTCAGCCGGCGGTTCTGGGCGTTGGCCTCCTGCCGCTTGAGGGCGTACTCGGCCCACACTCGCTGCGAGTCTATGAACTCGGACTCCCAGGGCTGAATGTAGCGATAGAGATTGGGGATCAGCTGGTCCTCGTCGTGGCTCATACCGGACCGGAAGTGCGTGATCCCGACGTCGGTCTGCTTGGACCACCTGAGGTCCGACTGGGGTATCAGGACGTGGCCCATCGACAGCATGCCCAGCCCACCGAGCTCCTTCGGCGTGTAGAAGACCACCGGCGGGAATCGGGAGGGCATCTTCGAGTTGAGCCCGATCTTTATGCGCGTCTGGATCTTGTTCTCGCACTTCACCAACAGATCGAGCAGCTCCTGCGTGTTGACCACCGCCTCCCGGAAGTAGGTCATCAGGCCGATCAGCGCGGTGTTCCACTTGTTGACGATCTTGGTGAAGGTGGTCGAGCCGGAGGCCATCAGAATCTGGCGCACTCGGTTGTGGAACCTCTGAAGGCTCTCGTCGTCCACCCTGAGGAAGCACTGGGCGGTCCTCTCCTTGGTTATTTCGTTTTGCAAATTCCACACGCCGTCCCTGTGGGTGAACTCCTCGTGGGTCGTCCTGCACTTTGGCAATATCCGACACTCGAAGCCGCTCATGTTGAAGAGCAGGTTGGGATTGTCCTTGCTGTAGACGCTCACGAAGCTGTTCTCCCACTGTATGGTCGTCGTCGAGCGGGGCAGACGATTCTTTATGTCCCAAAAGACCGCCCGGCCCAGGTTGACGTCGTGCTTCATCAGTCGCATGCGCGCGTCCCGCGGCCAGCACTTCTTGTTGTTGTAGCCCACGATGTTCTCGTTGTTGGGATCCGGGTGCTCGGTCAGGTAGCGCTGAATGAGGTCCCTGGCCTCGTCGGCGGAGAAGCGCAGGAAGAGGTGTATCCTGTCGACGTAGCGGCAGTAGAGCCTGATCGGGTGCGCCGTCTCCGAGGCTACGTCCTGGAAGGTCAAGAAGTCGTTCGGCATCTGGGGCGGCCCGGCCATCTCGCTGGCCCTCTGCAGGCCGAGCACCAGCAGGTCCAGTACCAGGCCGTAATACTGCGCTATGAAGGAGGCGAACTGCAAGCCCCGGATTATGCCGTAGCTGTTGGTGTGATTCATGTCCTTGTAGTTTATCACGACGTTGTTCTTGGCCGTCATGTAGTCGGCGATGTTGTGATCGACGATCAGCCTGAGCAGCCTGTTCAGCAGGGTCAGATCGATCTTCTCGTAGAGCTTCTCGAACTTCGACTCGAGCAGGACGTTGCACTCCCCCTCGCTCACGTCCCACACGTCCTGCAGATTGTTTATACCCTGGCACCACTTGTAGACCAGCAGGGGCGGTGGCTCGGTGTCGGACGGCTTCACCCACGGCGGGAAGAGCCTCCGCTTGTCCGCCTCGTACCACAGATACTGATCCAGGTAGGCGTCCGTGATCTTCTCGAGGGGCTCCACGTCGTAGACCGGTATCAAATGGCTGTACAGGTCCATGAACTCTATGCCGACCTGAAAGCGGGCACGGATCGTGGTAGCCCGGGGCGCCTCGCGAGTCTCGGTCTCGGGCTCGGGCTCGGGCTCGGGCTCGGGCTCGGGCTCGAGCCTCGAGAGGGGAGCGGGGAAAGACTGACCTCCTTGAAGGCCCTCTGCGTCAAGAGGTGTCGCTTGATTCTCGAGAGGGCTTCGTGAGGATTGTCGTAGGCCTGCTCGATCAGCCCGAGCTCCTCCCTCTGACTCTGGTTCAGCCGGGATTTGACGCTGTAGGCCTCCTTCAGCCGCTCGAGGGCCAGTATCAGCAGCTTCGTGTCGTGCTTGTAGGAGAGCGGGGGGAAGGGGATGGGGGCGAACCTGCGGGATTCCAGCCAGTGCACGGTCGTCGTGTAGATCGCCACCGCCTCCTCCGGGGAGATGTACGGCCCGTCCTGCGTACCAAGCCGGTTAGCATCTCCCGGCGAGAGCCTCCTCCTCCTCCTCCTCCTCCTCCCCACCCTACCCCGTTGTGCCCTACCTTCAAGTAATTGTGCTGTCGCTCCTGCTCGGCCTTCAGGTAGAGCCGCGTCAGCCTGCCCAGGTTCTTCTTGCACACCGTCTTATCGACGGTCGCGCCGCGCCTTATGCGCTCGCGATTGTAGTGCGCCGTGTTCGTCCACCAGTCGGCCTTCATCTTCACGTAACGGAGAATCATATTCTCGATCGGAATGGGAAGTCCGGGCACCTGTGGATTCGATCCCGACGCTCGTCATCGCTCCTCATCGTTCGCCACTTTCGCCGGCAGGGAAAAGGAGATCGGGATACCTACCTTCCAGGGAATGTTGGCCTTCCAGCAGCGCCAAGCTTCGCTCAGGTGCTGCAGGATCGTGCGCGCCTTGTTCTGCTTTATGCCCTCGGGCATCATGTCCACGATGTCGTGCATCACCGACGCCCTCAGCTCGAGATCGAAGTGCGACTCTACTCGTTGCTTCGTCACGGTCTTGGCGACTCCCTTCGAGTGGCGGCCCTCGAACTGCCGGGACAGCAAGTTGCCGAGCCACCTCTCGAGGAGCGGCGTGATGCCGCGCATGAAGAAGAGCCAGACCCTCCAGCCGGGGGCCCAGAAGCCGCAGCCCGGCCCCTTTCCCACCGGACCCTGCAACCCGCGCCAGACGCGACTCGTTACCTCGCTGTCTCGTCTCCGTCGCGCACGCTGTCGGGGACAAAACCTACCGTGTTGAAGCGATAGTAGATCAAGTGCTTCAAGTCCTTGCACATCCGGATCTGTCTCATCAGCTTGTACTTGTATCTGTACATTCCGGTTAATTGGCCGACGTGCGCGAAAATGTACTGCAGCCCGTCGGCCAGCTGAAAGGCGTCCACGTTGTTCAGTCGGTACTGAACGTGCGAGTCGATTATTAACTTTGTCAACCGAAGAATCTCTCTGCACAGATGGAAAGCTGAAAGAAGGAGGAAAGAGCGGCGCGTCAAAGAGCCGTGGGGCCGCGCCGAGTTTCTTCGGCCGCTTGCAAATCCTTACCGTTTCCGAATCGAGACTTTTTTCTCTCCTTGGTCGTCAACGTCTTCACGGGCTTCAAGTTGAAATTGTAATCCAGGTGAAGGTAATTCAGGTTCTTGCGGTGAATCAACAGATTGAGCATGTTGTATCCCTGCCTGCAGACCTGCAGGCCCGCCTCCACCCAGTCGATGGTCGTGGTTTGGAAGAATTTGGTCGATTTGAACGAGCGGAACAGGTAACGCTTCTTCTGCGGCTTTGGCGGCCTGTGCTTGAGGGCGTTCAGTACGAAATACTTGAGCAGCTTCTGGTAACTGACGCGCACTTTGACCGGCTGGCCCGGCGGGCAGTGCTCCCTGTACCAGGATTTAACCAAGGGTACGTCTATCGCCCTCCTGGTTCTGCCCGAACGAGTGTTGAACGGCCTCGGCGCCCACAGTAACGCTATACCGTTCGCCGTGTTGTCCGTGTAAAGCGGAGTTTCCTGCAGAAACGGTTGTACCTCTTCGCTCAGGACGAAATCCTCGTCGTCCTCGATCTGCGGCTCCATGGTCTGTGAAACGACGACGTTACTGCGGACCGCGTCAAGGCTGAGCCAGGTAAGGGCGAGCCTGTCCGTCCAGGCCCCGCCGCATAGTCCCTCCAGATTGTGCGAGGCTTACCTTTAACGAATTTCGATGGGATATCGGGTTGATCAACGGGTCGAAGTAGAACGCGGGCAAATCGGGATCCTCGGTCTTTATGTACACGACGTTTGGTGCGTGATACCTGCAAATACAGCGCCGAGCGTGAAACTCACGCGAAAGGACCCTGGCCTACCTTCCTTTTTAACGGCTCGAATTGCAATTTCGTGCAAGAGTAATAACTTGTAGGTGATTTCAGCGGTGCCCTTCTTTTCTCTACGAAGGTTACAAATAACTCTCACCGGTCCCTTTCTTTACCACACCGCTAGTAAGACCTTAATATGTCGGCAATTAATATCTCAAAACTGGTGTGGCTTGTAAATCGGTTGCAGCGGTCAAGAGGCCAGTACGCGTAGGGTAAAAGAGCGATGGCCTTCCTCGAGTGGACGTGGTGACGATGCTTACCAAGATAAATGGACAAAGTGCGGCATGTTGTTGTACAAGTAAGGAAACGCGATGCGATATTCCGTCCTAATGGGCTGCCTGATGATGATCTTGTTTATATCGTTGAACTCGTTCCAATCCTCGTCCGCGGCATTCGAGTCCTTTACCAATGGCTCGAACTTTGGCCCACCGGGTATGGCCATGTTGAGCGCCTTTGCCGTGAAGAAGGACTTTGGGTCGAAGAGATAAAAGAAATTTTGATCTACCAGGTCCGTAAGCAGTTGATTCGCCAAACGATAGAGCGTCGCCATTTGCGGAAGGGTCAAGTTCCATCTTCGATACGTGGATCCGTTAACGTGCCTGCAAAGTTAACGCGCCTGGCAATTATACGCGTATTTCATGCCCGGCGATCGAGCGCGTCCTCTTCGAAGCTCTTCGATCAGTATAGCGCTTGTCCAACCACGGTATTCCACGATATACATCTCGGATGTTATCGCGAAACTACCGCAGCCGTCAACTCACATTCGTAGCTGATTTCAGGACCCCTACGCTTTTCATCACGCGAGTGTGCCTTTCCCCCTTACGCTCAATCTTACACCTCGTACCGCGCGGTTGTTGCGCGAGCAAAGAAAATCTGTTTAACAGAGTAGGTAGTAGGCGGTGTACACCTACTTTGTACCGACGAGAGGTTTGTGTTCGTAGAACCACGACGCCACCGATTCGTCTTCCTCCGAATCAAGCTCGATCTGAATCGCTTCCAGTGGTTCGACGTCCAGCACGTTGTCCGCGTAGTCCAACGGTGGTTCCTCGTCGTCGAAAGGAGGGAATCGCATTCTTTTGAAATGCCTACGATCCCTTTTCTCTCGTCGCATCATGATCCACATTGTGCTAGCGTACGACAGAACAAGCGGCGTAGCGGATAAACACGGGGACACAATCGCGATGGGAAAATAATTATTCGTATCGCTCGCTTACCCCCACTGTGCGATATATACCGGCTCTATGACCCACGGTATTTCGTTGACAAACGTAATTGCGCCCGTGATATGGTAAAGGACCCTCACATCCCTTATCTGTTCCCAGGGCATAGGCATATTCTCCAACAGTTTCATGACCGCGTGCGGCATATATTTCAGGGCTCTGCGTAAAGATAAGGCGATAGATAATTGAATACGCGTACCTTTATCTTCGTACGATGTAAAGCGCAATATCGTACCCCAAATAAACACGTTTGTCGTGCCTATACTTGCGGCTACTCATATCGCCATGGTCCCTTATAATTTTACGTATGTGCTCCGGAGGCATGTCTTCCTTTTGGGCATCGACGAAGCCAAATTTCCTCTTTTCGGCAAAGCGCTTCGACTGCAATTGCTGCCACTTTTGAGCTAAAACGAAAGTATCGCACGGCGATAACGACCCGTCGACTCTTATCCTTTATCCGATACTTATTCCTCTATCACACGTCGCGACTTATTACCACGCCATACCTTTCTCCTGCAGCTTATCCTCGGACAAGACCTCCGGCTGTTTTGGCATTTGCGGAAGCGGCGGTCCGGCTATCGCCTGCATATGCGCATGGTGCGCGGCCTGCGCATGAGCCGCGGCTTGCGCATGGGCCTGGGCCGCCGCCAACTGCGCGTGGGCCTGTTGTTGAGCCATCATAGTGGCCCAGGGATTTGGGCCCAGCAAATACGGTGGTATCGACATTTTGGTAGTTAGCTCGAGGAATAAGAAGAAAACGAGGCCTGCATCGGGGAAAATATGCGTAAGCGTAAGCGATGCAAGTCCACTACCCCTGGACACGCTCCTTACGTAATATACAGTTGGCTATCGCGTTCAAAAAACATGTTATTCGCAAACACAAACATTCCGCCGTATTTGCCTCCAGTGGCCGACAAACGTTTCGAAGGTTAATCGTATGCACATATTTCGCGGAAAAAGCCGCATCGCGTTGTCCGCATAAAGGATTCCCATCGGCATTGGCAAACGGCGAAATCGTCTTAAAGAGCTAAAACTACTCGAGTAAGTGGATAGGGCAGACGTAGCATCGTCTCAGAATCAGAGGAAAAGGATACCGAAGCCAATGGCGAAGCTTGCGCGAACATCGCGGGACGCGATCGCGCGACCGATGCAAGAAACGACAGAGCGCGCCGTTATTTCCTCGGCGCAATATCAATGCGGCTTACCTCAGGACGGGCCGGACAGAAACATAACCGTTAGACGGTTACACGTCCATCGCGTGGAAACGCCAGGGCTGTTTAGGCACCATTACACCGTTGCCAAACGAACCGCATTCGAGAGCGTTACACCTGTCCCTTCCGCTGAATTAGGGATTCTGCTCGAAACTCTGAGAATGATCGGCCGATCGAACGTTGATAGAAACGAGGATAAAACGAATTCTCCTCGTTCGAAGTCTGCAGAAGGACCGTGAGTGCAGTAGGGCGCGCACAGCTCGCCACCGCGATATCTTGATGCGCGGGTAAAATGCCGAATGGCCAAGCCGTAGGCGCTATGCTCACTGGCCTGCCAGAGCGGCCGGACTCTGGCGGATATCGTCTCGCTTCTCGCAAGAATCTTACAAAAGCACAAAGCACCGCACATGGACGGTGCGTACAATGTACCGGGTGGACGATCCTGGGATGCGGCGCAGCGTTGTCGCCGCTAGTCGATCGGCGAGAAGCGAGGCAAAATCGGCCCCCGAGATGGACGATTCTATTGGCCGGGTGGGAGCGAGCTAAGCGTCGCGTAAGAGAGTTTGCTAAACCGGTCGTTTCTTTGGCCCTTGGCTGGAAACGGCCGAATACATAAGTAAGCGTGTACGCAAGTGCGTAAGTACAGCGCGGGCTCGCTGTGCGCAAGGCTGACAACAACCTTACCCGAGTTCCATCTAAATATTGCGCGCATCGATGAGTACAGGCGAAACGGTTCTGGTAACGAGGAACGGCGTACAGACCATTCTCGCACTGCGTAAAAATAATCGCGAAATGGTTGTAGGCGGGTGATTTGTCCGAGCGTGATCGCACCTCGATTATCGACGCGCTTCCATCGGCGAAACGCAGCAACGGAATGGAAAGCGGAAGGCGGCCGCGTGGATTTACGTAATGCTCATAACCAGCGCGCGCTACGATCTTTTTTGGCTATTCCATGCGGTCGTTGCATAGTTCATGCTGGTGAGGCCCACACTGCGTGTGTCGCATACCTGTCCAAAAGTTCCCGCATTTCTTTAGAACGCTGTGGGACGAAAAAGTGCGCCCCGCGTTGTCCGCCAGAATTCGATAATTCCGAATATGCCACGGTTATCGATCCTAATTACCCGGATTTCCACACTGGAGAGGAGCTATCCGAAGCAACAGTAACGGAGAGACTTTCGGCCCACGTAGTTTTGCATTATTTTCACGCGCTTCGTGCGAGCAAGTACGCGCACCGCTGGGGCAAAGGCTTAAATGTGATTCCTCGAAGAGAGAATGGCCGGAATATTTGACATCGAGCTGCACGATGGGGATTCTGCGACGCAGGACGAATCGGACGATGATATTATCGATAACGGAGAGGTGAATCTTACTTCGTCTGTGAGAATATGCCAATGTTACGGATCTGACCGACCCCTCCCCCAACCCCCTTCGTCCCTTTTTTTTTTTTTCAGGACGAGTACGAGATCGCCGGAAATGTAAATACTCTTTTGGAGTAAGTATTTTCTTTTTGCCAACTTCAATGTCAGCCTCGCGTCACTGCTAATGTTAATTGCACTACGACTTAACTGTGCTAGAAGGAAGAGAAAGATACGTTTATCTCTTGGCCTACCTCTGTCCGATCGATTCCAAACCCCTGCAAAAATTTCGTACGTTTGGCGACTAATGTCGATCGTCTCAACGACCGGGTTTATACCTTTTAGACCGGAGAGCTTGGAGAGAGTACAGCTGTCGGAGCAGAATGTAAATCCTGGTCAGGAGAAGACGGGGCCGCAAGACTTTGAATTGTGCAAAATTCTTGGAGAAGGTGGCTATGGAAAAGTATTTCAAGTTAAAAAAGTAACCGGGAAAGACAAGGGCAGCATTTTTGCCATGAAAGTGAGCACTTTGACGAATACGTTGCTCGTACAACCCGCTTCATCGTTTCTCTTCCTTTGCGATAGGTGTTGCGCAAAGCGTCCATCATACGGAACCAAAAGGACACTGCTCACACGAAAGCGGAAAGAAACATCTTGGAGGCCGTTAAGGTAATTCCGTTGCTCGATGTTCGACGATCGATAGAATCAAAGAGGAGCGCGCGCTAAGGCCAATGTAAGGAGCGGTTCGCTTTACTTTGCAGCATCCCTTTATCGTAAATTTAATGTACGCCTTTCAAACTGGTGGTAAGCTGTACTTGATCTTGGAATATCTCTGCGGCGGAGAACTGTTTACGTACCTAGATCGAGAGGGCATATTTTTAGAAGATACCGCATGGTACGTCTTTATACAAACTTTCCTCGTAACAAATCCTCCAATGTTTAGAACTATAAGAATCTGCGAATCGCATCGTATCTAGCATAGCGAAATGGACGCTTTGCAGCTTTTTTTTTATTGCTCTCCGCGAGGCGCGTAGAACCTATAACCGTACTTTCTCAATCCCATCTTTGTTTATAGCTTTTACTTGTCCGAGATAATACTTGCGCTACAGCATCTTCACAATCAGGGTATTATATATAGGTATGGCCCTTTGCGCATTTGCGCGTTCTATTCGCATGACGCACATTCTGGATTAATCGTGTACATTCATTCCGTAGAGACCTGAAGCCGGAAAATATACTTTTGGACGGCGAGGGCCATGTAAAATTGACGGACTTTGGCCTCTGTAAGGAGCACATACAGGAGGGTACCGTGACGCATACATTTTGCGGTACGATAGAGTATATGTAAGTTGGATTTATTTACGGTGGCAATGCTTAAAGTATCCACATCGCGTTACATCGGATTACGAGTGGAAGATCACGGTCGTCAAAGTATTTGCACCGGACATATAGAAACGCAATCGTATGGTGGTCCGCATTTTAGGGCACCGGAAATTCTCACTAGGAGCGGACACGGTAAAGCCGTAGATTGGTGGAGCTTGGGCGCTTTGACGTTCGACATGCTTACTGGAATGGTAGGTTGAGAAATTGCGGAATTAATTGGTTGCTCCGCAAGGGTGGCAAGATCGAAAAAGTTAAGAAGGTTTGCCTCGTCCACGTTACAGCCACCGTTCACCGGCGACGATAGGAGGAAAACGATCGAGAAGATATTAAGGGGAAAATTAAGTCTTCCGCAGTACATGACGCCGGACGCGAGGGACCTCGTAAGAAAATTACTCAAGGTCCGATTTAATTTAGCCTTGGCCTTAACTCGACGTTGATACGCGAACTTTCCAATTCTGTTCGCGATTCGCATTGTCAACGTTGTTCGACCATTCACAGAGACAGGTAGCGCAGAGATTGGGATCGGGTCCGGATGACGCCGAGGCGATCATCAACCATAATTTTTTCAAGCACATCAACTGGCAGGATGTAATTTCGCGAAAATTGGAACCCCCCTTTAAGCCTTCGCTGGTAAGTAACTCTCTTCGGCGAACAAAGGTTGCGCAGTCCTGCGAATGTAGACGGGGATAATGTTTGCATCAGAAAAGCGCCGACGATACATCTCAGTTCGACGAGCAGTTCACCGCCACGGTGCCGGTGGATTCCCCGGTGGAGAGTACCCTGAGCGAGTCCGCGAATATGATATTTCAAGTATGTTGGTCATCTTACCGGCGTTAAGATCCTGGGATTACTTCTAAAAGGACTTCTCCGCGGCAGGGATTCACGTACGTGGCACCGAGCGTTTTGGAAGAAATGTATACCCAGCCGAGAGTCGTCAACGCCAGGAGCCCGCGAAGAAACCTCTTGCGCACAGGCTTCGGTGGGAGTCTTCATAGCTGGTCCCCCTGGACGTCCGACGCCGACCTGCACTCCACGGCCCATTTTCAACAGCATAGGTACGCGTGCTTTTTTCTTTTTTTTTTTTTTTGCGCAGGAAACTAGGCGATTCGACCGAGCGAGGATCATCGATGTTTGGCCGATTATCTTTCAGGCACCATGCCGTGGGACCCAATAGCGTGGAAGATGCAGAGATGATGGATATAGGTCAGTTACCTGGATGGATATAGTCATTTCTAGTTTTCGCCCAAGGAGAAGGAGGGCTCGCGAGCAGGTGCGTGCCTCGTCCGGCCTTCCTAGGAGCGCCGTCGAAGGGTCTTTCGATAGTACGAAAGAGGCTTTCTTACAGATACCGCACCGTGCATTCTGCTAACCACACCGCTCGTCTTGCGTCGATGCCTTCTGCCCTGGGAGATGTGCGCACCGCGTGCCGCGCAGCCTCGGCAAGCGAACCGGCAGGCAGGTGCCTGGAAAGTGCTATGGAAAGAGGGGGAGGGAGGGAGGGGGAGGGAGGGGGGAGCGAGAGAGAGAGAGAGAGAGAGAGAGAGAGAGAGAGAGAGAGAGAGCGGGAAAGCCGATGCGAGAGGCATGGCATCGAAGTATCCAATGAAAACCGGCACAATGGTCACTGCGAAGGTCGCACGGTGCGCGGCTAGCGATCGCTCCTATCGCTTCGTTATTGTACATGTTTTTGCTATGTAAATATTTGTAGTTATTTGGCAGCGAGTACGTTCTTTTCGAGAGGACAGGTAATAGGCGCATTGGATGCGGACTTTTAGTGCCAGCGTATCGCTATCTCTGTGCGTTAAACGATCGCGATATATACGTATTCGGGTAATCGCCTCTCACACTATTTTCACAGTCGCCCGATACTTACTAGAAGACAAACGTACTTTCTTTTTCCCCGAGCAATTCCTACCGAGGATGTACGACGATTTCCGATCCGTGCTTTTATGCCCAAATGTTCAAAGTATCGAAGGAAAATAATGGTTTGCGAAAATAACGATGCATTCCACGATCGTTGATAGGACGCGTACGCCGAGGCTTGCGTACGATTTTGACAGGAAATGGAAGTCCGTGCAAATGATAGAATGATGAACTGTCGCGCGCGATTAGGACTGTAAGCCAAGCTCTGCCATTAGCGTTAAACTAGCACTACCGAAACGATCACGTATAGCGATGGTAATAGCGTTAATGCTCCCGACAAGTTGTCCAGTAGAATCGGACGTGGACAGAACGGAGTCCTCGACGGCCACGCGACCGTTCTTTGCCCTTTACGATGATCGGGCTCGACCACGTCGACCGAACTACGATATTTGTCTTAACGTATCGGGTCTAACGACCGCGGCGCAATGGCATGCTCGATACGTATGTTGCCACTTGCATCCTGAAACTATTCGGGGCGACTACTCACCCTCTTTGAACGGACGATCAAAGTATCGGCCCTAACGATCGATAAATTCCGCCAGAATTTGCGTCATCGCTCCTGAGTAAGTTTCTTTTTGAATCGGTCCGTTATCGTCGCGCGCCTTTTCCCCCTTTTTCTTTTTTTCATCTCCCCTTTCCTTTTCCCGCGCCACGAAGAGCGCTCCGAGTACGCGCCCACGATCCGATTCTACTTTTGGAAAAAACTCGTATCGTTACATCGACCCGACCGCGTAACCATTGTGAAAATATTCGACGTACACACAGATTTGAAACTGCCCAAGTGTTCACAGCTAACGGTTGCATAGTATTAACTTTTACATAGAATCACGTACAATATACACATTATATGTGCGTGCGTAAGGATCTATTGTTAATAGTTAATTCTGTTATGAAAACATATCTCCAAAAGCGAGGTACACACACACACACACACACACACACACACAATGTATATATCTATCTTGATATTATGTAAGATATATTTAAATGATATTTCACAAATATAGTTTAAACGTATTCTCTTGCTTAGCCGTGTATATGTAACGAGCATCCAGTATTATTTTGTTCGATCATAATAGCGGACGCGGGTCCGATTCCGCCTGCGCGACACTCGTCGAGCACTCGTCGACGAGTAAAAGCAACGACGCGCATCGGCGTGTGGCATAATATTGCTACGCATTAACCGAACTTTATGACACATCGCGGGAGATCGCGATCTCTCTATTGGGGATACCCAATTGTTTTGATCCACGACACTGGTATTGCCAGCGTAATTGGAGCGCGAAGGGCTCGGAAGATAAATGTAATCTCGATCGCCCTCATTTCTTCTACGGGATGATGCGTCTTAACAGATTTATCCGCAAATACTGCCAATGGTATGCGTAACGCAGCGGTTGCGCCAATGTATTGTACAACGTTACAATTCGAAATTTGCGAGCTCAATTTTATCGCGAGTCGAGCCGAGGAGAGCGCGCCAAAGGATGTTACGCCAAGGGACCGAGGAATCCTGCCTCCTTTTTTCCCTCCCTCCGCCATTCAAGGCCTTGAACGTATTCGCTTCTGCCATCGGAAGGGTCAAGATCGTACTTTACGGGGCCGCGATACAATACGGTTATACTCTCCCTTTGCAATGTTCAAATAAACGCGTATATCCGATATACAAAGTTCGCGAATCTTGCGCTATCGCGTCAAATCTTATTTTTACAGATATTCGTGGCACACGTTCGAAATTATTCTTTATTTTTCGCTATTATTCTTCAATTTTCGTTAAAAACTAAAAACACGCGACCGATGCGAGAGTATGTTTTAAGCCGCTTTGCCCAGTATCGTTACGATCGATGTTTGTCCGATCGATCGGCAGATCGAGTCAGTGTCGTACCGTACGTCGTATTATTATTCCGAGAGCGTCAAGATCGATGAACGTGGAACGATGAGTCTCATTGGTCTCACAAAGGCGCGCGTCATCGTATTCCTCCCCTTTAAGCTTCACTCGAGCTCTACTTGCCGGTGAGATTCTTCACGTACGACATTGCCGCTTTCAAAATATTACGAAAGCTCCGTTATCGTGAGTCCCGTTGATCGATCAAAGTGCGCGAGATCGAAAAAAGTTCTTCACTGATTTGCCTTTGTAAAAAAAATTATGCAAAAAAAACACCCGCTGTACTTATCGCCCGTTTTATTGCACGCGATACGTGCGATTGTTTCGTCTCATCGAGGGAGAGAGATAACTCGTAGTCGTTAATATCGAAAATACGTAAGCTCGAATTTTGGGCAAAACGCTAAGGTATAAAAAAAGATTCCGCGGAGCTATCCATTATGGTCTATCTACGAACGTTGACGGTGGTGAAATATTCCCCAATGCATATTTTGTATCGATCATGAAACTGTAACCGTTGATGAAGGAAATAAAAGTGATCGATGACTAACACGCAGACGGCATTCGCCCTTCCTCAAGATAGTAGCTCTATACGGAGGGAGAAATGTGGAGTGTTCGTAAACTCGTTGTTTACATCGAGCAATGCCTGGACACCTCTGCGTTCTTCGCGGCCGCTCCACGCGCTTCGCATAACGACGCTTCTCATCGTGTACGTGAAATTCTTTCTGGCCAAGACATCGCGATCATCCTGTCGGCCGGTACTGCCAGTTTGAGCGTAGTACAGCGTATCCGATCGTTAGGACCGATCAATCGTGCTTCGACCTCTTTCTTCCGTCGCTCTCGTGCACTTTTCTCCTGTCCTCGCGCTCCATCGTATGTCTCTTTTGGCTGGATTTGGACTCCCGGACCCTGACGTTTCCCATTCCGTTCTTGCTCTGCTCGTAAGACGATCCGCGAGTGACTTGTAAGCTTCTCTTAGAAGCCCTTCCTTCCTCGCAGTATCTATCCCTGTGCCGTTTGTGCGATACGCTGGAATTGCCTTCAGGTTTCGCGCAAGCAATGTCTACGTCCCTGCAATTGGTCCCCCTTTTTTGCTTGCTTTCACGCCTGCGCGTACGCTCGTCCGAGTCACTGCTGCCGACTTTCTGGCTATCGTCGCTACTACTGCTGTCCGTATCGTTATTGCTGTCCCTGCACTTGCTCTTCTTTTTCCTTAGCCTCCTTTTTGAAGCTTTTTTATTTTTCTTCTCCAGCTCCCGTAATTTTCTGCAACAGGTTGACCATTGGTCAAAACCATAGGTAGCGGTACAAAAGCGAGAAAGAAACACAGATCGGGCGTCTAGGAAGAAAAGTCTCCCGTCGATGGTTTACCTCAACAACTTCCTCTTTTCCTTCTTCGAAAGCGCCTTCAAGAACGTTATCTCGGATTGCTCTTCATCCTCGGACACCATAAGATGTTCGTGTTCCGGAACCCGTAAATGTTGCTGAGCGGTAAGCGCGGATCTACGGACACGATCGTTAAGAACTTAAACGAGCACGAGTAACGAGCGATCTTAAATATTCCAACGGCGACCCCCTTTTTCCTTCGAGCCTCGACGATCATTATTTACGTATTGCCGTAACGAAAAGACTAAAATAACGTATACTCGCTTTTTAAGCGCCAATCCGTCTTCTCTCATTTGTCGAACCAGTACCAGCGCATCCGGAGCCGGCGGGGTTTGCGAGTTACTCGCCATTACGGCGCTCATCGCTTGGCTGTACAACGGGCATTCCTTGTCTGAAAGAAAAAGACGGTTCTAGAGTTTATTCGATACACGGTTTACACGGCGTATTCTGCGTCCGCGTTCGAACGTACGTCGTACGTACCGGTGTTTATATGACCCCATTTGTGACATTTGATGCAACGCACGTTGCGCACTTGAATACCGAACGGCTGGTCTCTGATCTCGCTGTCGCCCTTACAGTAACTCTCTCTGGGCGCGTTGTACTTTCGTTGCCATTCGAACTTATATTCGGGTTCGTTGTCCTCCTTCTCCCTTTCCTTCTTCGCTCCGGGCGGAGGCTCGTACATGAAGTTGACGCTGAGCTTATCCTTGCTCTCTTTGCTCAAAAGCGCTCTGCAAGGAGGATCGGTAATCGCGCGTTAAAAGTGCGAACCCGACGTACCTACGGGCCGTAACCAGACGCGAGGGCTCACTTGTTATTGTGCAAGTCCTGCTCCTTCTCGTACTGCACGCGCAACTCCTCCTGCTTCTTCTTGTAGGCCTCGGCTTGCTGCTCGGCCATCCATACCTGGCGCGAAGGAGAAGGAGAAACGTTAGAACGGCGCCGTGCTCGCGATAACCTGCGAATCGAGCCGAACGGAGGAAACCCACCCTCTTTAGGTTGTCGCGCGACGCTGGATGGAAAAACTTCTTGCACATGTAATTGTTGAATCCCTTGCCCATTTTGGAGGATCGCCGGTGCAGGTAAACACGATCGGAGTCTCTCGCGAAACGGCGACTCGTCCAAGGGTGCCTAACGGTATCTCCGAAGCGCGAAGAATCAGGCGCGAGCAAAACATTCGTCCATATAGGCGCTCCGGTGGCTCTGCCGCGACAGTGGCGATCCTACCGTCGATCCTGCAGTTACCATCGGCCGTTATCTCGCGTTCCGGAGAAAGGATGACGAGACCAGGAGGATTCGCGTTCGCAAGTGCGTGTATATCGCGGTTACCGCGGATCTGCGAAGAAAAGGAGTTGGAGTCGACTCGCTCGGCCGAGGAGCCGAGCAGCCTCACCGAGCAACGTCGAGGGCCCGTGGGCGCGCGGGAAGAATCGGCCGAGGAGCTCTTGACGGCGGTGCCCCGTTGACGGTCCGCCGGTGCTGACTCGGTCTCGGTCTCGGTCTCGGTCTCGGTCTCGGCAGTCGAGCGTGCGTCTCGATTTGGCGGACTCGTAGCCGCGTAGCTCGGACCGTAGGAAGAGGAGGGCTCGATCGGGCCGCGTAAGCGAGACCTGGCCGAGGTGGCGACCGCGGGACGCGCGAGCATAACCTGCGCGACGGAGTGCGGCCAGCGCGAGCTCGGGCATGAAAATAAACGAGAAGAACATGGCAGCATTCGCAACGTCCGCGACTCCGGTGGACCGCGAGGGTTGGCTGAACAAACGCGGCGAGGTCAATCGGGGGTACCAGCGCCGATGGTTCGTGCTCAAGGGGAACATATTGTTCTACTTTGACCGTCGCGGCGACAAGGAGCCCGTGGGCATGATCGTCCTGGAGGGGTGCACCATCGAGCTGGTGGAGGACGAGGAACAGTTTAGCTTTCAGATAGTCTTTCACGGGCCGAACAACAGGAGCTACGGACTCGCGGCAGAGTCCCAGGTAAGTCCAGGCGTCGATTTGCGCGTCGTTCGCGGCGATAACCCCGAGGAATTCTCAGGAATCCATGGAGCAGTGGATGAAAGCGTTGGCCTGCGCCAGTTACGACTACATGAAGCTGATGGTGGCGGAGCTGCAGCGGCAGCTGGACGCCGCGGAGGAGAACGCGGGGACGAGGACGGAGTCGGAGTCGGAGGCGGAGGCGGAGCTGGACGCGGAGGCGGAGCTGGAGACGGAGGCGGAGGTAGCCTCGAGCGCGCCCTCGGCACAGTCGCCGAAGGCGCCACCGAGGCAGCGGCACAATCCGTTCAACAGGCCGGAGCCGCACCACCGCTCGCAGAGCGTCAGGTCGGCGCCCGGGAGGACGGAGAACGTTCCCAGGACGAAGGTCACCTTTCGAGAGCTGCACACGGCCTACGGCAGGCGGATTCTGGCGGACTTGAACGAGTGGCGGCACACGAAGAGGAACGCGGAGCCGCCCCTGATCACCTTCTAATCGCGGCCCTGGCCTCTCCAGGCCGCTGGCAAAGATCGCGCGCGCCGCTCGGTCCGGCCGGGCGCAGGATCGCGCGGAAAGGGGAGGCGGAACGAATGAATCCGGGGAAGAGATCTGGATATTGGGTACTTCGGGCTCTTCCCGACTCCCCATCTCGGCCCCACTTTGGGCGCGAAACACTCGTAGGCCTTACTCCGATTTTTTCTCAACCTCCTTTATTTCGAGCTCGCTCCTCCCCCATCTCGCGGCGCCGCCCTTGTCGCGGCAGGCGTATCATTAAGCTGTACCAAGTTCGTAATAAATAATTTATTAAAACGTGGAAAGGCCTACGTTATTTAAATTTAAATACACCCTTCTTGCGCGCGTCGCCGGGAAGGTGCCTAGCGCCCAACAGTAGACGAGCCTTGTCCTGCTCCTGCGGCGCCGACTCCTCCTGCGGACCTCTGGGCTTGATCTGCAGCTTCTGCTTTATGGCCTGACTCAGGATGACGCGCCTAGAGTCGCTCTTCATGGCCAAGAGCAGGTCCAGCCACGTCCACGTGACGTTGTGATACTCCAGGGTCGGAATGACCAGCGCTATGTCGCGCACGTCCTCCAGGTTCTTCTCCTTGTTGCCCTGCAAGCAGAATGGCCGCGTCCCCAAGTCTTCTCGCGACGTGCTCCGCGCGACACCTACCTTGTACGAGACGCGAACGGGAACCTCGGGTATTTTGATGTAAATAAAGAGCTTGTTCTTGTCGGCCCTCTCCTTCATCTTCTCCACGTCGTCCCGCCTCTCGATGGGCACGTAGAAGGAGGAGTCCCGCTGCGGCGCGGGCGGCTCCTCGATGCCCTCCGGGTCCCTCTCCGGGAAGCAAAACTTGAGCATGGTGTTGAAGAACTTCTTTGTCAGGCCTGGGGAAAAGGAGAGAGAGAGAGAGAGAGAGAGAGAGAGAGAGAGAGAGAGAGAGAGAGAGAAAGAGTTTTGGCGGTGGTGCTCGGGCGGGGCCATATCCTACCTATGGTCAAGGGGACGACGTTGATCTCAAAGTGTTCCTTGACCGATATACCGGCCACGGGCGCCTTTTCCCGGCAAAAGACGCGAAGAGCCCTCTGCCTGTCGACGGGCATGTTGCTCTGCAATTCGGTCGGCGTCAGTACCTCCGTGTAGATCTGATTGGGCAGCAGGTTGGTCATGCGCACGTAACCCAGCTCCAGCAGATGCTCCACCGAGTCGTCGGTCTTGCTCGTCTTGGTGTAGAGGAAGTTGGTCAGGATGAGGTCGGCGATGCCGAGCTGACCGTCGGCGTCGGTGAGCCTCCACTGGGCGTGCTTGAAGCAGATCTCGGCGACCCTGGCTACGGCGGCCGGCTTGTCCTTGAGCGTGGCCGCGGCCGCGCTGGGGGCCGTCGTCTCCTTGTAGCAACTCAGCATAACGTCGAGCTCCTCGGCCTTGGCGGCCAGCTGCTCCTTGCACTCGAAGACCCGGGCCTCGAGGCGCTCCATCTCGGCCAGCAGCTCCGGGCTCGACTCGTCGGCGAGGGCCTTCTGCACGAGGTAGGTCTCGCGCTCCAGGCGTCTCAGCTTGGCCACGAGGCCGCGCACCGTGTTCTGCAGCTGCTGGATGGGCCGCTTCTGATCCTCGACCGAGTGCAGCTGCAGCTGGAATCTCATCCTCTGCAGCCGCTCCGAGGCCTCCTTCCTCCTGGGCTCGACGTAGAGCAGCAAGTTGTTCACTATGTCTAGTATCATGGCGTACTGCAGGGAGTTGGTGCAGACGTCGAGGTCGTGGTGCATCAGCGTAAACGCATCGGCGGCGGACAGCTCCTTCCTTTCCCAGGGGCTGACCTCCTCCCTCGGAGGCGGCGGCACCTGATCGACCGAGCCCGCGTCCAGGGCCTGCCCGTAGCCGACGTAGAAGAACTCGCACTTGCAGCGCGACACGATGCGCTGCAGCTGGTGCTGCGGTCCGCCGCCGCCGCCGACCGTCTGGCTAACCACACCGCCGACGCTCTGACCCGAGCCCACGAGCGCCGGCACGTCCGGCAAGCCTGCTATAACCGTAGAATCCTTTTCCTTTAATAATTCGCTCCCGTCAGATCTCCTCGCCGCCACGTCGCCCTAAGCCCGCGATACCCCACCGCGCCCCGCGTGCCCGCTCGGAGGGGGCCCCGCCCCACGTACCTGGATGTTGTCCAGGCTCAGCCACATGATGTTGTCGTCGATGTTGTCGTCGATGTTGGCGCTGACCGTCGCGTAGTACTGCATGCACTCCAGCGAGCCGACCCAGGTGGTCTTCGAGGAGAGCGTGCGCTCCTTCCAGACCGGCCGGTGGATTCGCTGCAGTATCTCAGCCTTGGCCGCCGACAGGATCACGTAGCCCCGCGTCTCGATGCCCTTCAGCAGTACCTGACTGTTGACCAGGGCGACTGCGGGGGAGGGCCAGGAGAAGAGGGACCACCATTAGGTTTCTCTCCTTCCGCGCTTCCTCCTCTCTCGGGAGGAGCGAGAGAGATAGAGGGGGAGAGAGGGGGAGAGAGAGCGAGAGAGCGAGAGAGAGAGAGAGAGAGAGAGAGAGAGAGAGAGAGAGAGAGAGAGAGAGAGAGAGAGAGAGAGAGAGAGAGAGCAGAAGCCTCCCGTACTTAGCCAGTTTTTGTGCAGGACGTCGTCCTGATGGCAGGCGGCCAATCCGCGCAGCTGCTGGCCCCTCGTCTGCACCGACAGGTCGTCGCTGAAGGCTACCGGCTTGTTGGCGGCCTCGGCGATCAGCCTCTGCAGCATGCCCACGGCCTCGCCCTGCTGCGCGGCCTTGCCGGCCGTCGAGGAGCTCGTCGTCGGCTGGACGACGGCGGCCTGCTGCGCCTCCGCGGACCTGACCGGCGCCCTGCTCTTCCGCGGCGTCGAGCCGTTCTCCCGGTGGAAGCCCTTCAGGGCGGCGGTCGAGAGGTTCTTCTTGAGCTGCTGCGTCTTGATGAAGGAATCGAAGAGGGCGAAGGCCACGTCCCGATTGGTCTTGGTCCAGGCCCCCTTCAGGTCGTGCACCACCAGCCGGTGCGTCGGGGTGTCGCCGCCGCTGACCCCGGCGACCATCGCCTCCCTGCCGTAGCTGACGCGCGCGACGCTCAGGCAGTAGCACTTCTCGACCGGCTGCCGCAGCGAGGCGCTCTCCTTGTCCTCCTGCAGGGCGCTCTTCAGCCAGATCTCCGCGTCGCTCAGCTCGCAGTTCATATAGACGACCGACCACTCGGCCCGCGGCCGGTGGATCAGTCCGTCGTCTATGGGGTGCAGCGCGAGGCCGTGCTCGCAGCTGCAGGCCACCCTGCCGCCCGTCACCTCGAAGCCCCGCTGCATCGCGAAGGACATCCAGTAGCTGACGTGGAACCGATGGAAGGCCAGGGTCAGGCGCACCTTCCTGTAGTGCCTGCTCAGCTGCTTCTTTCTCGCGCGGATGTTCTTGAAGAGCGCCCCCTTCCTGGTTGGGCGCGTCGCGCCCGACAGGATGAACTTGAGATTCTCGAACCAGCGGAGGGTGCTGCCGTAGAGGAGGGCGGTCGGCGCGCTCGCCACCGTCGGGGAGCCCGTCGGCTTCGTCTCCAGGGCCAGGCTGACGTTCAGATTCTGGGAGCGAAAGGCGCGGAAGGAGTCGTGCTCCTGATTGCTCGAGTACTCCGGCAGGCGGTCGGGCGCGCACGGTATGGCCGCGTGGTGGTCCCTCGGGTCGCCCAGGCACACCCAGGCCAGCTTGACGCTCAGCCGGACGTTCGGCAGGTGGAGCAGCCTACAGTCGTCGTACTTGCTGGCCGTGCGAACGTAGACGTCCAGGTCTCCCTTCACGATCACCCTTCCCTGCGTCCAGTCGAGCTCCAGGCCGGTCCACGTTAGCTCCATCTCCTCCGTCGTGTTGTAGGGGTCGAGGGAGGCGTGCAGCAGCACCGTCAGCTGATTGACGCAGAGCGTCAGCCTGCCGTGGAGGGCCAGGCGCATCTTGTCCCAGAAGGGCAGCGGCGGGCTCGGGTCCCTCGAGGGCCGCACGATCTTCTCGAAGCTGAGATTGCACTGGGCTATCACCGGCTCCCAGCAGGGCCCGAAGGCGTAACGGAACTTGTCGATGTCCCAGTTCAGGTCGTGATAGTACTTGAGCGACGTCATGCCCCGCTCGACGACGATGTCCTGCCACGGCTCGCCCACCTCGATCCTGACGGTCCTCCTGGCGCGGCCGGGCGCCAGCGCCTCCGCCCCGGCCAGCCGGCCCCACACGCTCAGGCCCTCGACCAGCAGCAGCGGCTGCGGAAAGTCGCGCAACTGCAGCTTCCACTCGGCGCACCTCACCGCTATGCCGCGCACCCAGAGCGTGCTGAACTCGAGGCCGTCCTCCGGCCAGGGCGTCTCCGGGTCCATCTCCCGGAGGGCCTTGCTGGCCCTCTCCGCGCCGTCGATCGAGGGGTCCGCCAGCGCCAGTATCTCGATGTCCGACATGCTCCAGGCGAAGAGCCGCGTCCTCGCCGGGCCGGCGCGCTGCATCTGCTTCCACCGCTGCACGTAGATCTCCGCGTTCTTCTTGTTCAGGCTCGCGTACAGCTCCTCCACCTTGCCCTGCGGCAGCAGGAGGTGGGCCCGACAGAGCTCCTGCACCTTCGCGTCGAGCATCGCCTGTCGCTTCAGGCTCTCCTTGTACTCGTCCTCCAGGAGCTCGTAGTTGTCGCGCAGCCGCACCTCGAACGGATCGTCGCTCACCTCGAATATCCACTCCTTTATCTGCGAGAGAGCGAGAGATACCGCGAGCCGATCGACCTCGCCTAAAGCCTCTTACCTTTATGATCAGGTCGCAGGGCAACGTCGAGGCCCCCTCCGCGCCGCCCCTCGAGTGGATCTCCTTCAGCCACTTCTTCACGCTGAGCAACTCGTTTTGCACGGCCTCGGTGAACCGGTGCTCGTAGGGGAAGCGAGCCTTGACCGACTCGATGCTCAGCGCCCACGTCTCGTTCCACTCGAGGACGAAGCCCTCGTTGCTCTGCCTCTCCGTCCGGACCTCCTCGCTCTCCGTCACCCTCGTCAGCTCGAAGCCCTCGATCGTTATTATGTCCGCCGTGTCCAGGGTGCCGCGGACGTAGTTCAGCCTCCACTCGCCCCGGGACCAGCGCAGCTGCTCCGAGGATATCTCCAAAAAGTGCCTCGGCGAAATGTCGATGGAGACGGTGATGCCGCCGGTCGCCGACACGTCCACCGCCTGCTCGACCCTGACCCTCTCGACGCCTGGGAGAACGCGTCCGGCGATTGGACCAATTGGAACGAGCGGTTCGGATCGCGTCCTTACCTTTCGCCTCCTCGGAGAACGTCTCCTTCGACACGATGGACCTAAAGTCCTCCGACTCGAGCCAAAGTTGCAGCAAGCGGAGATGCAGGTTCGGGCTCCAGGTCAGATTGGTGCCGTCCAGGCTGATGTGCACGGTGTCGGAGCTGACGGCGCCCTTGCACTTCCTTATCGCCAAGAACGGCCGTGCCAGCTCTTGGGCGTGCCGACAGACGATCGGCTCGTTCTTGTTCAGGGTTATCGCGCTGACGCCCTCCGCCACGGCCACCAGTCGCTTCGCGTTGCGCTCCAGGCTCGCCGCGTCCAGCCGCACCATGATCGACACTGGGGGACAGATCGTGCCGCGGCGTCAAACGCGATCATCGGCCGCCAATCGCGGCGCACTTACGTCCATTCTCGGCGATCAGGAACAGATTGCAGTTGGTGATTTTCAGGTTGAGCTGGGCGATGCTCGGCGGGGCCTTGTCCTCGCTCAAGCTCACCCTCGCCTCCTGTCTCTCGTAGCACCTGCAAAGGACGCGCCGCTGGCCGTTACCGGTACGACGTGCTCGCGCCGCGCCAGGACCAAGGGAGAGGGGAGGGTTACCTGTAGGCCTGCTCGAGAAATCGCGCCAGCTCCAGGCTCCACTCCGTGACGAGTGCGTCGATGGCGATGCCCACGGCGTTGGCCCGGGTTGTGGCCAGCAGCACTCCGACGGACAGCGGAGTGCCCCAGCGGTGGGAGGCCTCCGGGCTGGCCGCGCTGGCGCCGTTCAGGGAGCAATAGAGAGACTCGACCACCAGCTCCGCGTTCCAGCCCTCGATATTCTCTGTTATCAAGAAGCGTATCGAGATGTCGCGTTGGCCGTCGTTTGCGGTGGTGCCGGCCTCGGGGAGAGCCGCGCAACGTACCTGCCGAGCTCGTGCCCAGGGACGATTTCATGTGCGCGACGCCGCAGGAGACCTCCTGCACGTCCGGTAGCTTCACGAGCAGCGTGGAGTCGTACAGCTCGGTGTTTATGCGAAACTCGAACCACGGGAACTTGTCCTGCAAGGATACGCGCCCAACGGGGACCGCATTCGCGCGCTCGCCGCTGCACAATAATATCGTCTCCCAATCCCTGTGATCGTACGTGATGGCCAGATTACTGATTTGCGTCGTTACGTGCAGCACGTTCTCCTCGACCTGCGGCGGACGGTTCAAGGGGGGGGAATCAGCCAAACCGGGCACTCGCTTCCTCGCGGTGCGAACGACGAGCCCCGCTTACCCTGGCGTCGATCGACAGCAATCGCAGCGTCAGTACGGGAAGCTTGCCACGGATCGACAGTCCGTCCAGATTCACGTTCAGACTAAATCGCGGTCCCTCGGGCTCGAACTTCGAGTTGATCCGTAGGCCCTTCATCGTGCCCTCGAACCCTAGTTTCGAGCTGTCCTCCCTTCCCGCGATCACGGAGGAATTGCCAACCTTGAGGATGAAATTCTGCGAATACGCCCGCTCCGCATTATTCCCCTCCAGGGCTCTCTCTCTCTCTCTCTCTCTCTCTCTCTCTCTCTCTCTCTCTCTCTGTGCGCGGACGTACCTTTGGTAAAATCGGCGCCAATCGGGCCAATAAGTCATTGGAGGATTGGCCGCGCGAGTAGGAGGGGCATTCGGTGCTCGACGTCGGGGTATTCCTGTTTTCCAGAAAATCGACCAGTCCCGCCCCGCCAGAACCCTCCGTCTGCATTATCCCGACGTACAATTTCTATAAACGAGGTCCGGCTTGATTTCGATGCGAATCCGCGTCGAGTGGCGATCGATCGGACATGCCCGTCGAGAGTGCGAAACACGGATATCCAACGTGCGAAGCATTCGGCGAGGTCGCGCTCGTCGTGTGATTTTACCTCTATGGAGAGCTCTCCCTGAGCTTTCAGCGTCGCTTCCGCCGCACCGGCGAAAGATATTTGACAGAGGCAGGCGTCCGATGCGTGCCGCAATAATTTCATCGCTCCACCCGAGACGGTGGCGGACGCGAGAAGAGTGCGCGCACCGTGTACTACGCTGCCGTCCAACGACAGGCTCTCCGCGCTTCCGTTGGCCAGCCATCCGTTGCCGAGAGCGAGCAAGCTCAGATTTTCCACGTGCACGGCCATAAACTGAAAGCGCAGATTTATCATCGCCGAGCGGTCGTCGTTATCGCCGTTGGAATACGACAAACGTGCGCGCGTTCGGGAGCGCTCTCCGTACCTGCACAAACGTGATGATCACGGGGGGAACTTTCTTGTTTCTAAAGTCCAACGATTCCTGCGGCTTCTTCATCAGATATCGAGGCTCGACGGGTACATCCTTATTGATCCTAACGTCCTTCATCACGACCGCCAAGAGCTTCGCCACGTCGCTGCTGAACAAACTGCTACGTACGCTTATCTCCTCGACTTGCTGAAACGACGAGACACAGGATGCATTTGCACGTTTTGCCACGCATAGTGCCCAGCGGGAAAGGGAAACTTCCGGGGCTTACCAACGTAAATCCATTCTTCGAGACGTTGACGTCCCGCAATATAAAGTACGGCAACGAGATATGCCCTACGCGCAGGTATATCTTGTACCGCCTCTTCACCAGCCATGCCAAGAATCTTGGTATTACCCTGGGGGACGACATTATCGTAGAGTGGGGTTAATCCATGGCGAGACATCGCGAGCGGCGTCGAACCTTGTCGGCTTACCAAGTAAAGTTGCAGTACAAGATAAAGAGCACGACGCAGAGATGGATCAAGCCCGTCATCGTTTCTTTATTTAAACCCGAGGGAGGTGTCGGCCGGGCCTACTCGCGGCGCAATTCCAAGGTAAGCATGTCGCCCTTCCGACGCGCGATCCTCCTCGGTCCTCGCAAAGTCCTGCGTAACGGCGAGGAGCAACGGAGATGGACAACTCGTCGGCGACTTTGCCCCTGACAAACGATAACATCATACACGCACGGAACGGTGCGAAGGGCGATGGCTCTCCATCGCGCATCGATATCGCGTATCGACACATCGACATATCGATTTGACATTCCAGCAACTTCCCTCAAAACATCGATAGCTCAATTCGCGTTTGCCTCTCGTCATTTTTCCGAGCGCGTACGGATCGCTGCGCGCGCGAGAGGATAATCCTCGGGTTCGGGCAGACGGCGCGAGTATAGAGGAGCCAGAGGAGGGTGAAAGAAATCGGTGACGGCCGTCGCGTCGGTGGTGATACGTACCGCGGCAAGGTAAATCTTGGATCTACAGCGGGAAAGTGAGGTTAGTCGCGAGCGTGTTTCCTCCGTGTCGTGCCGTGCTCGTCGTCGACGCCTTTCGCGGCGCGGCTCTGCCGGCGAGGGGCGCGAGCGCGTCCCGGGAGTAGGGGAGGATCGGCGAGGGGTCCGACATGATCGCGCGGCGCGGAGCTACGCTCAAGGACGGCCAGGGACGAGACGCGCGGCGCGAGAATGCACGCTCGCCAACCTCGTGCCGGCGGCCGGGTCCGTATCTATTCGCTCGGATCGGCCGGATATTACCGACGGCCGACGTATCCGGAGTCGTCGTCGTCGTCGTCGTCGTCGTCCTCGGTCTCTCGAAGGCTACTCGCTTCGTTCGAGCGCCGAGCGTTGCAGACGGCAAGTGGCAGGAACGAGCGGGGCGCGTGCGAGTCGCAAGTGCGTTCGGTCGAGCCGTTCCGCTCGGGGCGCAGTTTCGCGGCCTGGCACGGGCGGCCGCGAGCGGAGCGGAGCGGGGCGAGGAGTGTCGCGGAGTGGCGGGGTAGGGCCGGGGGAGGGGCGGGCGTCGCACGACGGTGGTAGCGAGCGCACGGGCTGGCGACACGCGAGCGTATCGATCAAACGGACTGGCACCGTCGGGCGCGAAGGTTGCCGAGGATTCTCGAAGGCCGATCGGCGGGGGTGGGTGCCGCTCGGCCCGGCGGGTCGGCCACAGTCGCTCGCAGACTCCGGACCGGGTGCGCGGGCCTTCTCTCGCGCGAGTCGTCGGTCTCGGAGGGCAGGGGAGAGGCGCGCATACTCTGTCCAATGATATCGAGAGGAGAAGTATTCGCCGGAGGATGAGAGGAGCGGGGCGGAGCGTAAAAGAGAGAAAGACGGGGCGGCCGCGGCGGCGGCGAGGGCGGCGAGGGCGGCCGTGGGGAGCGAGAATGATAAGGAGGAGGGCAGAAGAAGGGTGGCCGTGCAGCGGAGCAGCGCGTTTCTCGTCGCCGATCGGAAAAGTCTGGAGGCGCGGGTGGGCGGCCGCGGGTGCGGCCGATCGGCGGATCCCTCCCCTGTGTCCCGCGTCGCGGAGCGGGCGGTGGCGCGTCATGAGGATAGCGGTACGCGATGCGAAATCAGGGGGCTAGCGGCGAGACGATCTCGCGCTGCTTCTCGCTCCGGGATAGCCTCGGCGAGCCGCCGGAGCGCAGGAGGCACAGGCGCGTGCACGGACTTCAGCTGCCCCTGCATCCGCAGCAGGTGCTCGGGTGGGTGCTCCTGGCCGGCATCGGGATAGGCACCTTCCTCGTCCTCACGCCCCTCCTCGCGGCCAGGCTGCGCCCGCTGCTCTCCGGCCTGCTGGCCGCGGTCTTCCTACTCCACGTTCTCTCCCACTTGGCGGTGCTCCTCCTGGACCCGGCCGACCCCAGGGTCAGGTCCCAGCCGGCCAACAAGATCGTCCCGGAGTTCGATCGCGGCAAGCACCTGCGCGTCATCGAGAACGGCAGGTGCCACCTGTGCAACATCACGGCCGAGAGCGCCAGGACGAAGCACTGCTCGATCTGCAACAAATGCGTCGCGCGCTTCGACCATCACTGCAAGTGGCTGAACAACTGCATCGGCGGTAGGAACTACTCGGCCTTCCTGGTCTGCCTCGCTTCCGCCATCCTCGCGGCCCTCCTGGTCGTCGGCATATCGGCGAGCGAGCTGCTGACGCTGCTCACCCGCTCGGCCGGGACCAACGCGAGGATGGAGAACGGGACGACGCACCTGCCGCTCTCGCCGGCGGCCCTCCCGGTCCCCGGCACCGGCTCCCTCGTCCTCATCTCGGCCATCGGCGTGCTCTCGGCCATCGCGGCGATTCTCCTGATCCACCTCTGCTTCTTTCACGGCTACATCGCGTGCCTGGGCCTGACCACCTACGAGTACGTGCGCAACAAGAGGGAGCGCGACGCGAGGGCGGCCCTTCGGCCCGGCCACGACTCCCGCGAGTCGCGCCGCCGCCAGGAGGCTCCCCGCCTCGACGAGCGGACCTCCTGCGAGTCGGCTCGAGCCGCCGCCGCCGCCGCCGCCGGCGCGCTCGCCGAGCGGGCCTCCCCCGGCCCCGGCCCCCTTCCGGCCGCGAGCCCGCCGAGCCACCTCTACGTCTGCTCCGCCCATGCAGCCGAGGCGATCGCGCGCGCCGACAGGAGGAACTTTCGGCTCTGCTTCTCCTACGAGGCGCGCTCCAGCGACGCCTCGATCGAGGTCTCCGCGCGCACCGTCCTCGGCGAGGGCCCCGGCGAGGCGCCCGGCGCCGCCGCCTCGCCCACCGCCGCCATCGGCGCGCCCCGGCCCGACGCCCTCGAGCCCACCTCCTCGACGCCCTCGCCGGTCTCCTGTTGCTTCTTCGTCGGCGCCTCACCCGCCAGCGGCCGCTGTCCCGAGACGCGGGGCCGGAAGAGGCGCTCGAGGTCCTGCCGCACCATAGGAAGGATAAGGACGTTCCTCCGCTCTCGCCTCGGAAGGACGGGCCGCCGGCGGCCGCTCGAGGCGGACGTCCTTCGGGCCTGCGAGGACGGGAGCCGCGGCCGCCGGCCCGCGGAAGGGGCGCCCGAGGAGCGACCTCCCGCCGAGGAGGAGCGGCCCAGCCCCAGCGGCGCCCCGACGCCCTCGCCGCCCGCTCCTCGCGGAGCTCGCTCGACGCTCGACCTCGCCGCCTCTGCGCTCCTCTCGAACCCAAAGGCCGCCTCTGGACCGCTCACCGCCAGCCTCGCGGCCTTCGCGAGCACGACGGATACAGCCACGACGACGACGACGACGATGGCGACGATGGCGACGAACACAGCGACGAACACAGCGACGACCACGACGACGACGACGACGACGACGACGACGACGACGACGACGACGAGGACAACAACGACGACGACCACGACGACGACGATAAAAACGACAAAGACGAGTGCCGAGTCGATACCGTCCATGACCACGTCGATCATCACCAAGCAGACTCAGTCGCATTCCCGCGCGCGAAGGTCCTCCTTTCGAAAGAGGTCGAGATTCAAGATGAGCTCTCACGTGACGCAGTCGATGCAGCTGTCGCCCATCTTGGAGTCGGAGTTCTCGAAGCCCGCCTCTCCGCGATCTCCGCGATCTCCCCTGCATTCCGGCCAATTTCACTTCCCACCCTTGCGGAACTGACTCGATGCCTTCGATCGCCTCTGAAAAACCCCTCGCGGCCTTTGCGCGGAGCTCTAGACCCGAGAATGCGGAGGCGCTTGCATTATTTAGTTTCAGCGGCGAGTGCACCTCGGACGTTGTCCCAATGCCGTCCACGCGAGTCTCGGCGGTTCGACGCCAGCGGGAGCGAACCTAACGCCCCGCGAAGCCTCCCAGCGGAGTCGAGGGCGCGCGACCAAGGGGGACGCGAAATTGCCTCTCGAGTGGTTTTAAAGTTGTCCGCGATAAGGACGGTCTCGCCCCTCTCGCGGCAGCACGCCTCTCCTCCAGTGGAGGATCGCGAGTGTCGAAAGCGGTCTTTGCCGCCCCTCTCGCCTCGTCGCGCCTCCTCGCGAGGCGTTCGCCCGTTTGTAAGCCGTTCTTACAGACTTTTCACCCAATTTTCTATTCACCTTTTCTACGCGGTTCGCGTACGCGCGAGCCATCGACACGGTGCGCGCAGTATATTGTATGTATGTGATCAATAAAATGTCCACCCAACGACGCATAACGCCGTCTTTTAAATGTTTGCCTTGACGCCGACACCGTTCCACAGGACATCCGTACAGGTTTCAGCGCCGGCTCCTTTCCGAGTTGGCCGAGCTCGGTGGACAGATAGGCTTATCGATCGCGGGGAAATCGGGCCGTCGCCTCGAGGAGGAGCGCGTACGTCCGTCCTTCCGTCCTTCCGTCCATCCGCCGCCTCGCAACCCTCCCTCCCTCCCTCCCTCCCTGCCGCGGCGCAACTTACCTTCGCGGTTACATCGACGCCTTCGGAGCGGCGATTAGCGGACCGCGAGCGCGAGAAAGTCGGCCCGCGGGCACTTTAGCGGGAGGTGGGGTTGGGAAGGGGTCGGAAAAGATGCGACGGAAGGAGGAAGGCGCAGGCGGAGCGAGAGGGCCCTACTAAGGAAAGTCGCGTACGCGCACCCGCGTGCGCGCTTCTTTTTCCAGATGAGCTCGTCCTCGCCGGAGACGGAGGCGCTTGGCACGGAGTCGGGCTCGATGGAGGAGGACATCTGGGAGAGCCTCTTGGGCCGTCCGAGGTACGTCGTGGCGCCGATGGTCGACGCGAGCGAGCTGGCCTGGAGGCTGCTCAGCCGCCGACACGGAGCCCACCTCTGTTACACGCCGATGCTGCACTCCTCCGTCTTCTGCAGGGATCCCAAGTATCGGAGGGAGGCTCTGCTCGGTTCCGCCGAGGATCGGCCCCTAATCGTTCAGGTTTGCCGATCGGTCCCCACCCACCCCCTACCCGGCTCGCCTTCCTCGAGCCTCTCGGCGGCTGGCGCGAGCCGCTCCCTCGGAGCTCGGCCAAACTCGGGCCAGCGCTTTTGGCCCCTCCTCGAGCCCTCCGAGAGGCTCGCGCCCCGACTCGATTCGCCAATTTTTTGCCCGGCCGTGTTTCAGTTTTGCGGCAACGATCCGGACGTCTTGCTGGAGGCGGCGATCTTGGCGGAGCCCTATTGCGACGCTATAGACATAAATATCGGTTGCCCGCAAGCGATCGCGAAGCGCGGCCACTACGGCGCTTTCCTTCAAGACGACTGGGGCTTGCTGCGGTCGATAGGTGCGTATCGTGACGCCCCCCGCTCCTTACATCCCGCCCCACTCCGCTCGCCCGCTGATCGGCCGTCTCTTCCCCGAAACGCGTTGCAGTGAGCAAGCTGAGCAAGGGCCTGCGCGTGCCCGTCACTTGCAAGCTACGGATATTCCAGGAAGTGGACAAAACCGTCCGGTACGCCCGCATGCTCGAGGAGGCCGGCGCGCGGCTGCTGACGGTCCACGGCCGCACGAGGGAGCAAAAGGGCCCCTTGACGGGCCTCGCCTCGTGGAAGCACATTCGAGCCGTCAGGTATGCCTACCCACGAGCGCCTCGCGTGCCCTGGCGCCGGCCGGCTCACGCTCCTCCTCTGTCCCGTCCAGGGCCTCCGTCAAGATCCCGGTGCTGGCCAACGGCAACATACAGTGCGTGCAGGACGTCGAGAGGTGCGTGGAGGAGACCGGCGTTCGGGGCGTCATGTCGGCCGAGGGGAATCTTTACAATCCGTACATCTTCGAGTCGCGCTATCCGCCGAGCTGGGAGCCGGCGATGGAGTATCTGGAGTTGGTCGAGCAGTACCCCGCGCCTCCCTCCTTCATACGCGGCCATCTCTTCAAGCTGTTTCACCATATGTACGTAGAGCTTTCGCATTAGCGCCGCCTCCCTCCCAAGGAGAAGAGCTAGCCCTCGCGGCGCCTCGCCTACGCTTGCGCGCGAGCCGCTCTTCGCTGATCCTCCGCGACGCGCCTTTAACCGGAGAGCAGACTTTGTTTAGCAGAAAACAAAGAGGAGAGGGAAAGTCTGGCCCGAAACTCGACTCTGGAGTCCTTCAAGCGGGTCGTGACCGTTCTCAGGGATCGCTACCTGCCCTATCACGAGGGTCTAGTGCCCTGGCAAGGCCAGCCCAACAACGGTCCGTACGAGCCAATATCCCTTGCCCGGCTCCGCGCTCTCGCTCTCGCTCTCGCTCTCGCTCTCATTATCCCCTCCCCCCTTTCCTTTTTCCAGGATACCATCTTGAGCTACCGCCGTGGCTGTGCCAGCCCTACGCGCGCACTTCTCCCCAGGAAGCCGGGAGAAACGCGGAAGAGGAGTACCTCGGCCCGGTCGGTCTTTCGATCCTCCCTCGCTCCCTTTCTCCAAGAGGCTTCGCGCCTTCCGTCCCGGTCTTGAGTCGAGTTTTCTCTTCCAGGAGGATCCGGCCGAGAAGCGAAAGTACAAGGACGAGGAGGGAAACGAGATATCGCGCAAGCGGTTTAAGAAGCTGCGTCGCATCGCCCGCCGACCGAACAAATCGGGCGCCCACGTCAAGAGAGGCTCGGATCTGTGCCGCGATTGCCCGAACCCTCTGGTAGGTACAACGGCCGCCCTGCCCGTGCGTCCCGATTAATTCCGAGCCGCTCCCCCGCAGGGTTTCAAGTGCGTGCACGGATTGTGTCGGCGGTGCTGCAGAAAGAAATGCTTCACGGAGAACTTGGACTGCGTCGGGCACAGAAATCTCACCAAAACCAGGAGACAGATGGCGATTAAGTTTGCCGCTACGCGACAGGCTATTACGAGCACGTGACCACTTTGTTAATTGTTCCAAATAAACATGTACATACTCGATGTTTCCCCTTCCGCTCTATACCCGACCTTCGAGATAGGGCTGGGTTCGAGGCCGAAACGCGGCACGCGAGGAGATTGCGATCGGGGGTTCTAGAAACTCCTTCACGGATACCAGGTCGGGTGTGTACACGCACGCAGACATATATAGGTATATATAGATATATTTACATCTTCGCTAATTCCTCGATCGTCATCGATAATGCAACTTTCCGGGCTCTCGAGAAATATCCTCGGCCTCTACGCTCGACGCCATCGCACCGAAGGGTCTCGCTAGATCGGCAAAGGCGGTCCTCCAGCGGCTCTCTCCCTGCACCCTACGATCCTCCCGTTTCTCATCGTCGGCCCAGTCCTTCTTGTTGACGAGCATAAGTACCATTAGCATCGGTAAGTGGATCAGCGAGAAGCGGAATAGCTTGCGCGAACTTCCGCTGTCGGATTTCTCGTTGAACCTCCAGGCTGGAAAAGAAGAGGACAGAGTCGTCCGAGTCGGTCTCGAAGGCGAGCGGCTGGCGACGGTGCTCGCATCAACGTACCCAAGTAAAGGAAATAGGCGTTGAGCGGCGTGGATGTCAGGGCGAACCACCAATTGGTAACGTCCAGCAGCGGGGCCGAGTAACAGAGGCCCGTCAAGACGGCCGTGTATCGGAGCGCGGTTTTCCGGCAGAGGCCCGGATCGGTGACGGCCATCATCCGGTAACCGGCCCGGGAGTAATCTGGCCGCAAGTTCCAAGACAGAGCGTTAAAGTGGGGAAATTGCCAGGCGTACAACAAACCGGACATTACCCAAGCTCCCGGAGAAGATATGTCTCCCACGCAACCCGCCCAGCCCATCAGCGGCGGTATGGCTCCAACTTTAAAATAACAAATCGCCAAATTCCTCGAATCGCCTCAGCCGCTCAAAGGTCTATGTTCGATCGCGAATCGTACCCGGTACTTACCCACCGAGCCGATCCAAGTATTCAATATGCTGATCCGCTTCATAGGCGTGTATATCATGGTATAGAGAACGAGATTGGCTGCTCCTAGCGTCGCGGTTATCCCGTTTACTTCGTTGTAGAGTAAGAACAGCCCGGTAACTCCGGATAAGGCTGCAAATGTCATTGCCTGCGCCGGTCTGAAAAGAATTCGTGGCTCGACTTACCCATCTTTTCCATGCGTTCGGCCTTGGCCGAAGGAACGCGCGCGATCGACGTGGAAACGTTTCGGGACGTGGACTCCAAGGTGAGGAATACATTTTTCTTACGTCACGTGTCCACGAACCAACACTCTGTTCTTCGTCCTGGACATCTGCGCGTCGAAGGGAACTTCGAAGAACTGATTGATCGCGTTGGCCGTGGCGGACACCAGACCGGTTCCGAGCGCGCACATGGTAAACGTGTAAACGTCAAAGGCCCCCGGAGCCAGCGCGTATCCTCCCATGGTCGTTATAACCACCAGCGCTGAGAGGGATACGCGCGTACGTTAACCGGCGAACCAGTTTTGTAGAACAAAGTAGCAAGAAAGGCGTTCCTTACAGGTCAATCTTATTTTGGACAACATCAGACAATGTTTTCGTAGCTTTCCCGTGTCCATCTCCACGCGTTTCCAGTCAGAGTCCGGAAACTGGTAACGTCTACCATCGTCGCTGCGTAACGCGGGTTTGGGTAAAACCGTCTTGAAAGTCGGAACGGACGTGGTCCCGTTCCCGAAAATCGTATGAATCGGATGAGTACCGGTAGCCACGACGTACGGAGGCTCTCGCTCCGAATCGGCTCTCTCGGCCCCGATGCGAATACGTTTGGAGGAATACTGAAACGAGACGTGACGAATCGAAGCCAAGACTCCTTCCGCTTCGTTTGTATCTTTGGTAGTAGAAGAGCGAGTACCTTGGTTGCGCATAGTCTTGTTAGGTGGAGGCATGATTTGTTCCGGCAAAAGTTTGACGGACGAAAGACAAATAACATGTTAAGCACAAGTATACCGTAGTTCAACAACACGCTCCTCGCTTTATCCTGAAAAAGAAGGCCGATGAGATTCGTGGCCTGGCATTGGTCGGGCCTCGCGCGTAAAACGCAAGCTCCGTGCAACATTTTTCGAGGAACGAAGGACTTACATATTTATCATCGACCGTCGCTGCAATGTAGTTGACATGACGTAACGACGGCGTAGCTCGGCCGAATTCTCGAGGCGAGAGGACGTCGCGAAGCTAAACCGGCGGACAGATGGCGTGCAACGCACGGAGGAAGGCCGTGGCGCGACACTTCGAACGCTATCGACGCTTCCCAATGTCGCATCAGCGCGTTTTTACCGTATGAAGGAAGAGCGTGGAACGGACCGCGGGGGCCTCGCGCGGAGAGCTCGAGAAGCGTCGACGCGGAGAGCGATGGCAGGAGGGCTCGAGGTTCCCCGGAGTTATTTCCCATTTTTGGGACACGGGAGAAGCGCGAGTATCCGTAGTCGGAAATAAGACGTTCGTTCGGCTATGGAGCTCCCTTTGGGCAGCGCCGCGGAGACGGAGCGGCCCGTGGGAGAGTAGGGCCGCGCGTAGGCGCGCACGATGCGTGGCTTTGGGGGTCTGGAGGGGCGAGGAGGGCGAGGGCGCGCGCTCGGGAGGGCTGGCGCTGTGGGCGCTTCACGTGGCCGTAATACGTGTCAGGGGAGGCGCGAGCGAACTTTGCCATGAAGAGGTTAACCCAGAGTACGTTTCTCCGCGTGTGTCCTCGTAGCCGATTACAATGATCCATCGGTCGCGAGGTGGGTGAGAAGGAGGCCGCGATCGGCGAAAGGCTGCGGCGAGAGGCGCATCGAGCCGAAGAACCATGTGGGCGAATCGGGAGAACGCGATGTTCCTACGGATCGGCTCCGCCGTGTTCTACGGGCTTTCCTCCTTCATGATCACGGTGGTCAACAAGACCGTGCTGACGTCCTTCGACTTTCCGTCCTTCCAAGTGCTGGGCATCGGCCAGATGCTGGCCACGATCGTCGTCCTGTTCGCCGCGAAGAAGTTGCGCTACGTCGAGTTTCCCAACCTGGAGACGTCGACGTTCCGCAAGATCTGGCCCCTGCCGCTGATCTACATCGGCAACATGATATTCGGGTTGGGCGGTACGAAGCAGCTGAGCCTACCGATGTTCACCGCCCTGAGACGATTCAGCATCCTTATGACCATGATCGCCGAGTATTACATACTCGGCGTTAAGGCGCGCGTTCCCATTCAACTGAGCGTCTACACGATGATCTTGGGTGCGCTCGTGGCCGCGCTCAACGATCTCGCCTTCAATCTCGAGGGCTACCTCTTCATTTTGCTCAACGACTTCTTTACCGCCGCCAATGGCGTCTACGTGAAGCAGAAGTTGGACTCGAAGGAGTTGGGAAAATACGGACTCATGTATTACAATTCTCTTTTCATGATCGTACCCGCCGCCTCGATAGCTTGGTGGACGGGGGAGGCGGAGCTCGTAGCGCGATTTCCATATTGGAACGATCTCCTCTTCGTCCTACAGTTCGGCCTCTCCTGCGTAATGGGCTTCGTGCTGCTGTACAGTACCATCCTCTGTACGTTGCACAATTCCGCCCTGACGACCACCATCGTCGGATGCTTGAAGAACATATGCGTGACGTACTTGGGCATGGCCATCGGCGGGGACTATATATTCACGTGGTTGAATTTCGTAGGACTGAATCTTAGCGTGATCGGGAGCCTGGTATACACGTGGCTGACTTTCCGGAAAATGGACGCCCAAGAAGCCAAGTATTCTCCGCTCTCCTCGGAGACGCAAAATGCCAGGGTGCAGACCATATGACGCTCGCCCCGGCCCTGCCTCGCCTCGCCTCGCCTCGCCACGCCTCGCCTCGCCGCGCCTCGTCACGACCGAGTTCCCACGATCGGCGCCTCCTCCCCCCGGGTGCTCCACGAGGGAATAATAGTCTCGCGATCTTGCCGAGAGGACGGGCTCGTCTCTCGGCCTCCCAGGACGTTTCGACTCTACCGTGTAAATATAGGCTGGTAGTCCCCGCGAGAGTCTCCCATCCTCTCACCTTCCGCCCCCGCCGCGATAATCTGGGCGTCTCGCTTGAGCGCCAGGAGAGGAGGCTGTCACGGCGGCGTGGCTCTCTGGCGAGCTACGTATACCAAAGTCAAACCGTGATCGTTACCTGAAGCGCGACGTGCCATCCATCTCGGCTCGCGTAGATCGAGGATACGCCAATAACGCTGCGCGGTCTTGGGCTCGGACACGATGTCGGGACGCGCCTTCCGGGACGCGCTTCTACCGCTCTCCCCCCAAAGGCGCGTAGAAGCGCACAAATGTACCGAGCGCAAGATCATACATTTGTCGAAATAAATTCTATTTATGGACAAGCAAGGCTCGAACGTCATTCTCCTGGATCATTGTTGCAGAATGTGCCGGGCTGAGGCGTTTCTCGAGCGGCGAGTCGTACAGCTCGGACTACGCGAGGCACCGCGTCCCTCTGACGGGTGTGCAGCGCGTCCTGCTGACGGCCGGCGCGGCCGCCATATCCCTGGGCAATCCCTTTCGCGGCGACATGATCGCCTGCCTGGGCGAGACGACGGGCGCCAGCGCTCTCGAGCACTGTCGCCGGCAAATGCTGCTCACCGAGGAAGCGCGACGCATCCTCGGCGAAAAGCCGCGCATTACTTCCTCGACGGTCGACCTGGCGGCGCTCGCCGACCTGCCGGAGGGGACTGTCGGCAGGACCTATCGGCGATTCCTGGACGCGAACGTAAGGACCTCGAGGGGGTTCTCGAGTACCGCCCCCCCCCCCCGATCTCTCTCTCTCTCTCTCTCTCTGTCTCCTCGATTCTCCCCCTTGCAGAACATTACGCCCGACTCCAGACCGCCGGTCAGATACGTCGAGGACCTTGAACTGGCCTACGTCATGCAAAGGTATCGAGAGACGCACGACGTCTTTCACGCCGTACTCCTGATGCCGACGACGATGCTCGGGGAGGTGAGCGTCAAGTGGATCGAGGCGTTGCAGCTGCGCCTACCGATGTGCCTCGCGGGAGCGATCTTTGGGGCGTATCGGCTGCGACCGAGGTGAAGTCGCGCGCTAGAGAGGAGTGGAGAGAGATGGATGCGTGGGCAGAGAGAGAGAGAGAGAGAGAGAGTAAGAGAGATTGTTGAGAACCACCCGTTTACCCCGTTCCAGACAACGGTCCATGTACGCGAACCATTACCTTCCCTGGGCCGTCCAAACGGGCATGCGCGCCAACTTTTTACTGGGAGTATACTTCGAGAAGCGTTGGGAGCAGCCGCTCGAAGAGTTTCACAGGGAGATGGGCATCGTCCCCCTGATACCGGAGTACGGCCGCGCCGCGTAAGGCTCGAGGCTTTACCCAAAGTCACCTTCGATGGTATAACAATTTTTATTGATTATAACATTGGAAATATGAAGAATATAATTTTCGATGGAATACACGTGACTCGTATTACAAATTCCGATTATCATAGTCGTAGGTCGAAGAATCGCTTCGCGCTTTCGCGTTGCCGCAGGAAAATTACGAAAATTACCGGCCACGGCGCGATCCTCGCACTCTTATTTCGTTCGCGCGAGAGGCAAGTGTGCGCGATCAAATTCTCCTCGGCGGGTAAACATCAGACGTTTATAAAATTAAATTACGCGCGGCACATCCTCGCGCCGTCTAACTTATAGGCATGATATTAGCGAAAGTGATTGTCTGACTTTCCCTTATAGTAAAGTATCTCGATGCTTATCGGCTAAAGAAGTACCAAAGGATTAGGCGGGCCTTCGTGTCGCTGCTCTAAATTCTAAACGTCTATAAAGGGGAGATCGGACGATCGTGGCGCCCTGTCCGCCTTTTGTTTACGCGCGCCGCCGATCTCCGCGAGGGAGTGAAAGAATCGGTGTGTGAGGGAGGGATGGAGGGAGGGAGGGAGCGACCGTGATGGGGACCGCCGGGAAACTCTCGCTCGATCGTACGCCGGGACTTGGCGGCCCAAGTGGGATGCCGTGCCCTCGAAGGAGTCCTTTAAAAACTATCGAAGGAGCTATACTGTCGTAAACTACGTATTAGGATTTTTGCGCGCGCAAACCTCCCCGCGGGCGTTGTGCCTTCCTCAGCGTCCCGTCCATCTCTCTGGTCGCTGGGCCAAAGTACGCGCGACGGTACGTCCGCTCGTACAGGTTGAAAGGTGGCACGGCTCCGAAAGGGGATATGTAAAAGACGCAGTTTTCGGCCAGCCCCGATCCGGGAAAGCTGGTACGCAGGTACGATTTCGTTCGACGACCCTCGAGAGTACTTCTCCGTACGGAAAGGATTATCGGCCGAGGATAGCAAAAGTCCAGGTTTGTCTACGATGCGAATAGGTCGCGTTTGGCCTGGGCTAGGGCGGGGGCTGGGGCTGGGGCTGGGGCTGGGGCTGGGGGTCGGAGGTAGCCGAGTACGGGCTCGGGTAACCCTCGGTCCTTCCTCGAAAGGCCGCCCTCCTATCCTCGAACTTATCCTACGCGTTTTCTCTTAGCTTATACACTTATATAGGATCGAATCGAATAAATCTAATTGAGCATTATAAATTAGTGGCCAGAGCATCCCGTCGCGAGGTGAAAATAGCGAGGGACGTTAAAGGGCGGTGGTGGGAGGGGGGGGGGTCCGACCAAGGTGGGCCAAAGCGTCGACGGTTCGCTCCCGTTGGTCGGACAAAGAGACGAGCGGGATGCTTCTTGGCTGATTGTAATCGATTTGGTCCGTGCCGCTCGAGCGAGTGTCGCGGAAGGGCGGTCAGCCGAGTCTCTCGAGGTAGAGATAGATCTCCTCGAAGGTGGGCCTGTCCTCGGGCCGCCTGGTCCAGCATTGCAGCATCAGCCGGTAGAGATCGTCGGGGCAGGAGGTCGGCTGCGAGAGCACCCGCGGCGGATTTCTCTCGCTCGCATCGCCATCGCCGTGATACCAGCGGCCGTGGTTCTCCAAGACCTGCTCGGCCGTCAGTTCGGCGTAGGGCATTTGCTCGCAGCTCGTCAGGATCTCCCAGACGGTTACGCCGTACGACCAGACGTCCGTCCGACAGTTCTGCCTGCCCTGCGAGCCAAGGAGGATTAGGGGCTCGATCGCGAAGGCGCTCGAAGGGGGCTAGGGCCTTACCAGCAGCGCGGCCTCCCACGCCATCCATCGGAGCGGTATCTTGGCGTAGCATCCGTCGATGTAGTACTGCCGATCGTACTTGCCGCAGTACATCGCGTAGTCGCTCACCTTTATCGTCAGATTCTCTCCGACGACGCAATTTCTGGAACGTACGGAGGGGCTATGAGAATCGGTGATCCGTTCTCCCTTCGAGGGACCCAGCCTCCGGCACCTTCTTGCTCTCTGCCCTCCTCTCTTTCTCTCCCTGCCCCCCCCCCTCTCCCCCCTCTCCCCCTCTCTCTTTCTCTTTCTCTTACCTGGCCGCCAAGTCTCGGTGCGCGATGTTCGAGCTTTCGAGGTACCTCATTGCCGAGGCGATTTGCGCGATGAAGTTTAACCGACACTCGAAGCTGCAAACGCGACTCGTATTGGATCGGAAATGGCGAGGGCGCTGTAGGAGGGAAGACCGACCAAAGTGCGACTCACCTGGGCGAGACGTCCGCGCCGGAGGTCTGGCGCCTCTCCAGCAAGAAGGTGGGAAGGTCTCCGAGCTGGCCGTACTCGAAAACGGCGCCAAGCGGTTCGTCCTCGACGAGCGCGATGATTCTGGCGATATTGAGGTCGCGAACGCTCGCCAAGAGGCGCATGTCCCTCGTAAAGTCCTGCCTACGGTCAGTGGGCAAGGTTTGGCGGTGAGCGCGAGCAGACGGCCCCCGCCGGGCGGGAAGGCGCGGAGACTCACCGTAGGGAATCGACGACGCCGCGCCAGAGCGAGCGCACGATGACGATCTGCCGATTCTGAACGGCCCCCGAATCCGGATTTCGAATCCCTTTCGCCTCGCACAGGTACACCTAGGCGAAGCTTGGCTCGTTAGGCGCGTCGAGTGCGAGAGATCGCGAGGATGGTGGGAGGTCTTACCAGGCCGAAGCTCCCTTCGCCGAGCTTGTCGAGTATCCTGAGCCGGTGTCGCGAGATGCGCTGCACGTCGCAGGCCTCGGCGCTCGGTGACATCTCCCGGATTCCCAGGGACGTGAACAGACTGCCGCTCGAGGATCTCTCTCGCTTCTTTATCTATAAGAACGGCAAAGGGGAAGAGAAAGAAAGAAAGAGAGAGAGAGAGGGGGGAGAGGGAGAGGGAGAGGGAGAGAGAGAGAAGGCCGAGGGTGTTTCTCGGCAAAGCGCCTTACCGTCAAGATGTCGGTCGCCGCGTAATGACCCTCCTGCACCTTGCGCTGCTGCAGCTTCCTCGAGTGGGAGCAGCGAGGGTTCTTCGAGGGGAAGGTCGTGGGTAGGGGCCGCTCCGGCGCCGATCGTCGCCCGGCCGCGCCCTTCGCACCTGCAATCGTCGATCGTGCGGTCGTTGGTGCGCCGTCTGCGGGGCCGGGCCGGAGTCTACTTACCCGCGCACTCGCCTCGGTGACTCGAGGAGTCGGCCTCTCGAGCGGCCTCTCGGTCGGCGAGCAGCGCTTCGTAGCTCTCCTCGTAGGCCTCGCGCCGCGCGCGCTCCGCCCTGAGGCTCGAGCATCGCTCGCGCTCCACCTCGGCCGACGTGGGTCGAGATTTGTTGCTCTTGAGGGAGAGGCGCGAGTGCGAGAGGCCGGCCGAGGCGATGCCGATCGGAGCCGGCAGCTTGATCTCCTTCATGTTGATCGTGATCCCGGCCGAGGGCGAGCCGCAGAGGAGGGCCGTGTGTTTCTGCAGCAGGGCCACCTTGTTGCGTCCGCGTTGCTTCATCAGGAAGGTCGTGCAGGTCAGGAGCAGCGCGAGCACGGTCAGCGCGCCGCTGACCAGGCCCACGTAGGTCTGGGAGGTGCCGACGGGGAAGGCGTCCGGCGCGGAACCACCGGCACCGACACCGGCGCCCGCGCCCGCGCCCGCGCCTCCGCTCCCCTCGGGCTCGTAGCTCGTCTCGTTGCTCCTTCCCCCTCCGGCGCTGCTCTCCTGCTCCTCCGTCGGCCGCGTCTCGTTGCCGTTCCGCCGCCGCTCTTGCCGCTCCTGCCCTTGCCGCCGCCGCTGCTCCCCCTGGCGCTGTCGGCCGCGCAGCTCCTCGAGGCCGCGGCCGAAGGGCTCGAGGCCGATCGTCAGATTCCTGCTGGCCGGCACTTGGCGCCCCGGAATGCCCGGCAAAGTTACTCTCGCACCGCCTCGGAAAGCGCGGAAGAGTTAGTAAGACCGAATCTTACCGGTTTCGAAGGTGACCTCGCCGATCAGGAGCCACTTGGAGCGAACCCTCAGTTCCAGCCTCGCGAATTTTCCGATTCTAGACCTGAGCGGGATGGAGACGTCCTTCCCCAGCGCGGCCGCGCCCTCGTCCCTCCGCACCTCCAGCCTCTCCGGCTCCGGGTGATACTCGGCACCGTCGTGGGAGAACCAGACGCACAGTTCGGAGAAGACCTGCGAGAGGCGTCGATCGGTAGCGAGAGAGAGCGGGCTCCTCGCTCGAGAGGAGAGAGCGTCGGCTCGCGCTTACCTCGATGCCCCGCTCCGGCAGGTGCGCCGCCTGCAGGGTGCAATTGCCGAACTCGCGAAGCTCCCGAAACTCGAAGGTGAGCTCCACCGTCTCGCGATCCGCCCAGCCGACCCACGCGGAGCCCGCCTCCGCCTTGCCGTCCCGCGCCAACTGGGCAGGCTCCCCGAGAATTCCGTCCGTCAGTTGGCCCAGTCCGTCCACCAGCGCGTCCTCCGTCTCGGCGCCGTCGTAGGACCGGTCGCGGAGGTCCTCCCCTCCGGGCCCGAGCGCGGCGCCCCTCGGCGCGCTGTAACTCGCGATGCCCTCTGCGCCAGGCGCGGGCGGAGAGAGGCCGGTGAGGCCGAGCTCGACTCGAGCCGCCATCCCCCTGGCCCCACGCACTCCTCTACTTACGGTCCCACACGCACCCGTAGATCTCCACGCGCATGCATACCGTCCGCGGATGCTGACTGTAGGGAACGAAGCGCACTCGGCTGGCGACGAAGGGCAGCTCCAGCTTCTGCTTCTCCACCAGGTAGGTGTTGCTGTTTCCGCGCAGGACCTGAACGCGAGGACGGTTGATAGCGGCGAACGCGGCGGGACAAAGTCAGATCGTACGAACCCCGTCTCCTCCGAGGTTCTTGTACTGGTGCCACTTGCCGTCGCGCCAGTACTCCAGGAAGAAGGCCTCGGCGTACTCCTGGCCCTGTCCGTTGCCGAATCGGCCCTGCGTCTCCGTCCAGGCGATCAGGTGATCCCTCGTCAGGTCCACCTCCAGGTACTCCCTTATGGCGCTACTGATCTGCGCCTTCGGGCACCATGCCCCGCCGTTCTTCTCCTGGCGGATCCTGTCGGAGCGCAGAGGACGTGTTTGTACGCGTACGCGTGTTTGCTGCCAAGGTTGCCAAGAGGCGGGGATCGAGCCCCCCCCAACCGCGTAAGGGAGATCCGCGACAGATTCCGACGATATACCGAGCCCGAGACTTACCGTGCGTTCTGCGGCCCAACGGACTTGGTCTCGTAACTCGAGGAAGCCGTGATCGCGTCATCCGGGATTCTCCCCTCCTCCATGCCAAGGGGAAGTACGCACTGGCCTGCGAACGGAGAGGCGGGAAGCGGGGAAAGAGAACTTGTAGCGCGCGAAACTGCATCTACAGCGTTCCTCTACTCACCAAAGACCGTTTTCGTCGGAATTTCGGCGCGCATGGTCGAGGAGCCGACGACCAGCAGGAAGGAAAACACCGCCTTCGTGATGCGCATCGCGAAGCTTTACGACTTTGACGCTCGCCCTTGAACTTTGACAACTCATGATAGATCGAGCCTTATCATCGCCTTGCCCTGCAAGAGAGAGGAAACGGCGAAGGCCGCTGAGCCGAGGATGCTCGGGGAAAACGTACAGCGGAGGCGCGTTTGCCCTCTACCGCACATCCTCTCGAGCGACGCGAGGATGCGGTCTTGCCCGAGCTCGAGGCGGCATCGCGCTACCCGGGTACGGGCACACGTGCTCGGAGGGTGGCGGACACACGGCCATCCCGGCTCGGAGCGCAGCGTCGCAAACCTCGCGCCCCTCGCGACGCGCCGGGCCAGCCCGCCGAGCAAACTCGATCTCGCGCCAGAGCTTCGGCCGGCTACGCGGTAGGACGCGCCAGGTCCTGGAGGAGGCTCGATGGACCGCGCGAGAATCGCCGCTCCTCGCTCGCACCTTCCCTCTCTTTTGGGCCGAACCTATCCCGCTTTCCCTCGCGCGTGCACGACGCGCGTCGAGAAGAAGGACGCGACTCGTCCGGCTTCGGATCCGAAGTCGATCGCGTCCGGGCGCGGGCAGCGGGGTGCTCGGTAGCGGCAGGCAGGCCGGGGAGCAGGGTGGAGGAGGGGAGGAGGGTAGGAGGGTAGGAGAGTAGGAGAGGGCAGGAGGGTAGGAGGGCAGGAGGACAGGAGGGCAGGAGAGCAGAGCAGGGCTCACGACGAGGGCCGCGCCGTGGCAGGCCAGCGGGTCCGTTCTGCGCAACAAGTAACCGACCGATCAATATGGGGCATATCGCCTAGCCGCGCTCGAACCGGCAGTGGCGATCGACGCACGAGCCACGCCGCCCGCCCTTCCGCCCTCCGCCGCCCCGCGTCCCTCGCCCTCCGCCCTCTCGCGCCTCTCGCGCCTCTCGCACCTCTCGCGCGCCCGAGGCCCAAACGGGCCGTTCCTTCCTCGAGGACGCTCCAGCCGCCTGCCCGGCCGGTCGTCGAACGAGCAGCATTGGTCGAGGATGTTAATCCTCGGCAGGAGGGCACGGCGCTCGGCCCAAGGCGGCCCGCCTCGCGCGCCGATGCTCCCTCGTCCTCCTCGCACGTGTCCCTCCAATCGGCTCAGCCTCACTCGCGCTCGCCTTGCCCGTTTCTTCGAGCCCGTCCCTCTTCCCTTGGCAAGGCCGCCCCCCGGCCCCCCGGCCCCACCGCCCCACCGCCCCGAGGAAGCACCGCTCTCGACCGGCCGCGAGAACCGTTCCTCTCGGCCGTGTGCCACACTGGCAGCCAATGCCGGCCGCTTTTCTTGCCGTCTCGTCTCGGTCGATCGACGCGAGATTCGCGAGACCGGAACGTCCTGGCCCGCCGAGCTCGAGGCGTCTTTTCCGCGCGTATCGCTCGGTCCGATTTCGCGATCCGATGTACTCACCGTTCATTCGTCGCGGCGCTTGGAACCAGCGTATTTATTTCGAGGAAGACGAAGGACAGCGGCGCAGGAAGGGCCAAACGCGACTACGCCCTGGGTTCTCATCGCGAAAAATACTCCGGACGTCTTGCGATCTTGCGTCGGATGGCAGCGTTGCGGCACTACGCGGTCGGGCGCGTCAAGGACGAAGAATCGGATCGCGACGGAAGGTCCGACCTTCTTCTCTCCTTCCCTCTCTCCCCCTTTCTCCGTGGGCCACCTCGTCGACCTCGAGCGGTCCTTTCGCGCGTTATTCCGCAGTCGCTGTCGCGCGGCTCCCGCGAGGGCTGTCGGTACGAAACTGCCTGCACGAGAAATGCGGTCCATCTATGCCATTTTCCATCCACCGCGCGCAGGCCAGTGCCAAAGTTCGGCGGTTGGATGGCGACAGTAGCGGCGCTGGGGGTGGCATCGGGGGTGGCGGTAAGCGCAATGGATGAACTTTACTGCGCAATATCGTCGAAAGCGGGTCCTACCGCGCCCCATTGCGGACAGGAGTCGATCATTGCCCGGGAGCCTGTCCGTTTCGGCGGAAGGTGTCCGATCACTCGCGGGCCCCTCCGTGCTTTCGTCGCGTTGGAGTTTCAGCACGCCCACCGGAGGCGATGCGCCCGTGAGAGGGCAACGACGAGGGGAAGAGAGAGAGGGGGGGGGGTGAGAGTGGGAGAGAGGCTCGCTTGAAATTCTTTAATTTCTCAAAGATCGTACGGGCGCGTACCGCGCGGGAAGGAGAATACGGGGCTACGTTCGGGGACGTTTGTCGTTCGTTTGGTTTATTCTCGTCAAGCGGAAAAACATTTGCCGATTCGTGCGAAAGGCAGAGAGAGTCGGAGGCGCAGAATACTAGGGCGTCACGCTCGAGGGATGCGCTCGGCCGAGATCGTCTCACGCACGATAGGCAATATCTGCTTGCGCGTAGCGCGCAAGTTTCCTTGTTCGTAGAGATGCACGCGACATCCCCTTTCCTTCTCCTCGATCTGCCGCTTGGCTCTCAAATCCAGGGTCGGTGTGGTCGAGGATAATAACCCTTCGATCAACTGCGGGAACACGCGTATGAACCAAGTTGGACGATGGGGAAGAGGGGCCTTACCTTGCGGCTCAAACTGTCGGCGGACGAGGAAAACACGGCGACGTCTCTTCTTGGGCAACCTTCGCTCAGGTCCAGTCCGACCAAAACGACGATCTTCGTCTTCCTGCTCTCCGCGAAAGCGCGAACCGCCTCGAGGGCGCCCTGTAGCGCGAGAAAGCTCTAAAAGAAGTAGGGCTCGAGGTAAAGCATCGTCCCGTTGCGAGGATCGCGCGGCGGGCCGATTTCCGCGAGCGTACCTCCACAAGCATGGGTAAGCCGACTATCGGAGTACCGGCGGTCAGTTTGAGATCTCGCAGCATCAGATCATCGACCGTCAGGCCATCGATGTTGGTCTTGGCCCTCAGGATGTCTCGGTAGACCGAGGCTCGCTCTTCTCGGAGCGAACCGGCGCTCTCCAGATCTCGAACGGCCTCCTCGTCGGCCGCGGTCGCGCGGCCGAGCTCCGGAGAGAGATTCGAGGTATCGATCAGGATCGGACCTAAAAGCGGCCCGCGTGCAGGATCGACGGCACGGAGCGCCGGCCGGAGAGCCGGAGAGGGGGGCTTTTCGGATCGGGCTTTCTCGCAAAAGGTCGAGGGGCTTACCCCGCAAAAGACCGGCCAGTTGGCCGTCGAGGAGTCCCGGCTGCTTGCGGAGCAGCTCGCGCGCGACCAAGGTGGCGCAGCTGCCTACGGCCTCGAGGAGAAGCTCTCTGCCGTGCCAAGGCCAATCGGGGTCCGGCGGTCGGTGATCGATCACCCTCGCGACGCACTCCGCCAGCTCGCGGTCCTCCTCCGCGAGCGCGTGGTGGTCGACGAGGACGAGTTCCAGCCGACGGGGCAGGTTTCTCGAGAGTTCCTTCAGGTCTATCCGGTCTCTGCGGTGACGGCTCGTTTCTCAGGCCAAGAGCGATGGCGAGTGGGCGCGAGGAGAGAGGCTTACCGAAAGCAGAGGAGAGCGGGGGGGATGTCGTGGCGCCTTAAATAATAGGCCACCTCGGTCTTGATGCGGAACTCTCTCTCCGGAATATTCATCAAGGGAATTACCGCGACGTCCGTCCGGCCGGCTTCTAGGGCCTCCCGATATTCGAGGAATGCGCAGACCAGCGCGCAAACCGCCGAGTCTAGGTCGCAGCTTTCGTTCCCGATTACGATGCGAATCTTCCGGTAGGCCTCCAAGTTTGACTGAGAAAAAGATGGATCGAGAATACGCGTGGCGCGATCGGGCGAGTCTTTTGAACGACCCGCTCCGCGAAGCGGCTAAGGAGAAAGGGCGCGTGGGGGGGAGGAGGGGGGCAATCGATCCACTTGCGCGGCACTTTTGACGACAGTTTCGCGATCGCTTCGGAGATCCTGGCTCTGTCGGGTCTCCGAGAGGAGGAGATCCGCAGCGCGGATAAATCGCTTCGCGATCGTGGAACGCGTTCCCGATCTTTAATTTCGGACGTTACGCGGAACGATCGTTATCGACGAGACGCGTGGTTCGTACGATTCGATGGCTAACCTATAAGAAGAGAGGACGATCTCCGATCGGAGCAACTTCGATCGCAGCCTACAGAGATATTTGCCCCCTTCGGTTTCACCAGCGAACGTACTTGCCGAATGGCCGTGAATCTTTCGGGTCTTTTTCAACGTTTTTGCGCTCTTCCAACGTAAACCGACTCTTTCGTGGGATTATTTCGATGGCGCGCTCGTCGCTCGATCGGCCCGCGCCGTGCGCGGGGTAAGGAGGAACGAAGGGAGTTTCCGCGGATGGCATAATGCGATAGCTACGATTAAGGGAGAATGCGAACGATCCGTTTACCAAAAAGCGCTTGGAGGCAACGAGAAAGGATTCCATCGTATCCCGCCTCTGGTCGAGCGGATAGGAGCCTCAAGGTGGATTCTCGTGTCCCTCGAGGGTACTGGCGCGGCGACGCTCGCGCCACCCTTTGCCTCTCGCGCCGCGATGAATCACGAAGGACGCCAACGATAGATGCCCGAGCGACTCGTCCTTCCGCCAGGTGCTCCAAGTTCTACGCCGCCTTCCGAGGGCGCGGAAGACGTCGCCATCTGTCGGGCTCGCGCGACACGGCGGGACCGCGGTTGAGAACGGGCCGTAAGCTCGAGGGAGGTGCGGCTCGCGTCCCGCTGGCTGCGCCTCATCGTACCGACCAAACCACGGTGCCCATCTGTTTGACGTCGGATCGATTATTTAGATATCTTACCGTGCTTCCAACCTTTTGTCGCGCGCGTCCTCGATCGCGAGTCGGAGGAGCCTCCTAGCCGGTTTTCGCGCGTACTCCCTCCGACCTTCCGATCGAGCCCTCGGCCGCCCTTGGCCGCCCTCGCGGATTCGCCGGAGAGACGGGAAATTCGACAAGTGACACGCTCGATCGTCGACGGAGATGGACGTCCGAGGATGCCTTCTCGTCCCTATCTCGAGTTTTCCTCTGCGCGCCCTCGCCCCTTGTCGCTCCCTTCGCGGCGGTACAGATTCGACGTCGTAGGTACTTTGCGGGATCCGCGGTGAGGACTCCTGCGATGCGGTAAACGCGTCTCGCCGACTTCACCGGAGGAAAATCTCCCGCGTATCGTCCCTCTCTCGACTTTGCTATTCTCGTCGCTTTCATCGTCCTCCACATCCTCTCGTCCTTGTCCTCGCCCTCGCCCTCGCCCTCGTTTCTTTCATTGCCGTCATCGTCATCGTCTCGTCTCGTCTCGTCTCGTCTCGTCTCGTCTCGTCTCGTTTCGTCATCGTCATCGCCATCGCCATCGTCATCGCCATCGTCATCATCCTCGTCGTTGTCGTCATCGGCTCCATCGGGCGCTGTCAGTGGCAAGAGCGTCGCGACCGAGGAAATCGGTCGCCTATCGAGCGGCGGACGACGTGGACGTCGAGGTCGCAGTCGCGGTCGTTGTCGATGTCGATGTCGGCACCTTTCGGAGCACGGGAGCGGCGGGCAAAGAGGGTGGACTGACGCAAAAGGCAATTCGCGCACCAGATCGTTGCGGGCGTTCGAGGGCGCAGAGAGGAGAAGTGGCGGCAGTGGCAGCAGCTTTGCGGAGAGAGGCCGTCGGCGTAACCGAGAGTCCTCCGCGAGGTGTCGTGGGATCGGCCGCGAGGCCGGAAAAAGGAAGGTTATTCGCGAGTGTTGGGCTTCCGGTAGATGAAAAGCACGTCGACGAGGAGGGCGAGGATGCCAAGGCGGGTCTAACGGTCGATTCAAGATGAGATATAATAAGCAGGAATTGTTGACGTTGGCCACGCAACCTTCGCAGAAATTCGAAAAGGAGGGTATATTGTACGTACGCGAGCGACAAGAGGGATTCTTTCGCAGGACCGAGAGTGAGTGATCGCATCTTAGAAAAGAAAAAAAAAAACGAAAACGAAAACGAGCACGAAAACGGAATGAAAAGAAAAGAGAAGCTATAAAAGATCTCGAGGCGAGTCGCGCGAGGTTTAGCGCCGCGGAGTACCGATAGCTAGAGTATGCGTACATATCGATGCATGATCGCGTCCCACACCTACATTGTACATGTCTGATCCTTGAAAATAAATCTACGTGAGACGCAAATGCTTTATTCTCTGTTTACCATAGAGCCCAACCCGTCGAGATAGCCGCGATATTAACGTTGGTAACGAGCAGGAAAATAGTCGGGAGTTTTCGCGTCGCAAAAGACGTAAGGGACGATCGCTTCTCGTCACCGGGCGGCCACTCGCGAAGGCGACTCTCCCTCGCGGCGCGTTCGGCGCTCTCGAGCTCGATCCTCCGGCGGAGCTGCCTCGCAGCCCGACGCTCGCTCGTTCCTTCGATGCTCGCCGAGGGAGGAAAGCCGCGGCGACTCGATCTTCGAGCGGAACATCCGCCTCCTCCGCGGACAAACGACTCTTCCTTCCTCCTCGGCGACCTCGAGGCTTTTGCACCAAGTAGACTCTTCGATCTCGTACCATCATTTCCCCTTCCTGCTCTTCGGTCGCTTCGTAGGCACGTCGATTTTATTTTTCGAGCACGACGCGAGCACGTCCGGGCGCGCCTCGATGGCCAGGCAGTGGGCGAGAGAGGGGAAGGGGGCGGGGCCGGGGCCGGGGCCGGGGCCGGGGCTGCCCGATCTCGGTCGATCTCGGTCGATCTCGATCGATCTCGATCGATCTCGCTCCTTCCTTCGGGAGGATTTCGTTCGGTGGTTTGGGCGCGATCGAGGCTTCGAGGAACGTAGCCCGCCAGGCCGGAGAACCTCGAGAAGCTCGATGGCCGGCGTGCGGCGAGCATTCGAAATTTTCCGACGGATCGGCGAACGTCGCGTTGCGCGAAGGACGGAGAGGGATGGGGGAGAAGCACGGGGCCAGGCAGGAGGAAGCTTCTTCGGAGGGAAAGGCGGGTGCGGGCTCTCGGGGGTCGCGAGATCGAATCGGGGAGAAGGTTCGGTGCGTGGCCGCGAGACCCTCGAGGTCTTTGTCGCGCTTCGCCACCCCGGGAGAATAGGTTTGCCTCTAGCCGCTCTTCTCGCGCTCGATCTTCGACGCTCGATACTCGACGCTCGGCTTGAGAGGGCGGGTGGGGAGGGAAGGCGGGGGGGGGAGGGGGTAGCGCCTCCGCGGTCGCGGTCGCGATCGCGGTTGCGGAGCTGTGCGAAGAATGATCAGTAGCCCTCCATACGATTTTCAGGTACGGGTAAAAAATCCGAGGGCAAAAGTCAAAGGGGGAAAGCGCATAAGAGCCTGCGAGACCTCAGTTGCGTTACGGCCGGCACGAGTAAAGGTACATTCGACGAGAGTATTTAATCGTACATCACATCTCTTGCGGTTCTCTCGCAATCTTTCGCAATTAACGCACCTTCCTCTCTCACCGTACTAAACGAGTAGAAGTCGCATCCACCCAGAGGCGCGACGCGTCCATCACCGGGCCAGCCCGGCCGCGTGCTTCCGCTTTTCATCGCCTCGCAACCCCTCGCTCCGCTGCAAGCCCCGACCCGCAAAGCCTCGCACCTCTTCACCCAGCCCCACCGCCCCCACCGCCCCCACCGCCAGCAGTCCCGAGGGAAGGGGGGCGTTCCGCGCCCTTGGACGTCCACGGTGGCGGGCCCCGAGCGAGAGCGACCGCTTCCTGCCTTCTTCCGCCTTCTTCCGCCTTCTTCCGCCATCCTGCCGCGCCGACGCTCTCGGAAGACGAGGGCCGGTTTTCGAACGGAAGTTCCGCCGGGCACGCTGCGCTGGGCCGCCGGGAGCAAACGCGCGCGAGCCGCGCTCCGCCGGCGCCCTTCTCTCGTTCCCTCGCCCTTGGCAAACGCGACGGCGATCGCCACGGCCCGTCCACGCTCCTCGCTTTTACGCGTCTTCCACTCCACTCCACTCCACCCCACTGCCCTCTCTCTTTCTCACACGGCCATCGCTACTCCTCGCGGAGGACCGATCGCGGCTGTCGAGGTAACACGATTTTCCTCCTGTTTCGCAGTAAGCCTCGAACGATGGTGCCGATTACGCGGCAACCTGCTGTTTTACTTCAAGTCGCGGGAACAGTGGTCCGAGCCCCTGGGCGTGATAATACTGGAGCGATGCAGCGTGCGGATGGAGCAGCCGAGCAATCAGGTCCCGTACGGCTTCAGCATAGGCAAGTCGAGGCGCCGGCCGAAGGCAGCGGCGAGCCCGGAGGAGAAGGCGGATAAAGGCAGGGACCGATGTTCTGTTTCAGTTTTCGAGGGTGGACTCTTTCAGCAGCTGGGCGCCAATTCGCCGGAGGAGAGGGACGGCTGGCTGCAGGCCCTTCAACTGGCCAGCTACGAGTGCATGCGGAGCCAGCTGCTGGCGCTGCGCCAGCGGATAGAGGCCTTCAGCGGGCACAAGCACGACACGGATATACAGATGCTGCGCCTCCAGCGCGGCACTTGGACAGGTCTCGCCATCTCTCGCGCCCCCTTCTTTCACCGTGGCCCCTCTTTGAAGGAGGGGCCTGCCTCCTCCTCCCCTCGGCACCCCGACTCGCTCCAGCCCCAACGCTCGCCTCTCTTCCAGATCCGGCCGAGATCCCCATGTGCGAGGTCTCCCTGGCGTGCGACAACCTCCTCTGCGACGGCCACGGCCGGCCCCCCAATCCCGTGCTGGAGGTGGACGTTCGCTCCAGGGCCTGCAAGAGCTGGATCAAGTATGCCAAGACCGAGGTGGTCGAGGTAATTTCCTAATTTCCGCCGAATCCTCTCGCCGCCCAAGACGCTCTTCTCCACTTCGGGAGCCTTTTTCGCAGAGGAGCAGCAATCCGGGCTTCCTGACGACGGTCAGCTTCAGAGCCAGTGACGGGCTGACCGGCGAGACCAGAGTCCGAGTGACCGCCTACGACGTGCGAGAGAGGGTCAGCCAGACGGCCACGCCGATCGGCAGCGCGATCGTAACCTTCAACGCCGTTCAGGACACTCCAAGGTGACCGACCTTCCTCCAGCCCCCGCTCCCTCATCCGCTACCCCTGGGTTCGCTTCGATCGACTCTCTAACCTTCCCAATGCTAGGCTGCGAATACCCCTCAAGTCGGCCAACGCGACCACCGTGGGCTTCCTCACCATCAACGTGTGGAATCTCGAGGCCGAGGATAAGGGCAACAGCACGGAGAGTACCCCTTCGAGAAACGCTCCGTCCGGCAACGGACAACAGGTAACCCTGCCTACCCGGCACCCTTCTCCTTCGCCTTCGCCTTCGCGCTTCGCCCGGCAGTCGACTCTCATCTCGCTCATCTCCTTTCAGGTACTCTCCCACAGACGATCGCAGTCCTTGCCACCGCGGCTGGGAACGAAGATCAAGCTGCCGCACCAGGGACAGCTCAAGCTGCTCTTTGCCAATCCGTACATCCAAACGTACAGGTACGCGATCCTCTTGCCCGAGAGGCGCTACCCTTCTCGAGCACCCCGCGACATACCCTCGACCTCCGCTCAAACTCCCCACCACTCTTGGCCTTCCAGGTTTCACTCGGGCCTCGGGGGCGACATTTGCGTGCACGAGATCATGGCCGAGAGCAAGCTGTGCTTCCAGTTTCCTCAGCACTTGCTGTAAGCACCCCCCTCGATTTCCCAGAGTCATGCCCCCGATACGTCCCTTCGATCGTCCTTTGTCGTTTCAGCGGCATTTGGATACAAGAGGAGAAGGAGCTGCTGCAGGAGGTTGCCGGTATGGGCGAGCTGAGGGAACCGTGGCACACGAAGCAGGTGGAATTGCTCGATCGTCATCTTCATCTCTTGCATCTCTACTCGCAAGCTAAGGAGAACTTGGCTGGCTTCAGAGGTAAATCCCCTCCCCTTCTCGCCCCTCTCCTACCTTTGCTCCCTTCGTGCTCTTTGTCTTTTACCCTTCGCCTTTCCTTCCTTCTTTCTCTTTTTGCATCGTAGGGAGCTACTTCAAGCGATCGTCGCGGAAGAACGACAGAACGCTCGAGTTTGCCCCCCTGAATTTGCACCTTCAGCGAATGTGGGTGCACAACGACACGTTAAACAGGTGCGGCCTCTACGACTTTGTGAGCGTCGGGGCGTTCACGGCCCACTCTCACAAGAGTAAAAACGGCGGCCTCATAAGGTAAGAGCGATGAGACGGCGAGGGAGGGGCTGGGGTACGGGCAGACCAGAATGGGGAATATAATGGCGCGCACTTTGGCACGGCCCTGCAGGTTGGTGCAGGCTCTGAAGGAGTCCCCGACTCGCGGTAGCCAATTGTATCAGGGAACGTCGAAGATAATCATGGCGCACGATGCGATCCAGGCGATCAAGCAGCTGCGCCGAGACGTCGTGGAGGCGATGCGCGCGCTCATGAAACTCGCCAAGGAGAAACAAACGAGCGGCATGCTTCCGATTTGCGAGGACATGATCACCAAGACGAGGATACTGCTCAGCCTGTGGGATCCGGGCTTGGTCGAGGAGGCCCTGACGTTTCTCGAGGAGCACAAGGTTTCCAAAGTGCAGGACGAGTCGAGTCAGGACGGAACGCTCGACCTGGATTTCAAGTCGAACCGCTCCCTCTCGCCGTTCAAGCGAATAACCCAGCAGCTCAACTTCGACCTGAGGAGTCCCGACTTGGACGACTTTGTCACGCCGGACACGCCCGAGGGCGCCAGGGACGTGTGGAGCAAGGAGAACGCGAGGGAGCAGGAGTACGAGCTGGCCGGCGGTTCCTTCCCGAGACGGCGCCGCGGCCCCGGCCAGGAGCCTGCCAGGCTGATCGAATACGAGGCGTCCGCCACCGAGTCCCCCGCTCCGACTCGCGACTCGGCCGCCAATGCCAACGCCAACGCCAACGCCAACGCCAACGGTTACGCTCGTCCACCCGTCGAGCCGTCCTTTCGCGCCGAGTCGTCGCCAGCAGCCGAGGAGAACTTCGTCATCTTCCCAGAGGTGGAGGACGAGAGCGAGGAGCCCGACAGATCTGTCCTCGACGTTGCCGGCCGTCTGCGGGAAAGGGAGGAAAACGGCGTGCACAGGGCTGCCGACGACGAGAGGGACGCCGATGGCGGGCTGCGCGCAGCGGAGCTTGAGGAGGAGGAGGGGGAGGGGGAGGGAGAGGAGGAGGAGGAGGAGGAGGAGGAGGAGGATGAGGAGAAGGAGAAGGAGGAGGAGGAGGAGGAGGAGGAGGATGAGGAGGCCGGCAAGCCGACGGACGGTGATCCTTCTAAACGTTTCTTGGACACGCAGAAAATGTGCAACTCACCGTCGGCCAATTATTACAAGCCTACGGACGAACCCGAGCCATGGGACTTGACGCAGCTGAACATCGAAGCCAGCGTAATGTGCCTCGTCTCAAAGGTCAAATTTCTCTGCGGCCGATGCAGCAGCCCCGCGGTGCGGCTGAGGAACAAGGCCGCCCTGGGTCGATCCCAGAGTCTGCGGGGCTCCGTCGCGAGTAATCGAAAGAAGAAGGCGGAAGTGGTGACGATCCAGCCGAAGAATCAGGACGCGAAGACCGAGGAGTCGAGCAAGTTGCTCGAGTCCGTCGACTCGAACGCCGCCTCGCCGCGCCGCCAGAGGAGCCCCGAGTGCGAGAGGGCGATGCCGCCCGCTCTCTCGAGGGCGAAGGAAGGTAAGAGACCCCGCGCCCTCTTCTCGAATTGTCCCCTAGTAACCTCGCGCGTCTCGACCAAGTGTGCCAGGCCGTCGACTCGATGACCAGAGTGATCAAGAGCAACTCGGGCCAGCGAAACAAGTTTACGGAGGGTCTGGACTTTGCCTCGATCGTCGACTGGACGAGCGAGCTGAGGCCGAGCATGCGGAAGCTGCGTCAGGCCATGGACGGCCTCCTCAAGACCGCCAGACTGACGCATTCCGTCTTCCGCGTGCAGGAAGACGCCAAGGCGGCCCAGAGGAGCTGCAACGTCAGATACAGGCGCGACGTGTGCTTCAGCCAAGCGGTGAGCGACCGATCTTCCACCTTTCGCGCCCTATCCTCGAGCGACGAACCGACGAATCTTTCAAATCGTAGCTCACCAGCCTGGTGTCGGGTATAATGGCGAAACTCTGGTGTCAGCGACCGGATCCTACCTTCTTGCTGATCCTGACCACTCTCGGTCCCTTGATCTCCTTCGAGGGACTTTTGAGTTACCACGGTGACGAGATAGACATGTGGGGAGACATGGCCGTTGCCGTCGAAGACACGCACACCGTCACCTTCACCCTGTCCAGATGCGGCATTCACTCGAGGTGAGCTCCGAGAGAGAGAGAGAGAGAGAGAGAGAGAGAGAGAGAGAGAGAGAGAGAGAGAGAGAGGGGGGGGGATCGGCCGCGCGATATTGCTCCAAACTTTCTTTACCATTCGGCCGTGTCGCCGGTGTTTTTTGGCCCGCAGAGTCGAGGGCAAGACCAGCTCGAGCTTCCAGCTGCCATCGCCGCGGGTCGTTGGCTCTCGCAACGCGCTGACGGTCATACTTCCGGTACCGGACGCCATTTATTCCCTCCTACCTCTGGTCCCTTCCTCCCGGACCTCCCGCCAAACCTTGTCCTTCAACGTGACTCCCGTTTTCTTCAACATCGGCATCAACGAAATGGCCTCCTTGGCCGAGAGCTTGGGCACGACGAAGCCGCAGGAAAAGAGCAACGTCGACAACTTCGATAGGCTCAACGAGTACTACTTGCGGTTCAAGAAACTCAACTTGCCTACCGAGCCGACATCGACGCGACGTAAGCTGGGTCTATCGAACCCAAAATATATTTTCTCTCTTTCTCTCTCTCTCTCTCTCTCTCTCTCCGCCATTTTCTAAGGTTTTCCAATGTTCTCTCACTCGCGCGGAGCACAGTGGGCACCAGGTCGGCGCACGGGCAAACGCTGGCGGATCTGATGGCCAGCTTGAAGACGTGCGTGCACGCCAAGGTGAATAAGAACGTCGAGATATTGCAACTCTCCTCGCAAATCTGTCGAAGGATGCGAGGGTTGAGGTTTACCAGCTGTAAAGGCGCAAAGGACCGCAGCAGCATGTCCATCACGCTCGAGCAAGTGAGCATACTGTCGGCGGAATATCACTTGGCGGAGCACGAATTCGGCAGGGCGCTCGACTGCATGCGAAGGTGAGCGATCGCGAAAGATTCTCCCTTCCCAAGGCCGAGTAAGGCCGAGTCGTGCCTCGACCGAAGCTCAGCCCTGCCCTCGCTTTTTCTCCTCGCAGCGAGGGTTGCCGTCGAGAGAACACTTGGAAGAATATCGGGGTGCGCAAGTACGCCTTCAATAGCCTGCAGATCCTGACCCTGCCAAAGCTGTACCGACCGCCGACCGGCACCTACGGATCGGCGCAAACTTAAGACGGGAGCGTACGTATGCGGCCATCGCGCCCACCCAGCCGAGCCCTGGAGTTCGCGAGCCGAGCACGGCCCTGGGAGCGAGACTCGCGCCTCGAGAGGACCCTGCCGCGGCCGAGTTTCCGATCAACGTCGCTTCTCCCGAGACCACGTTTCTTTACGAGAGCGCGATGACGGGGCTAAAGGGTGGCCATCGCGTGAAACGGAGCTGGTCTCGCGTAGGTCGGGACGCGGCCGAGCGTGCATTCCAACAATTCGCAGAGTTCGCTCGAGCTCGCCAATTACGGTATCGCAGGATCGATCGACGAGCGAGAAGAGATCGCGCGTTGAAGCGCTATCCCCAAGATATCAAAACCGTCGATGTTTCTTACTCCGCGAACGAAACGACGTTGGTACTCTTTCGGTCTTTAAGCGCTACAGAACGAGATCGCGATTCTCGCCGGTAGCCGATATAGGTGGAAATATGTGGTGTGGGAGTGGGAGTGGGAGGGAGGCGGCGAGGGTCGGCGAGGACCAGACGGTGGGCAGCCGATAGGCGGCGAGCGGGCACAGTTCGTGCCGCACAGCTGTCGCGCGTGGCTGGCCCGAGTGGGCCTGGGGTGAGGAGTGGCGCAGGAGGAGGAGGAGGAGGAGGAGGTGGATGAGGAGGGGAGGGGGAGTGGGACAGGCACGCACGCCTGGCCATCGGGCTTGGCCAACACCTGCCGGCTCGGAGGGCCCGCGCAGCCCTGCTACACCTACCCATCCCCCGGCGCGGCCGCGGGCACGACCCTGCTCCTCCGGCTCCCCCCGCTCCAACCGGCCTTCCTCGAGTGGCCCTCCGGCCAGGCGCCCTCTATAAAACTCATACGTCGTCGCTCGGAGAGGCTAGTGGGCTCTCGACGTTTCGCAAAGACGGTTTTTATCGGGCCGCGCCGACGAGGCAAGTATCGTCGCGAGCGAGCGCAAGGATCGCGCCCCGTGGCCCGCGCGGTGCTCCGTCATCGAGCCGCGCTCTCGAGCTCCTCCGTCCTCGCGCCGTCGCGTAGCAAGGCGGTGCGGCGGCAGGATATTAGCCGTTCGAGAGGTTCGATCGGCATGGCAGCCACCCTATGGCTCCTCTCGGCCTTCGTCGCCGCCGGAGCCGTAGGCACTGGCACGTGCTCGCCCGACAATTTGGCCACCACCGTGAAGCTCTTGGAAGAACGGGTGACCGCGCTGCTGAAGCATCGGCAGGAAGATTATAACGCTCTGGAGGAGAGCCTGAAGCGCACCATCGAGAAGAACACCGAGTTGTCGGTGCTGAAGAACGAGGTGAAGCAGCTCCGGTAAGCGTAGCTCGCTCATCGCATCCGCCTGCCTCGATCGCGCTCGAACCGCGCCTTAGTCTCGTCCTCCTCTCGCGGTTCTCTCCGCGGGCTCGCGATCGGCCCTTCGCACCGGCCGCGCTCGCGCGGACGCTTCCTCACAACCCCGGGGGGAGGCTCTGTAGAGCCGAGGGGCGGGAGTGAGTAGTCTCCTTTCGCGTCTACAGTTTCCTCTTCTGTCCCTCTCGCAGGAAGGAGGTAATCGCTTTCCGCGGTGGCAACGGCAACGAGGCGAAAAACGAAAGACTGAGGGTGAGGTGGCTCGGCAGCGCGGTGACCGAACTTCAGAGCGAGGTCGCCGAGGTGCTCAAAGCTAGAAACGCGAGCGAGGAACTCGCCGAGAGGTCGAGAATGCGAAGCGAGCTGTCGCTCCTGAAGGGCGACGTCGCCGAGGTCGGTAGGAGCGTTCGAAACCTCGGCGGTAGGATAACCAGGATCGAGGCCGCTCTTGGCACCATCCGTCTGGATATCGCCACGATGAAAGAACGCGCCAGCCTGCTCTCTCGCACCTGCGCCGATATCACCAGTCAGGTAACGACCTCCGCGGCCCCCCTCTCCGACTCTTCGAAGGCAGGTGCATCCGCTTTCGGAAGGAGACGTCGACCCTCGGTGGACCCTCGCCCCCTTCTCTCGGCCAACCGCACACCTCCTCTTACCCTCCTCTTACCCTCTCGCCAGCCGAAACGGCCTTCCTCGCGTAAAGGCGTTCGACGCAAAGTCGGCGGAAAGGAAGAAATCGATGCAAATCCCGTCGCACGCGCCGACGGAATCGCGCGTCTCGGTGTATCCATTCGTTGCCATTGCGTCGTAAGAATGCTTAGGAGAGAAGGGAAGGCCGAGAATTCGTAATTGACCAATTCCTGGCCCGCGCGCCACGCGCGAGTCGTGCTTTTTACCCCGTTGCCGGACAGCTGCTCTCCCCCCCCCCCGCCCCACACACGCACACATCCTCCCCCCCGATATTTCGCCGCGAGTTTATTTCTTCCATTTGCTCGGCAGCCTGCCCCCCACCACTCCCTCGCCCTCTCTTCCCCCTCTCTTCGGCGCGCGCTCGGTCCAACTTCTTACGCGGCGGCATACGCACCTTTGTGCCGCGGCCAGAGCCGTAAGCACCACACGTACGCTCATCTCGATGGTGTGCTCGCGAAGGGCGAGAACGCTCGCCCACCTGTCGGTCGGTCCGCTCCGCGACGCGACCACATTGCGAGGCTCGCACCTGCCGTTATGCTTCGGCACGCCGCGCTCCTTCGGCTGCCCGCTTTCCTTACCTTTCGCCTTTTGCTCTCGAGCCGTGCGACGCGAGATAGGATACGCCATATAAGGGCAGCTGGTCGAACCGTTGTTTAATCCGAAATTGCGTTTTTTAGCGTACGCCGATAGGAGGTTACGCCCTACGAAAGGAGGCGAATATACTTTCGTGGCGCGTAACGCATCGTTCGTTTCCTCTTTTTCAGTTAAACGCCATGCAGGTGGAAGTTGGGGCATCCAAGTGCGAGAGTTTGGCGCGAGAGGGGACCGGCACGGCGGGGCAGCCTCGAACCAGGAAAGAGAAGAATGGCCGGCGAGCGGGCACGAACGCCACGAGGAGCACGGCGGCACAAAGGACCTTGACGGCGGCGGCGGCTGCGAGCACGTTAATAACGACGACGACGACGACGATGAGGACAAAGACGACGACCACGACGACGACGATGACGACGACGAGGACGACGACGACGACGACGACGACGACGACGACGACGACGACGACGACGACGACGAGGAGGAGGATGGCGAGCAAGCACGGCGAATACGCGCATCCGCAGGGGCATCGAGCGCGAATCGAGGAACGACTGAGAAACTTGGAGAGGAGGCTTTCCTCGACGTTTCGAAGGCGAGAAGTGGGCCCGAGACGGCTCGCGTGCGATAATCGAGAGTACTCGAGCAGGAGAACGAAGGCGCTGGAGAAGATTCAGGCGGAACTCTCTCGACGCGTCTCGGAGGTGGAGATGAGATTACCTCTGGGCGAGAACGCTTCGGAATCAAAGTCGAAATCGGGAGTTTCCGGGGCCTTGGTCAGGCTCGAGAGCAGACTGGAGGCAGACCGCGCCAGCGCCAAGAGGGAACTGGCCTGGCTCGGCGTGAACGCCGCCAGGAAGGCGGCGGAGTTGTCGCTGACGAGGGACGAGCTGGCCAACCTGAGGCGCGCGGTGCAGGCCCTGAGCGTGAGCGCCTCGAAGCTGCAGGAGAGGAACGAGGAGCAGCGGCGGGCCGTCGAGGCCCTGAACGGGACCCTGCGGGGCCTCGAGGCGTCGTCGGGATCGCGATCGGGGGCGCGTGCGGGGGCGAGGCGCGAGTTGGAGGAGGTGGAGGATCGGTATCGGGCGATGGTCGACGGGCTGCCGGGAGAGTGCGAGTCGAGGGACGCCGGGCTGACCCTCCTGGCCGCCGGCCGAGGCCTGCCGCTCCTCGTCTCCTGCCACGATCGCTGGATCGTGGTCGCGCGCCGCCTCAACGGCCTGGTGGACTTTGACCGCAGCTGGGCGGACTACGCGCTCGGCTTCGGCTCGCCGCTCAACGAGTTCTGGATCGGCAACGAGCACCTCCACAGGTTCACCCGCGACAACTGCACGAGGCTGCGAATCGATCTGGTCGACATCTACGGCGTCCGGTGGCGCGCCGAGTACGAGCACTTCAGCGTCGACTCCGAGGAGAGCGGCTACCGGCTGAGCGTCTCCGGCTACGCGGGCAACGCGACGGACGCCCTCGCCTACCAGAACGGCATGGCCTTCAGCGCCAAGGACAGGGACCTGGACGCGAGCGCCGCCGACTGCGCCGGCAATTATCACGGCGGCTGGTGGTTCAGCCACTGTCAGTACGCCAATCTGAACGGCAAATACTCCTTGGGCCTTACGTGGTTTCGGGCGAACGCCAACGCCTGGATGGCGGTCGCCTCCTCCGAGATGGCCATTCGGACGAAGGAAGGCTGCGTCCGATAGGCCTCCCCCCGGACTCCCTTCCCCCACTTAACGAGACCACTCGTCGGTAGCGCACCGATCTTCGTAATGCCAAAGATGCGAGGTTAATCCGGGGAACCCGTGTAAATAAGGCGCCGGATTTTCCGAGCGCGCTCGACGGAGCGAAAAGGAGTCGCGGCGCGTCCTAGAGGCGGCTGCCAGCGGGTGCCAGCTGGTGCCAGCGGGTGCAGGGTGCAGGATGCGGGCTGGCAGGTGCGAGGTGCGAGGTGCCGGGCCCGGGCCGCGGGCCCCAGGGTACCTAGCGCGCATGCCGAGGCACGCATCGAGATCGCAAGGGCACGAGATCGAGAGGACGACGCGCGCCTGCTCAGGGGTTAACGCGAGGCGGCTCTGCCGCGGCTACGCGCGACTATATACATCCGCGCGAGTCTTCCCCTCGTGGAAAGCATCCTTATCGACGGGAAAGAACTTGCCCGGCCAATGTTCCATCTCTGTAGTCAACCATGCTGTATATTAAAGAAATTTATTACAACCCGAGAGGGCATTTTCCTTTGCGGAACCTTCGCGGAGGCCTTTCTCGACGCGAGCGTAGTAGCAGCTCGTAATAGCAAAAATCTGAGTACGAGCCAGATGGGAAAGCCCCGTCCTCCCTCGCGTCACGCGATCGCCTTCGAGCCGAGGTTCGAGGCGACGGGAGGATGCCGAATCTTGCATTTCCTCTCGTGCACGAAAAGACTGCCCGAGTTGCCGTAAGTGGAGCCGCATATCTTGCAAACGAACGGTCGTTCGCCGGTGTGCGTAAAGGTATGTTCCTTCAGGTACTTGTAGCGGCCGAAGGACTTTCCGCATATCTGGCAATGATAGTTGGCTTCCCCGCTGTGAGCCCTTAAGTGGTACTTGAGGCCGTTCGAAGAGGCGAACGCGGCGCTGCAGACGTGGCACACCAAACGCTTTCCGCCCGTGTGGATTCTCTCGTGCCTCTTCTTGTAGCTCGGTATAGCGAAACGCTTGTCGCAGAACTGGCAAACGTGCGGCTTGGAGCCGTCGTGCATCTTTAGGTGAAACCGCAGGCCCGATTTCGAGGCGAACCTTTTGCTGCAGACGTCGCAGAGGTATCGCTTTTCCTCCTTTCTCGTGGCCCTTTCCCGCTCCCTCGGCGAGTCCGGCCGCAGACTCGTCGCTCCCTCCTTGGCGGTCGCCTTCGCTCCCGCGGGGCACGTCGCGCCCTTCCTCCTGCCGTTCTGCCCGCGACCGATCCTACCAGCACTTCGCCGGCAGTCGTGCGAAGAGTCCGCTCGAGGACCCTCCGCACCGGAGTCTCGAGCCAATGTCGCCGCCGACTCTTTGCACCCTCTCGAGAGACCGTTCCGCTCGGACGAGGCAGTGCTTCGATGGAGATCCGCGGCTTCCTCGCCTCGATCCTCCATTCCGGCCGTCCTCTGGCCGTAGCTCGCGTCCACGGCTACGTCCACCTCCAGGATCTCTCCCGGAGAGGCCGCGCCGCCGGCACCGCTCGAGCGCTCCTCCTCGGTGCTCCATGCCGGGAGCTGTCCCGGAACGACCGGACCTACCGCCGTGGGCGCCTCCTGAGATCGAGATGCAGAGGCCTCGTGAGGCCGAGCGCGACACGTGCAGGGCGGCTAATCTACGATGGATACTACTAACCTTCAGCGCCTGGCTGGCCCTCGGCCCGCTCGACCATCCACGCTCGTGCTCGCGAAGTTTCCGATCCGACTCGTAGCACTGCTTTCGAAACTCGTATGTCGCGCGCAGCTTTGCTCTGCACTCGATGCAAATCACCTGGGGCAAGCGGTCATCTCGCAAGATCTGTCCGAAGATAAAGCGAGTCTCTGAATCAACCTCGCCCTTGGCCTCGAACCTCCGCGTTTACCTCTATCGGACAACAGTCGACGATCTCGGATTGTATTTGCGAGGAAAGGGGACCGTCGTAAAATATGGATATCGTGCGTCCCCCGGCTCGAAGGCACAATCTGCAAGGCTCTTCCTTCATCGCGCGGAGTCCTCGCTCTCTCTCCCTCGGACCCGAGCCGGCAGCTCGTCGACGAAGCCTACGTCGGCGTCCTTGACATTGTCAGCCGAGCAGAGCCTGCCACCCCCCTCCTAGCAATGGGCGCTTCGAGCACGTCGCGTGGCCCGCAGCTGCCTTTGCTCGCTGCCCCGACGACCCTCGGAGGGTAAAGAGCTCGTCCCATCGAGGTCTCGTCGCCGCGCGACGCACCGCACTGCTCGGTGCATCCGCGATGGAAAGTCGGCTGCTTTTCTCCCACGGTTCGGTAGCGCGCTCTGCCGAAGCCGAGCGGCCTCTCAAGAGGGGCGATCGTAGCCTCGTTTCGGCTCCGCTCGGCTCCGCTCGGCTCCGCTCGGCTCGCCTCGGCTGGCCTCGGCCAAGCCAGGCGAGGCCAGGCCAGGCCAGGAAAGGGGGAAACGTCGGGCCGGAAGAGGAGCGCACAGGCGGGCAGGCCTTCAGGCAAAAGCCGTCGCGCGATACGATCAATATTTTATTACATTTTTAAAAAGAAATACATGAAATATACATTTATGGTAATCGGCGATCGATAGAGCGATCCCGCTACACCGTAAAGATATACACGTTATGGAGAATCATTGATATTGTTTTCTGAACACATAATCATGACAAGGAATCCATTGAGCGCGGTACATACTCGCAGAGGATATTACTACGGACACGAGTAGGGGGCAACGATCGCGAAACCGCTTAGGAACTATGGGATTGCACGTGCCCGACGTCGATCACTTTCACGATCGATCCGATGTAAGAGGAGCCATCTGGTCGATGGCCGTCGTAGATCGTAACGGACGCTCGTGCATGCTCGTTCCCGAAGCGGCCGATAAACGCGCACGAGGTGCGAGCGTAGAAGAGCTTTGCGTGGAGGGACTTTTCGACTCTTCGTCTTGACGCGCGCGATTCGCCATCGCGAGCACGTATCCTCATTTTCCGTACGCGACGCCTCGAGTCCAACTGCGCGATCGGGGAACGACAGCCCCCCCCCCCCTTCTCCCCCCTGTTGCTCGATCGGCCGGCCCAACTTCCTTAAGATTAACCATAAGCGCTCCTCTAACGCCGGCGACAAAGTTACGATCGCGGCCCCTGCTCTCTAGCCATTTCCCCTGTCTTACTCTACCGCAGTTTTCGACGATCCGCGATCGAACCGTAAACGGTCCTCGTCAGGGTGCGCCTGTACATTTACGAAAAACGAAAAATATGCCTCTGTGTGTCTGTCTGTCTGTCTGTCTGTCTGTCTCTCTCTCTGTGTGTGTGTGTGTGTGTGTGTGTGCGTGCGTGCGCGTGCGCGCGCGCGCGCGCGTGTAATATATGTCTATCTCTTTAGGCGGTAATTCGACGTACGAATTACCGGATAGCAGGTACACGTTAGAGGGCCTACCTTCTCTTAATATACTTAAAATACGTACGCCAGAAATGGTGATTGTCATATTTGACGCAAGTCGCATATTCTTCGAATGCCTCTCGTACTTCCGCGGAGCTCTACGACTGCCTGTCGCGGCCACGCACGCGCCCCCACGATCGAAGAAACGAGACTCGCGGGCGTGCTGGAGGCGCGGCTCGCAGTTCTTCGATGCGAGAAGGTGGCAGAGGGAGAGCGCGCGGCAGGACGCTGGCACCCCAGCCTCGTCGTAGCCGACATTCGAATTCCTCCGTCCCTCGCTTCGTACAATGATTGTCCGTGATTGTCTCCGTATTCCATAAACGTCTATGATATATCGAGCTTGTAGGCCAACGTTCGCGCCACGACGGTGAGTCTAGGAACGACTCGCTATATATCTATATATATATATATATATATACGTATAGAATTATTTAGCGTTGCCTTGAACGCGATTGGGCGTACTTAACGTTAAGGACACTTAACTTTGCGTAATCATTTTAGAACGATAGTCGTACACACCGATCCTCTACACCGTAGATTTTGCATTTAGCCCGGTAGCTCGGCGGAAATTCTGCCTTCTAGAAAGGGGGTACCTTCGAACGGAGGCTGGTCAGAATTTTGACATCCGGTGTTGGTGCGCGCGTGCATACGTGCATGAGTGAGCAATTATTTGTAGCGTACACGAATACATCGATGGGTAAACGCGCGATACGATGCGATGCGATGCGATGCGATGCGATGCGATGCGATGCGATGCGATGCGATGCGATGCGATGCGTTGCTAGTCGCAAAGGTACGTTAACGCCGTGTATAAAGGTAGGTAGAATGCATAGGAGGTGCACCGACCGTGCGTAAAAAGACCAACGCTCGCGGCAATGCCACCTCGCCTTCGGAACCCTCGTCCTTTACCCTTTTTTCCAACGCCGTCGAAGAAGAAAGTGTACGTCGGCCAGAAGGATCGCGACGGGAATCTCCTTCGGGAATCGCGATGGCCATTCCAGAGAACGGAGAGTCTCTTCGTGCGCGATCGCCGCGGACTAGCGCGTGGACATATTTCTCCCTCCTCGAACAAGGTACTACTTTGCGCGCCGAGTGCTCGAGCGATCCGTCGAAAGAGAATCTTGGAAAGCACTCTTCGCCCACTCCCAGCCCATCCTCGAGCTCCCTTTTCTCAAAAATAAACTCTCTCGAGCTATTCTCGCCGGCTTACGGCCCTCCTGGCTTTCCTCCCTTGCGACACATTACGATATTACGATATTGGGATATATTAGGCTGACGAGGAAGAAAGTCCCGAAGGTCCGAATGCCGCGCGCTCGGCCGGCCGCGAAGCCGCGGCTGAGCTCGAGGTCCTAACAGCGAGACCGGTAGTGCTTTCGGTGCGCTCCTGCGTACCCCGAAGGGCCCTCGTGGTCTCCTCCGATCTCGCCCGATTTACGCCAAAATGCCGCCATCGCAAGACCCGGGCGACTCTCCTCATTCCCACCCGTCTTCTTATTTGACGTCGCTGGCCCTTCTAATTTCGACTCAGGCATCGGTCTGCCGGTTGAAGAATTGGTACTGAAACACGAAGGAACGATGCGCCGGTCAGAGAGCTCGGCCGGGCGTCCTGGCTCGAGGAGCTGCCAAGCAACGCGCGCTCTTCCCCGCTCGTTCAGCTTTGTCCCAGGTGCGCATCTCTTACGCGCGTGCATTCGAGGAAGGACGATCCTCGCGAGTGCCGAGCTAGTGGTACTTTAGCGAAGGCGCGAGTCGAATCGAAGTCGCGTTGCATCGGAGCGCGAGGCGCGGTCAGTTCCGAAGGAGTCTGTCGCGAGCGAGCGGAGGGAAGTGGGCCGGGGGAGCGCCGAGGAAGGAGCCACGGGGTGGGAAAGGGTGGAGAAGGCGCGACACGGTGCGCGGGACACGAAGGGGGGATATTCTCGAGATAAGGATTACGCCCTTTCTTCCTCATCTCTCTCCTACCATCGTCCGGCTTTCTCGCGCCAGAACGAACGACGCGCATTCCTTTTCCGCGCGGACGACAAAGAGCTCGTCACGCGTCCTCTCGTTCCCACTCGCACTCGCACTCTCGCTCTCGCGCCCTTCGCCCCCACCCCCCTCTCTCACGCTCTCTCTCCCTCTCTCTCCCTCTCTCTCCCTCTCTCTCCCTCTCTCTCCCGAAATCGCGAAGAACGCTCGCGGTCGCGCGCGATGGAAGAACGCGAATTCGATCGGTCGCGCACGAGGTCGACGAGGAGGAGGAAAATCGACGAGAGCCGACGGATAAAGCACAGTGAATATCCTTACGCAGTGACGGAGGGTCAGTGGGAGGGCTGTCCCGGTAGCTGGAGTGATGGAGAGAGTGTTGGTTGTGGTGGTGGTCCATTGAGGTTGAAACAGATGGGGGGTAGTTGTCTTACCATGCTGGAGCCAACCTGTTGAAGTAGTCCGCTGCCTTGCTGGGACGAGGTAGACGAGACGGAGGGTCGCCTCATTCCGCGTATGCTGTTCATACTTAAACTGAGCAGATACGGCACGCTACTGCTCGTGATCGGCATCCCACCGGCCTGCGCAGAGAAATTGGCCGTTAGATCGCGATACCTCTCTCTCTCTCTCTATCTCTCTCTCGAGGAGGCGTCGGACTCGGGCCAGCCGGGGCACGCATCCGGATCTCGAGAGCGAGGAACTCGAGAACGAGTGGGGCCTGCGAATCGAATCGGAGCTTAGGAGCGTACCGTGGGCGGCGAGAGGTTGATGTTGGAGCCACGGCGTTCCTGCGGCCCGGTGCTCGAGTGTCTGCGAATCGGCAGCCCTCCGCCCGGCGTGCCGCCAGGGGAGCTGGCGCTGGACGATGCGATGCGTATCTTCGGCGCCATCAGGGTGTTCTCCGATAGACGCCTACTCGGGAACGCGTTGTTCACCTTCAGGAAGTTGTTGTCGTTGGTCGAGGAGGAGGTGAACCAGCGCAGCACGTCTAACCAGCGGAATGCGTGAAGAGAGGGAGAAAGAGAGAGAGAGAGAGCAGTCTCGTTAGTTTCGGCGCGCATCGGGACTTTGTAGATGCCGACTTACCTGCCATGGAGTTCTTCCGCGCCATGTTCTCGGCCGAGGCCGTCATAGAGATGGAGCCTGCAAGAAGAATCAACGCGTGGAATTGCCTCTCCTTCTCCCTTCGCTACGTCAAATCTTACCGGTGCTGTTCTTTCTGGCCATGTCCTCGGCCGAAGAGGTCTTGCGCTGCTCGATGCGCAAGTTGGGTATATTGAAGGGCTGCACGTGCATGTTGTCCGTGCTGTACTGATGCCGGAGGGGCCGGTACCTTTCCGGACTCGGCAAGGAGAGATTGTCCAGCGTCAGCTTGTTCCTCTGGTTCCTGCAATGGAAGGATCGAGGTTGGCGAGAGCGGATCGAAGGGCGGTTGGACGGTTACGCTCTCGAATTGGCTCCTTCCACCTGCCTCTCGATATGATTGAGCATGTCTTGCAAGACCTCCAGTAGCAGCACGAACTGTTCGAGATTCAGCGTCGGGTTGACGGTTTGCGGCAGCAAGGAGGGCATGGCGCGCGTCGCCATCCAGTTCACCGAGAGACCGTACTTCTTGTCCATCAACATGAGCCTGTATATATCTAAGGGGGCGAAGAGAGAAAAAAGTGGAAACCGGGCCGAGCGGGGAAAGAGGCGAAGGTGAGGGGCCCCGTCGGAGAAGCGGCGTAAGGAGGAGCGTAACTACCGGTAGTCGCCTTACTTCCTACGGGTAGGCGGCACCGGTACTCTGACGCACTTACTTACAACCCGTACAACGATCTCCGGCTCCTGAAGTTTGACGTTCAAGAGAAGCGGCAGAACGCAGTCTATGATTTTCTGTTTCTCCAGGCGGTTCAGGATGCACGGTATCACGTTCATGAGTACGCGCGTGTCGGCCGAATTCTTCTCAAAGGCTTGGAGCAGCTTTGGCAGGACGACGTTTCGTATGGCCTCGTCCTCGAGGTATTCCGTCACGTTCGAGACCGCAACGAAGGCCGCGCTCTGAGGAAGGAGGTTGCCGGCCTTGATACTTCCGAAGGGGAATAAGCCGTTCGAGGAGAATAAATGGGCGGAGGGCGCGGCCGAAATATCTCGCCTCGAATCGGCCGAGGATTCTACCGACGAGAGGAAGCAGAAGTACCTGAACCTGGCTGGTCGAGTTCTCGAAGGAAGTGTAGAGCATCGGCAGAACCTCCGCGTCGACGTACTCTCTCGGCGTTTTCTTCAGTATCAAGTGCAGATTCTCGAGCAGCGTGACCGTTCCCTGGATCGATTTCCGGTTGGAGAAGAGCGGTCTAGCGGGAGAGCAGGCCTGGCTAGAGTGGGCCGCCGGTCGATCCGAAGAGCGCGCGACGATGGAGGCGAATACTCACCGAAATGTCGGGAACACGATCTGCTCGTACTCCTCCTGCGTGCTGTTCTGCACGATGTAGAGCATGGGCTGCAGCACGGCCGACAGGACCTCCTGGCTCTCCATCTCGGTCCTCAGGTAGGCCCAGATATGCTGGTACCACAATTTCTGCCGGTTCAAGGCGCAGCGTGAGCCGGCCGATCGTCGAATCGCGACTCCGCGATCTCGCAGCGAGCGCGCGCCCGGACCCCTCGAGGGGACTCACCTTCGGTATGTACGGCAGCAGCTGCTTCAACGTGGTCGTGTAGAAGTGATCCTTCTGCGGCACGTCCTTCATCTTGCTCACGTCCAGAAATTGCAGGGCGTGCACCAGCGGATCCCTGAAAAAACCAACGACTCCTCTCTACGTGCCTCGCCTCTCTCTCCCGTCTCGCGCCTCGCTTCTCCTTCGTTACTCTCGGAGGCCTACCTGAAATACTTGATCATGGATAAAATCTGCGCGGTGGGCCTCTTCTCGGGGTTTTCGTGGAGCAGCCTGGAGACGGCCTCTCGCAGCGGAAGCGGAATCAGAGGTAGTATCACGGCAACCTGCTCCTCCAACTGTGAAAAGGGATCATCGAGGAGGTCCGCCGATCCCTCGACACGCGCTCGCGTGCCTGTGCGCGCGTGTACGGTCCCTTCGCGAGAGCTTGGAGTCGGGATATATCGGGTTCGAGTCTTTTGCTCGGCGAGCTGCCGAGGGGGCAGGGCTCGAGGAGAAGCAGGAGCACCGCGGCGGCGGTGGCGAGGGAGAAGGAGGCCGCGGGGGAGGAGGGCCGGGGCAGATGGCGGCGATGAGGGAAGAAAGTTGGTCGGTCGGTTGGGGCGACGCGCTTACGTTTTCCAATTGTTTCAGATAGTCCGAGCAGCTGTGATTAGCCTGGATCAAGGATCTCCCCTGGTTGAAAATGGCGCATATGGTCATTCCGAGACTGTACATGTCGCTGCAAAAGTTCGCGTGTTTCTTCTGCTGTATCTCCGGCGCTATACGCGTAAGCAGTCAGAAAGCACGATGAAAGGCGATCGAAAGGGAAAGGAGACGGCCGCTTGGTTACGGCGCAACTACTCTATCCTCACCCGTGTAATCCAAGTTCGGTTGCGCCATTTTCGGCATCCGACTGGTCCAAGGCTGCACGGCGATGGGTATCTCGTTGGCCGCCTCTGCAACGCGCGCCGGGGAGTCGTGTAGCGCCAGGGGCCGATGTAGAAGAGGCGGGGGTGGGGTGGGCTGGGGTGGGGGATAAGGGGGAACCGCACTCACCGATAAATTCGAATCCCGACAGCTTCCAGGTACCCTGCTTCGTGATGACGATACTCGTCGGACAGACGTTCCTGTGGAGGATCTTGCAGTTGCCGTGCAGGAAGAGCAAGGCTTCCGTGATCTGAAAGAGAGGCAATCGGCGGAAAGCGTTGAGGGCGTAGCTCGCGAGGCGGGAGCGGCCCGAGGGCGGGCGGGGCTGCGGCCTGGGCCTGGGCGAGGGAGAGGGAGGGGGAGAGGGAGCGAGCCTCTGACCTGCACAAGCCCGTACTTAATCTCGATGTCCAGCAGGTCGTACTCCTTGAGGTAGACCGGCCGGTGGCTCGGCCCCGAGGCGTTCTGCTTCGCCGCGGACGAGGAGGAGGCCTGCTGGCCCACCGCTGCCGCCCTCTGCTCCTGGTAGGCCAGCACGTTGGCCAGGCTGGCGAGCACCGGCTCCGAGGCGAAGGCCAGCGTGTCCGCGCACTCCTCCACCTTGTATGCCTGAGCGCAAGACAGACCTCTCGGATCCTCTCCCCTGGTGGAGCCCCTGGGCGAGCCTCGACTACTCGCGCGGATCCTACCTGCAGCAACTTTGGATGCGAGAAGCGCTCCATCTGTCGCGCCCCGTTCCGCAGGATCTCCGTTATCGTCTCCTTGCGCTTCGGCTTGTGCAGCTTCTCCACGGACCGCTTGTCGAAGAGAAATATCGAGACCTCCTGAAAGACCGATCCGTCCGATACGTGAAAGGCGGCCGCGACGCGCTGCCCTCCCGGAAAGGACGTTACCAAGGCGCGCGGCTCGTCGGCACTCGGGAACACTTCTGCTCCCCGACTCGCGCCACGCGACCCGAAAGCTCTTTACCTTCCTATCGCCCTTTCTGTAGCCATCGTATATGCGCCACACGTTCTCCGGGCCGGCCGTCGCCGATTGCTTCCCTATCTCGTACAGGTTTTGGATCGGATTGGAGAGGAGGACGCTCGGCGCCGAACCGCTGCTCTTGGACTTGGCGAACATGATGCGCGCTCCCAAAGCTCATCGGATCGCTCCAAGAGCCCTCTCTGGATGACCTGTCGCAAGGAAACATCGCGCAGCGTCAGGCAGACCGTCAGGCACCGACGCCTTCGCCCCTTAGCCGCCCATATCCGGCTCTTTCCGCCCCCAGGCACGAGGGATATAAGAAGCGTCGACGCCTCGAAACGCCGCTCTCGCGCTTTCGCGAGAGAACGGCTACTCGCCGCTCTCCGACGGCTCATCGCTCCCGCGCTGGCCCCCTCTCGGCACGACTCGAGCCCCAAATCGCCCGTCCTCTCCGCCGTCCAGCCACCCCCTGGCCCCGGCTCTCTCGGCTAGGCAGCCCTTCGAAGGCTTCGAAGAATCTCCTTTCGGCCAAATTTCGGCCAACGATCCGTCGAGCGGAGACCTCGAGGCGAAGGAGACCTCGAGGCGGGAGAGAAGGAGAAAAGAGCCGCGCTCGCGATGGGCGCCTTCCGTCCCGGATATACGATTCTTAATGAGAACCCCCCCCCCCCCCCACTCCTCCATCGCCCTCTCCCATCACCCTCTCGCTCGACGTCTCGCCATTTCGTCATCTCGCCCCGCCACATCGCTCCGACTTCCGTCATCCATTCGCGCTCGGCTTCCCTCTTACGCTCCGCGTCGCTCCAACTCCCTCGTCCCTCGCCACGAGCCTCGGACTCTCGACTCGTCCTGGCCGCCAGCCCTCCACCCTTTCCTCGTCCTCGCAATGCTCTCTACCGCTCCCTCTGACGCGAGCGCGGCCGGATCCTGAGAATCGTCTCTCCTTTCGTCCCGACACCTGCTCCCACCGCGCCAACCCCGCCACCCTCCTCGTCCGATCCTCCTTATTCGCACCCACCTCCCACTCCTACTCCTCGCCGCTCCTCGCTCGTACCCTTAACCTCGCCCTCGCCCTCGCCCTTATTCTCCTTGTGCGCACCCTCGCTCTCCATCCCATCACCCATAACCCCCTCCCCCTTCCACTCTCGCCCCCACTCCCGCGCAACCTCTCTTTCGCGCCCGGTTTTAGCCGCCCTCGCCCTCGTCCTTGCCCCCCCCCCCTCTCTCTCCCCCTCCCCCGCCCCCATGGCAGCCCGCAGCCCTAGGCCCTCGATCCGCCCCCTGCCGCGGCCCTGGCCCGCACCCTCGCTTTCGCGCTGGATCTCGCTTTCGCCGCCGTGCTTCGCCCGCCCCCGCTCACACCTACGCTTTGGCCTTCCCAGCCATCCTTCCCCTTCCCCGATTCGCCACCCTCGCGCTTTCCCGTGTAACCGATATTTCGGCCCGAATTTCCAATTATGCTTCAGGCGCGAAGGAGCTGCGCGCCCGAGCCTTCGCGCCTGACACAATATCGCGTCACCCCGCGCACACCCTTGAAGCAACGTCAGGCCCGAGGAAAGAATTACACCGCGGCAGCCGCTGGAGACGCTTGAGAAAGTATCGGCGTCCCGAGAACGTCTTAAACGAATGAAGGATGCATATGCGCGTTTCTCGTAAATGGATTAATACACGAACAGCCGGATATACCAATAGCCCGCGCACATGTTTCTCGTTGCCCTATTCTCCTAGTGGATGGACGAAATGCAATCGTAGGCGCTGTCGTGGAGAAGGGAATACGACGACGACGACGACGACGACGACGACGACGACGACGACGACGAAGCCATGGGCCGATACGTCGATTCGGTATTTCGGAGTTGGATCGGACCGCGAGCGAAAGGCTGCCCTCGGTAGGTGGTTTCGTCTACATCTCGACGCGAGGACCCCTCGCGAAAGGTTTGACCTCCAAGGAAATTTCTGCACGCTCGCTGGCCGACGCTTCGTCCCGACGATGAGATCGCGCCGGGCTCGTAAAGGTCTACCGGGAGGCGGCTGCCTTTGCTCGAGCACGGCCACTCCTGCGCGAGCTGCCCTGGTCCTTCGGGAGCTTCGCGCGACGGGTCAGCCATCCTCGACTTCTTCCTCGCGCCCGCGCCCACCGGAGCTACGTTATTCCCGAAGGATTTACGAGGCGATCCGCCTCGTGGCCGAATTCGACGTGGCAAGCCTGTAGACGCCGGGCGGCGAAGGCTCCTCGGCAAACTAGGCGAAGGCCCGAGGTTCTCGAACTTCTCTCCCTTTCGCACGTGTACCCATCACGTGCGAGCGCGATAACGCAAAGGACGCAAAACCGAATTGTGCCCGTATAGATCGACCGTGCGACTTCGTTATCTCGGATACGTTGCGTCATGAGTCGGAAAGCGAGAGCCGGTCGCGCAAAACTTGGCGGAGCGAGGGAAAAGGATGGTGTCGTAAAGCAGGATCGTTGACCTTTGAGAAAGTACCGTGGAAGTAGGGTATCGGGGCGAAGAGTATCTCACCTGTTGCCGTTGACGATAACGAGGGCCGCGCAGACAGCATAGAACGAAGAGCACTGCCTTTGGAAAGAAAGGGGCAAGAGGGTGGTGCGCGCAGCGCGCGCGACGGATGGAAGGTACGCGTCCGTTCGACACGCGGCCACAAACACCGATGCGTATCGCGATACTGAAAGCGGAGGAGGATTCTGTTATCCTGCAAACAGGACTTCCCCCACCACCGCGACGCTCCCGCGACTCGACCCGCCGCCGCTCTCGAGGCCAATTCGCTCGTCCCGAACCTCCTCGCGTCCGAGTCCTCGTCCTCCTCCTCAATGTCGCCGATGTCGTCCTCGTGGCCGTCCGCCGCGTTAGATCGACCGTCGCGGTTATACGGTATCGAGAGCTTTGACAAGGATAAGGGCGATAGCCGGGATAAAGGTATCGCGCGTATAAGGCTCGATCGACTATTTTCGTCGACTCGGCGAGCCTCTTTCGGTTCGGCCCACGTCCTTTGCCGCCCGCGCCCAGTTTTTCCTCCTCTTCGTCCTGCTCTTCCTCCTTTCCGCGCCTTCTTCTCCGTCGTCGCCGCGAGCTGTCTTCGCGTCAGCACCCTCGTCCTCGCGTCGTAGCGGCGACGGCGACGGCGACATCAACGGCAACGGCAACCGAGAGTGCGCATGCGCAAGCCCCGACTCTGGCCCCGGCCCGGCCTCGGTTCCCCGGCTCTGGCCAGGGTGTAGGCCTCTGCCTGGAAATTCTAGGTCTGGGCTGCAGGTAGCTGCTCGGCCAGCGGTCCGAGGACGGCCGGGGAGGGGCGGCGGGGTGGGGAGAGCGGCCGGCTGGGGAAAGGGTAGGGTAGGGGTTGCGGGATCCGAACCGCGGCGGGCCGGGAGATGGGAGGTGGGTGCCGCGTGGCGGGAGTCGCGAGGCTGGGGACGCGGGACGTGGGACGGGGGACAGGGGACGGGGGACGGGGGACGGGAGGCGGGAGATGGGGGATACGGAAGGGTAATCGCGGGAGCTTTCCTGCCAGCTAACCGGCCGCATCAATACGCCCGCTCGATCGAGAGGCCTCGACCGTCTTTAACCGGCCCGCGACCGCTTCGACGTGTCGCGCCACGCCGCACGCGCCTACTTTCCTTCCTCCTTCCGGAGGGATCGCAAGGCAATTCTCTCCTACCCAGGGCCAGCTGCGCCGCTCGCCTAACGGGATCATCCTCGAAGCCGATTACGTTTCCTGATAAGGCGTAGACGCGTTTCGGGACATGGCTGCTCCTTCCCTTTCCGTTTTTCGTATTCCATTTTGCTCCTATGCCAACAAGAATTGTCGGCAAGCACTCTCGGCGTAGATCCGCTTCTTCTTCGATAACTCGTACCACCGTATTCTCTTAAGGTGCGAAAACTGCGCTTCTGCTTTCCACCGGATCTCCGGCAGGAAGAAGGAGCTGGAGTCCGTTTGCTCCTCGACGAGGACCTCGCGATCCCTCGCGTCGGGCAACGGCATCCATAGCGATCCACGTCGAAGCGCGTTATCTTCCATGTTACTTTGGCAGGAGGGTCAAAGTTTTTCGCTCTAACCCCCTCGTGCGGAGAGCGGAGGTGAGAGCGCGCTTCGCAGATGGGATGAAAACCGATGGGCGCGCGACGGAGTCATCGAGCGTCGAGCGTCGAGCATCGAGCGTCGAGCATCGAGCATCGAGCATCGAGCACGCATGATCGATGAGGCGATTCGCGAGTCGCAAAAGTGGTGGTAATCTTTAGCCTTTCCGTGGGTATCCTCATTGGAGGAATGCGTTTGCGCCGAGGGAGAAGAGGCGAGCGTGCGAGATAGATACCCAGAGGATCGAGGATAAATCTCGGCCTCGCGAGCACCGCACGGGCCCCGATCGGTCCTTGAGATCGGCAGAGGGCCGCGAGAAGCTCCTAGAGGATGCACGAGGTTGCCTATGTGTGTGTACGTGCCTGTGCTCTCCTTCAGCTGTCACACGGTTGGCCTCACTACCGCCATCACCTTTCGACGTTTTTCTTGTTTGCTTTTAGACAGTGAATACAATTGATTTGTCTGCTGCATGGGAGCCATTAATTCTCATAATATGGATTTTGAGCAGGAGCCAGGTCTCGCGGCGATCTTGCAATACCTAATACGCAGGTTGGTCAACCATTATCTTGGATTCCAGAGGCTCGATCGTTATCCTCTTTCCCTTCGCTCTCCCTGCGTTACGACTTTCTAACCTCTTTGTCTTTTTAATCCGCTGCAACGCGCATCGCCCATCGTCGAAACCCGCGATAATGCTGCATAGACCGGGTTCGATCGGAGCCTCAAGCCCGAACCAGGTAGCCTCTCGCGACCATTCTCCCGGAAGCCTCCATCGTAGCATCGCCAATCTCTGCCCGGGCTATAACCTCCCTTCTCCTGCCCGATCGCCCCTGCATTATCGGCGCGATCTCGCTCTCTGCCCGCGAGCATGCCGCACGGCAACGCTCGGTCTCCTTCGCCTTTGCCCGGAGAGCTTTTCCATTGCTAGTCCCTACCCCTTCGTTCCTTCCTGGCATTTCTACGATAATCCTGCGTGCCTCGTCCCTGGCCGGGCCTTTCCTTCGTTCCCAGTATTGGACACGGACAAACTTTAGGGATATGGTATACGACTATACGTATCCTTTGCAGCGGTCAAGTGCACATAATACCTTCGGAACACGACGATTCCGACGAAGAATACGTAGCGCACTCGCAGCCACCGAGGATTACTTCGCTTCCAAACACTTCTAGGCTAGACGTGAGTCGACGACGGCTACTTTTACCGATCTCGGTACTATTTCTCCGCACTATCATCCACGAACGCTCCATTTTTAGAAAAGCGAAATAAGTCTCGCGACTAAACAGGCTTGCGGCCTTATAGAAGATGTTAATAAGAAAAACGCGTCGGTCACGTCTATGATTCAGAACAGGGCTCTCGGGCCTGGTTTTAGCATAGGGGAAAAGTGCAGAATAAGCAGTAGCTTTCTGCCGAATAAGATGCACCAGGTAGCAAAGTACGGTAGTAAAATATACTGCGGTTCGTACTCCAAAGACGGAAGGTTTTTCCTCACCGCCACTCAGGGTGAGTCGTAGAGCCATGGCGTGGAGGGAAACGCCGGCAGGAGACGCTTTAACGCAGGCATTGTCTTTACAGATAAGCTTCTACGTCTGTACCGCACCCACGATGGAGATTTCGTCGAGTTTAAAAAAATTTCGGCACGAGACGTAGGTTGGACTATTCTGGATACGGCCTTTAGTCCGGACGGCAATTACATCGTGTACTCGAGCTGGTCGGAATACCGTACGTAGGCGCAGGAGCCGCGGGTCGTCCGAGCGGCGCGCGCACATCGGTTTTCATCGGTTTACGAGCACACGCGGAGCCCTCGAGCGCGCGCGATTCGAGGGACTGGAGATCGCCCGAAAGAATGATCCGAGAGAGATCCCCGAGGGATGCGCGGCGGCAGGATCCGCGGTGCGAGCTCGGCACTGGCGACGCGCTCGAGGGGTCGGCGGCTCGGGGCCCACGGCAAAGAGCGTTACTTGCCGGCGGTTCCTCGAAACGGCTCGACGCACACCCACCTCCGTCCTCTGTTCCAGTGTATCTGTGTCCCATTTACGGAGACTCGAGCGCTCAAGAATCTTTGTCCCTGTGTCCGGAAGACCGCAGATTTTGTACATTTTCTCTAGTCTTCTCCAGCGACGGCCGGGAGATCCTTGGTGGCGCGAACGACGGTTACCTCTACGTTTACGACCGAGAATGCCATCAGCGCGCGTTCAGGGTTCGTAGAAAGTGCGGCGCGCGGTGCGCATCCGTCGAGCGCGGCGGTCCTCGTATCTGACTGGGCGCCTTAATTCGCAGATCGAGGGCCACAAGGACGACATAAACACGATCGCCTTCGCCGACAGCACGTCGCAGATACTGTACAGCGCGGGCGACGACGGTTTGTGCAAGGTAGCCTTAGAGATAAGCGGCCGATTCCTTCCCCGAAGGTAACTCTCGAGCTTTCCCCGAAAGTGACTCTCTAGTGGAGGTTCTCTCGGTGCCTCAGGTATGGGACAGGAGAACGCTGAGCGAGACCGACCCTCATCCGGTCGGCGTGCTGGCCGGCCACATGGACGGCATAACGTACATCGACCCGCGCGGCGACGGTCGTTACTTGATCACCAACAGCAAAGATCAAACGATCAAGCTGTGGGACGTACGGGCGTTCTCCGACCAAAATGGTGAGCAAAACACGCGTAAGGCGGTCGCTAACCAAAATTGGGACTATAGGTGGCAACGCGTGCCCAAACGACGTAAGTTGCAACGCTCTCGTGCGCAGTTTGGTTCTACGGATCGAATTTGCGGAGCAACCGATCCGGGCGGTCTGCCAGCATGGCGCAATATACCACTTTCTCCACCGCAGTGTACAAAGCGAAAAATATGTTGGAGGGCGATACTAGCATAATGACGTATCGCGGCCACTCCGTCCTGCAAACGCTGATTCGCTGCCACTTTTCGCCCTCGGCGACGACCGGCCAGAGGTACATTTACACGGGCTGCGCCTCGGGACGAGTGATCGGTAGGTCGCGCGCGCCAGAAATACGCGGGCCCCGCTGTCTTTCGCCCCGTCTCCTCTCCTCAGTCTCTCCGTGTCTTTTCAGTCTACGACGTGCTCACCGGCAGGATAGTGAGCGCCCTGACCGGGCACAAGGGCTGCGTGCGCGACGTCAGCTGGCATCCGTTCCACCAGGAGATCGTCTCGACCTCGGTAAGTGCCCCCGCAACCCCGCAACCCCGCACCCCCGCACTCCCGCCTGGCCCGACCTCGAACGCTTCCGTGGATTTCAGTGGGACGGAGCGGTGGTGAGCTGGCGGTACGCGGGCAAGACCTCGCTCGACAAGTCGGACTCGGAGGACGAGAGCGACGCGGAGTCGCCGCCGCGCACCCTGCGCCGGAGTCAGCGCATCGCCGCCCAGAGGGCCAAGCACGCCGCGGCCTGTTGAGTCTCGGCCCACGGCTCGTGGCTCCACTCCACTCCACTCCACTCCACTCCACTCCGGACTCGACTCGACTCGACCCTCGACTCGACCCTCGACTCGACTCGACCCTCGACTCTTCTCGACGGCGCCGCTCAAACGGGCCAACCCGGCCCTCCCACGTTATTCTCGGAACAGTGAGAGTCCATTTTATACAAGACTGACCGCGCGCGCGCGCGGACACGATTTCTTGCGTTCTACGATCGGCGTTGGGAAACGTCCGGGCCGCGACAAAATGCCCGCGGCCACACGGATTTATTTCGAACGATACCGGACCAGTTACTCCCCCTCCCTCTCTCCCACTATCCCTCTATCTCCCGACCCCTCCTTACCCTGTCCAACCTCCCTCACCAAATGGACCTTCCTCCCTCCTGTTGATAAACATTTTTTACTACAAAACGTAAGACGGTACACCGGGGCGCATTATCTTGTTGTATAAATTTTTGATCGGCAAATACAATGATATCCTTAGTGCGACCAGTCTTTTGCGGCTTTGCGCCTCTTTGCGTCATCGAGCACGCTCGCCACGCTCGAGAAGGCACGATCGTGTTTTCTGCCGTCCGAAGCGATCAAGGCCCACGCTTTTTTACAGGCCAATATGCTCAAACGGCAGAGCATTTGCACCGTCGCGTATATCCTCGACGAAGGATCCAGTCGATCGACGAAACGTACCGGGACGCCTCGCGCGACGAGCGAACGCGAGGATTCGTCCTTCGAGCTGCCTCTGATTTGTCGCTGGCGCAGGCGGACTTGTCGCATCGTGCTTCGTTAACGGCGGTTGAGGATCAGCACTGTATACCCGCCGGTTTCGTCTTTCTCCCGTTTATCGATGGTCGATAATGCGCGGAGAACAGTGGCCGTTGTTCGATGGATGAATTGCCATCGGGCGGTAGGCGCGTCGCGCAGTTTACGCTACAAACGGGTACACGGATGGTACGGTTATCGGACGCCTGCGCCGACAACGGCATCCTTTGCTCCAATGTACGGTCGGAATATTTCCGTCCAAACCGATCTCGCCGGTGGAGAAGGAGAGAAAATGACTCGCCAGTTCCAATCGTGGCCGTAGCGGATGATTCGTTACGGAGGAGAGCGAGTTTCGATGAGCGTGGTAGGTCAGTGCGAAGGACAAGATGTCGGGGTGGCGAATGCGATTAGCGGGCCGAGTTTCTCGCTTTTCCACGAAGCCGTACTCGCGGCGCGTGGCGTAAGGTACTTAACCGTCATGGCCCAAATTCGGAAGCCGGAGTAAAGAGGGATAAGGAATCTGCATTCGGAAGAGAAAGTCGGGTGCCGATGGTAGGCGCGCGGCGCGCTTCGCATCGAGTCGGATGGAAAGGGGTCGCGGGATAAACAAACGGCCTCTCCCTGGGAGGTCGAGGAGCAAAGGCGGCCGTCGAGGCGGATGCCCGATGGCAGGCGCGAAAGAGGCTGGCCCTCCATCTCTCCTCTCCGCGCGCCGCTCTTTTGCCTCTTTTGCCTCTTTTGTCTCTTTTGCCTCTTTTGCCTCTTTTGCCTCTTTTGCCACTTTTGCCTTTCCTCCGCCTAGGAGCTGCACAGCCAAACCTTGCGGACTCGCGCGGAACAGGCGATCGATCCGCGATAGATCTTGGCGAGATACGCTCTTTCCGGCGCGATGGGTGTCGCCGAGGATAGGTGGAACGGAATACCGGTTCTGTCGAGGGATCGAAAGGGGGGAGCAAGATGGCTTCGCAACCGGACCGCGGCTAATGTTTCGCGCGGGGAACGACTGCCGGGCCTTTTCTGGAAGGGCCGGGCCCGCTCTTTCGAGGGCGGCAGGCCGGGGCGGTCCTCGAAGGTGTTCGATGGCATTCGCTCGACGTCCGCTTAGCCGGAGTCGACTCGATGGAGGGCAACCGCGCACCCTCCATCGGGATACCTCCATCGGGAGCTCCTTGGTTCACGGGGAGACTTGGGTTCTTACCGATCAATGGCACGGTTTATTTCGAACGTTTGCATCCAATATGCTCCGCTATACGCCTACGTACGCGCATACGTGGTGGCCTTGTACGTTTATGCCGGTGCTCGTAAACTCGCGACGAGACCGATCGATCCATTTGGCGTAAAGCGGGACGATGATCGGCGTAGCCGATGCTCTAGCTCGATGGTGCATGTCGCCGATCGGTGCATGCACCGTTGGAGGCTTTTCCTCTCGAGCTCGGCCGAGTCGCGTGTCCCGCGCGGCCGCGACTCGCGACTATCCGTTCTTTGGACGCCTTCCGCGAGCAAGAGCGAAGGCGGGGTACGCGTGTCATGGTCGTATTGGCAGAAACCATTGGCGGTACGAGAAGTTTTTTTTTCCGAGCGAGCCGAGCCGCTCTCGAGCGGCGGTGCCGCAGTAATCGATGTAAGTCGATAAAAGGTAGATTAGACTTACGGTTTCCCTAAGAAGAAGCCACCGATCGCGAGCCGAGCGAGCCGTCAGTCGTGCAACGATCGGCATCGTTAGAGCGACGCTCCTGCACCCGCCGCGCCTCTTTTCCCTTCGCTGCGGCGCGTCTCTTGCCGGACCTCGAAGCGAGTCGAGAGGAGAGAAAGAAAGACAGACTCAGGTAGGTCGATCGCCGAAACGCCGTCGAAAGGCCGATCAGGCGAATAGCATTCGCGTACTTTCCTCGAGGGTCGCGCGCTTTTCTTCTTTTCGCGAGCGATCGGAAGGACATCGCGAGAGAGAGAGAGAGAGAGCCGTTGCTCTCGAGCCCCGGTTCCTTTCGGCTGGAGAGCCATCGGATGGGCCACGACTTTGCTTTCAATTACATCGAGGAGCATTTATCTCGTTCTCGGAAAAAAAGAAGTGCGCGGTGGAAGCTAGCCTTGGAGGCCAAGAGGCTGCTTCGGCCGTTTGTCGGAGATTGTCCGCCAACCGAGCGGGAGGAACGGGGGAGATTCGCGGGAAAATACCGGAGCGTTCTCCAGGGAATTTCCATTGGCGGGGGGCGCAAAAGCGACTAGGAGCTCGAGGCCGTTCGCGCGTGTTCCTTCCGAAAGAATCGCGCGCGCGCATCCGGAAGGAATCCCGGAGATCGGGGCTGGCCGGCCAGAGAACGGTGAGGCGCGGCCCGGCGTTATAGGCGAGCAATCTTAGGCAGAGCGAGTCTGGGATACGCTCCTAGTCGAGCCGTCGATTTGGGGTATCGCGAGGGCGGTGTAAAAATCCGATTGCGGTGACGCGAACCTGATAAGCGAGCCGCGTGATGCGGTATCGAGGCGGCCCGTTGCATATTAGTCGGCGCGAATAAAAGAAAAGCAAAGAGGAGCAGATAGGAGGGTAGATAGATCGTTTATCGCTGCGCGGAGCGAATTACCTTGCCGGAAAGATCGGCAAGATAAAGAGGCAGCCTCGGGGAGCAGCGTCGCGCTACAAAGCGTCGGCCGACCAAACTGTTTCAGTGTCGGCTCCATTCCTCGGAAGCTGCGGATAGATCTGTCGGGAGGCGGCAAAGGGAGGATGAGCGCGGCAGAAACCTCGGAGCGCGATGCTGGCGGGCCTGAGGCGCTGGCACGGAGGAACGCCCTTCCCATCCTGTACACCAGAGGAACCCACTACGAGATCGGGTTCGACATCGTAAGCGTGCTTCCACTTCCTCCCGCGATACTCCTTCTCGGCCGGGAATCCGAATTTGGCGCGAGTGCGATCGGTCGTTCCTCGCGCCTCGGAGGAGAGACCGTGTCCTCGAGGCCCTCGAGGACGTCCGCCTGCCTCGAACGAACCGACCGGACCCGGCCCACTTCGGCCGTCCGTCGCGAGCGGCGAAGCGAAGCTAGGGGCAGGATCGGGCCTCTTTTCGGCAAAAATTCTTCCGCCAATTCTTTCGTCGCGGCTCGCGCGCCAGGGACACGCTGGGAGGGATCGTGAACGCGGGAGGAGCCGTCGCGGGCTTCCCCTCCTTCCTAGACGTTCCGCAAGGACGACGCGTAACTTTCCGACGCGGTGGCTCGTGTTGGCAATTTTCTGCAGAACGGTGCCGCACCGGCGGTGCTCGTCGTTCACCCGCTCGATCCGACGCGGCGCGAGGTTCCCCTCGACGCTCGGCCGCAGCCCTCGGCGCTCGAGCGGAGCGACGACTCTTTGCCCAATCCGATGCCTACTTTGCGCTCTCGTATCTTTCCGCACCCGTGACTTTCTTACCATCTTATATAATCTTTTACGCACGTGACATTGCATAATGCAACGGCCGTCTACGATTACGAGCGTGCCACGCCGAGAAAAAGATCGTGGAATCCTTCTGAGCGTAATTAAGAAGGGTTCGACCTCCCTCTAGGACGCCCGCTTGCGCGCACGTGTCGAGCCGCGGCTTCTCCACTTTTTTGGCTCCGTCCGCCACCGCTTCCCGCGAGAGTTCCGCGGCAAAGAGCCCGGGAATCTGGCTCCGTCCGGCGGATCGTGGAGAGTCGATGGTGCGCCAAGCTTCGACCTCGGCCGTCGAACGGTCGATCGGTTCGCTCCGACGGAGTAACGTCAAATCCGGAGCTTGTCGCGACAAGCGAATGTCGTTTGACGCTTTCGACTTTTGCGAAGCTGCATCCTCGAAACGTCCAACGCGTACTCCTGCAATCCCCTCATCACCCCTCAACCCCTCCCTCATACGCTCTCTCTCTCTCTCTCTCTCTCTCTCTCTCTCTCTCTCTCTGTCTCTCTCTCTTTAGGGAAGAACCTTTGCGAAACTGATTCAAGACTTTGTGGATATATACCGTCCTCTCAACGAAACGTATTTAACGCTGTACGAAACCCAAGACGGCAAAAGAGTTTACGAGGAAACTTTGGCTTGCGTCGAGCAACAGTTTCCGCAGTACGTGAGAGAGATTCAAGGTACGGCGGATGGAGCGAACGTCCCATTTTACAAGGTACTCACCGAATGCACGCGCGGATACTTACACCGGTATGGCAGCGGAAGCGGAAGCGAAAGGTCGGGTGCATTTCGCACGGTGGAATAGACATGCCCGAAAAATGGTCCGCCAGAAGTATTTCGAACCCTGCCCCGGTTACGACGAGTAGGTCGCGCTCGGGCAGGGACGGGCCACTCGGAGGCCCTTGCCTTACCGGCCGAGTCGCTGCGCCCCGTGCACTCTCGCTCGAAATAGCACCGATCGTGGAGCGATCCTCGCGCCCACCTCGAGCTCCCTCTTCGGCCCGAAGTAGGCGGGCTCCATCTCTCTTCTCCTCTAGAAAGCCTTCCAAGGTGCGGGTAAAAGAAAGTTTGGACAAAGGTACCAAAGATATCCGTGTACGTATATTTGATCTCGATTGGAAAGGGGACAGCTTGGGAGGTTCGGCGCGCGGCTGCTTCGTGCCAAGCGCCGAGAAGCGACGAAGCCTCGCGCGATCACGCTCGCGCTCGCGCTCGCCCTGAACCGCCGGGCCCTGAAGCCCCGATACGCCCGGGAAGAAGTCTCGACGAGCTATCGCGAGGCTTCGACCTCGGTAAGGCCGCTCGTCGATGGTTTCGCAGAACCAAGGCCCTTCCCGGACGCTTCGACGGGTCTTTCGTCCAACTCCAGCCGACACGTCGGGCCTCGAACGTCACTCGTACGTTCGAATCTTGCGTGACTCTGGCGAGAGGCTGTACGCGATTCGTAGCCGCCCTCGGCCCGCTCCGATGGGCCCCCGATTGGCACCGCGCCTTTCCCGGATCTCTCGTCTCCGACCAACGCCAGAAGAGAGTCGTCCCGCCCGCGAGCTCGCGAAACGCGCGCCAAGCGGCCCGTCCCTTTCGCGGCCCGAGCGTGGCCGTGAGAGGACTCGCGATACTTCGGCTCGCCCTCGCGCGACCGAGAATACGTGGATCTTGATAGGCGGGCCACTCGCGCCCGCTCTTCTTCCCTACAGCTGTTCCTCATGCATCTGGATGACGTCATCTCGACGACCACCACCGGTTCGCGTCAGAAGCTTTCGCCGATCGGCTGCTCGAGCCTCGTCTGCAACCAACCGGGCCAGGTAAGCGAGAGCCTTGCCGGAGAGATTGTCCGGACCTTTTGATCGCAGTCCTCTTCCCTCCTCCTCCTTTCCCCGCTTATTTCCGCACCAGTCCTTCCTTACCTCCTGAGATTTGATGGTAACCGTAGGAGATCTTGGGCCACAACGAGGATGCCTTGAGCGAAACTCTCAATTACTGGTACCTGGTCTCGGGCCACGTTCTGGAGCCCGGCAATAAGGAAGAGCGGTTTACCTCTCTGAGCTACGCCGGTTTCCTGCCGGGCTACACGATGGGCTACAACCATCACGGGTTGGTCTACACCATCAACACTCTGAGCGCGGCCACGCTCAGATCCGGCAAAACGCGTAAGTGTCGCGATCGTCGGAGCAACCGGGAGGATCCCCCCTCTCACCGAACCATCCGTCCTATCCTTGCTCAGCCAGGTATTTCCTGACGCGGGCACTGCTGGCCGCCGAGAACTACGCGGAGGCCCGACAGATCTTAACCAACGACGGTTACGGCGCCGCCGAAGGATTCTCCGTAAACATGACCTTCCTGCTGCAAGAGGGAGAGAGAACTTTTCACAATTTCGAAGTAGGCCCTTGCGAGATGAACGGCGACCAATCGCGATTGGATGTCCTGACCGTCAAGCCCGGAGAGGATATGTTCCACTGCAACAAGTAGCTCGGAACTCTCTCCACGAAATCGCTTCCGTGCGCCCGTATCGCGCGCGGTCTCCATCCGGCCCTCCGCCTCTACCTACTCCATCTTTCAGGTATCTTCGCCTCGACGTACCGGAGGCCGATGATCTGATGATCGACAGTAGCGTCAAGCGAATGGCGGTCATCCGCAAACGCCTGCCCGCCAAGTGCTGCCAGGACATCGTGGACATCCTGAGCGACCAATCGGACGACGAGTACAGGGTTTACCAGGAATTCGGGCCGGACGACTACGTTAAAACTATCGCCACCGGTAATTTAGTCATGCTCCCGTCTCCGTCCGAATTTCCTTATCCCCTTGCTCCTCTCTCTCTCTCTTTCTTCAGGGATTTTCGACTGCGTGGGGAAGACCTGGTCCATCTATACCGATAAACCAAACTGCAACGAGCCGATGCTGGTGATCCCCTTGGAGATCCGAGACAAGGCCGACATCCAAAATCGCGATTCTCGGCTGAACGGTCGGCGCGAGGACTCGTGCGAGCCGAGAAGCTGCCCGCGTTAGTCCGCTTCGCTGACCATCGACTCGCGACGAGTGCGCGTCTATCCACCAACGCCTAACTTACTTCCTAAGATGGCTCGTCTAGCGAGCGCGCATCTCTTCTTAAACCTACTTCAGCTCTTTCCTCTCTACGCCTACCTCAAACGTCATGCCCCCCCCCCCACCCCCCCTCCCCTCGCTATCCCTTACACTCGCGCGCGCACCCACTCTATCTATGCAATGTAACCTTCCCTGCCGAATAAACCGCCCGAATAAAACGACCGCCTAGGTAAACACGGCACTTTAATAGCGTATACTCTAACCAACATTCTCGTAATGCAAAAATTGCGTCGCCAATCTGACCGACTAAACGTCGCGCGCATCCTCCAAACTTGACCAAAGGCTTCTCTCTCTCTCGCGATCCGGGTCTCGATCGACGATATCGTTTTGGTCCTCGCGTTACGAATCCTGCCCACCGTCTAACGACAAAACGTGGGAACCACGATCTTTGGCCGCTTCTTCGATTCCATTTCCGAAAAGAATTCCTTTATATCTTCTTCCCGCACGACCTTTTTGTTTTCCGCAAACTTTTGTAGGTACCGCTTCAGCCGCTCCTTCATATTGTTGTACTCTGCCAAAGGAAGACGTCACGTTTATTTCATCGTGATACCGCCCGTATCTTGGGGTACGCGAGCAAGTAGCAAAAGCATTTGGGCCAAAGCGGGTGGAGGACAGCCGGTACTTTCGAACATATCGCTGGGCGCGATCGCACTTTTTTCAACCATCCACCGGTAACGAACGTCGGAGTCTTTCCGCGCAAAGTGCCTTTACCTTCGATAGCGGTCAGCTGCTCGACGTGACCCAGAGTGGCCAGCGCCTTCATGCCCCTCTCGTATTGGGATTCCGACTTATTGAGTTTTCCTGCGGCCTCGTACGCCTGTACGCTGTCCATCGGGTCCAATAGAAAGAGGAGATCTTTTTCTTTGTACAGCTGCAAACGTGGAAGATCCGATCACGAACCGTGGGCATACCGTTTGGTCAAGCGCCGCTATATTCTCGGATCGATCTATCTTACCGCCTTGCATTCTTTACAGGTACACAGCGCAGCTCTCCAGCCACCCAGCCAGAAGCAACTTCCCGCTTCGTTTTTCGAACGACTCTTTGGCATGATACATTCTTCCGAAAGATCCTCCACGTTCACCGTTCGGTTTTCGCTATCGTTTGACTCTTCGGTCGCTTTCGATGCTTTGGACGCTTCGACCTCTCCTAACACTGCAAATGGCACCTTTATTTAGTATGCGATCAAAGATCGGCCACGATCGTCGAGTTTGCATCCTTGCCAAGACCAAGAACGATGCGAGGACGAAAACGATTATCTACGTGCGACGTTTCGTCCCTTTATCGAATATATTTCCAACAATCTCATCCGCCTGTAACAGGCCGAAGTACGATATTCCGTAGGTTCGCCTCGCTGAAAAACTCACCTGCATATCGAGGGGCGTATCTCCAAAGGAAATTGTGTGCCCTCATGCAACCGGCGCAAGTCATTTCGTCGTACGCGTTATCCTCCGGAGCACCGTGTTCGCAACCTAGATGCTAATAAAGGAAAGTCAGTCGATCGAGAGCGCGCGTTTGGACTTTGCGTTACTAGATAGCGTTACCTTCGAATGATACCAATCCTCGCAAATAACGCACTGTAGCATCTCGTCATTGCCCGTGTCCTCTGGATCTGGGTACGGCCTCGAGCAAACGCAGTAGAGTCCGTCGAAATTTTGATTATATTTATTCTCACTATTGGCCGGGCATTTCGACTATTCCGGCATACGAAAACACGAGTAAAGGTATTACGACTCAAGGTGAAAGACTCGTCTCCGTCTTGCGTTCGCCGAGCGCAAGAAAAAGAAATTAGTCGATATCGTATTGCACGAGTCGTATCGAACAAAGTCATAATTCGTATTTAATACGGAGTAAATGGTCTCGCGACGAGAGAAAGAGCGACGTTAGGAGGAATATACGGATAAAGAGTCTTTACCTTCTCCAAGTTACATTCGTTTGCTCCAAATCTGGAATTTCCGCAGTCGCATCTGAAATGCCTCTTGGTGTATAGTTCTACGAGCTCGTGCCCTTCGTGGCAATGAAAGCTGCAAGCAAGACAGACGGCGGCCCGCGTTTTCCCCAAGCAGCACGTTTTGCAAGCGTAGAGTGCCTGCCTTATGTAGCCCTGAAAGATCAGCGCTCGAGGAACATCGCGTCTCGTAAGAGAAACCACCGATCGCCCACGAACCGTCAAATCCGAGTCTCCCTCGAAAAGCTCGGAGGCATTGACCGGAGGTTAACCGAGACGTGCGTCGTACCTTGGTGTAAGTACAGTTTTTGTCGTCGGACGCTCCCAGAACCGCACAGGCGTCCTCCTCCAGTTGATTTTCCTCCTGAAGCACGTCGAGCATCGTCACCGAGTTTTCCTCCTCGACACTGTCCACGATCTTCTCCGACATGCCTGCCGTCCCTTCGCGCGCTGCCCGATCGATAGGAAGCGAAGGAGAAGCGACTCTTTCCGTTCCGCTCCGGTAAACCGACGAGCTCGAGCAAACCTACGCCCAGGTTCCGGCGGGCTGCAACTTCGAAGACTTGGGCAGACCACCGAGGATCGGCCAAAGATGAAAGCTCTCGGAAGAATCGGGACGCGCCTCCTCGAGCACCGGTAACGAACGATGCGCGTCCTGCCGCGAGGGGTTCAAAAGGGAGGAGGTAAACATGGGGGTATTCGCGCGGTAGCGACCTCGGGGCGAGCTTCAACCGCCGATTCAAACGAAGGGAGAAAATCTCATCGGACGTCTAAGGGAAGAAGTTGCTCCGTCCACCGGGGCAAAGCTTCGCTCTTTCGCTCGGAGCGGCCACGATGTCGAGTCTTGGCCTAAAACCATGGCAAGTTCGAGCGTGACATTCTCCACACCACGATCGGTAATTTGCTCGTCGAGGAAAAGTTTTGAAATTTGTTATGGACGGTCGTTGGCGAGCGCGTCCTACGGAGGGCGAGGGGCGGGCGACGATGGCTCCGCGCAGGCGCACGCACCGTTGGATGAGCCAGCCTCGACCAATCGCTCGGAAGAAACGGCGGCGGAGATGAGAAAAGCGCGAGAAGGGGGGAATATCGAAAGGTTCCTATCGTTGCAACAATCGATTCGGCCTGCTCGACTTTCGGAATGTCGCGTTTGAATGGTGGTGCCACTCGAGGATTAATCGCGGCCAATGAGTTTGGTGGTAAACGCTCATTTTCACGGTTATTCGCGATTCGAGGGAAGTGCGCAAGGCCAGAAAAACGCGCTGAGGAGAAAAGCAGGAGTGACAGCGTTGTAAACGGATTTGCTGGACGTTAGACGGAAGAGAGGAGAGATAGGACCTACCGATGGAGGAGGTAACCAAATGCAGTTACGTCAATTGTGTCGACGATGCGGAGAAGGAGCGAATATTTCACGAGCTACCCGCCTGCGATACTGCTCTTTGCGTTAAATGGCTGATAAACGCCGGTCACGAGGATTTGATCGGAAGAGACTTCGGCACGTTGCGGTCGTTAAAATTTTTCGTATGCGACAATCATTTCACGGACGACTGCTACTTGAGTAAGGGGACCTTAAAGGACAATGCCATACCATTGCCATACTGGAAGGCGATCTTCGAAGGAACGAGGAAACTTCAAAAACGACGGGTATGTCGATTCGTCGAAGCAAGTGCGGCTTTTAAATCTTTCTCTCGGTTGGATAAGGCTCTCCGACCGTTTCCTCGAGGTTGAAAGTGCCTGCGGTGGTAGTTGGGCGAAAAATCTTGACGTACCTAGTCATAGTTTTAAAAGTGGAAACATGCCTGGTCGTACAAAATAGCATTGATGCTCCTGCGATACGTTCAAACGTTGAAACTTTGAGGAACGTAGAAAACAGAGTAACCACGCCATGACGGATTTGGACCGCGCAATAGCGTCGCGAGTACCGTTGTTTTTCTTATGCTTACAGACCCGTCGAGCTATGCAAACGTTTAGGATCAAATTTCAATCGGGGAATTTGAGAGTGCAGTACCTATGATCTTCTTCGTTTCAGGAGCCTGGTTACGAATCGAAGTTGGCCGTGCCTTACCCTTTCCCACGACCTCTCAGGAACACGGGACGCACAATGGATGGATTAGCGCGTAGGAAGGAACGTTATCCGGATAACGAAGCGAGCGTGGTTTCGATCGACGCGGATGTTCCAAAGGTGGACGGGTGGTGCAGAACTTGCGCTACCAAGAGGTTCGACCTGATCAGCATGACCGCGAAGAAAACTATAGCCGATATGAGCTTGCTGTCGAAACTGAAGCTACTGATAGAAATCGACGACGGCGACGGGTTGCCGTTGAGGATGTGCAACGATTGCGTCGTCAAATTAGACCAGTCGTTTAGATTCTTTCAACAGATATACGTAGCGGACAACGCGTTGCGCCAGATATTTCCGAAGACAGGAACCAAGCTCGGGATTAGGAGCTGTGGGCCGAGAAGGATCGTAAGCGCGGATAAAGAGAGCGGTGCCCCTCCGAGCGTGCGGTGCTCCGGAAGGAAATGGGGCAAAACAAAGAAGGCGAAGGGAAGGGCAAAGGCGGCTACTGTAGCGCCCTTGGCGGAGCAGAAGGCAGTCGGGGAAGAGGGCATTCCGCTCGAAGACTGTTTGCCGACATCCCCGTGCAAGGATATCATTTTGGGGGACAGGCAAAATACCGTATTCTCCTTACTCACCGATACCTGTCGCAGCGACGAGGAATTAAACTGGATAGACGTTTTGAAACTCATGAAGCGCCAAAAGTACTCGAGGTGGCAGGTTAAAAGACTCGGCGGAAAGAGACGGAAGATACAGTGCGAGTTCTGTAAGGCAACGTTCGCACTGAGGAGGCGATTGAGGACACATTTGGCGGAAAAACACGATCGGCCCGACGAGAAGCCGCGCAAAGATCGCGTCGCGTCTTCCGAAAAGGAGGCGGCGATGGTGCAGGCAGAAAGGAGTCTCGGTCGGAAAGAGAGGGCATACCTGTGCGACGATTGCGGGGCGAAATTCAGGAAGAAGACCGAGCTGAGGCGGCACGTCGATCGGCCGCACTCGAAGGACGGAGCAGGGTTCACTTGCGACTCTTGCGGAGAAATGTTTCGCTCGAAGGATCCTTTGATCGAGCACGTGAAGGATGGTGGCGCGTGCCGAACGAGGAATGCGGTCGCGGCGACCGTCGGCGAATCGTCCGAGCCGCGGGAGGAGGGGCAGACGCGAGCGATGCCCGAGGACTCGAAGGAGCAGGCGGGCGCCGCCAGCGCTCGCGGCGAAGAGCGATCCGAGGAGAGTCCGAGCGGCGGCCAGCCGCAGGCCTCGGCGTCCCCCGAGTGCCTCCTCGCCCCCTCCTCCTCCGGACCGGAACTGCACGCCCAGCAAACGCAGCCCCATCCGACGAAGCGGCAGGACTCACCCGAGGAGCCCGAGACAAGTATGATGGATCACGACGTAAATCACCCAAAGTTGTCCCCCTCGGCGTGTGAATAAATGATGCGCGTTCGAGGATATCGTACTCAAAGGTGCCGCGTACTACATCTCCCATCTTCGTTCGTTCTCTTCGTCCTTCTACAATATGCACACCTTCTACATATGCCGTCCATCGACTTACGGATAATCTTGAAATGCGGGAAAACCGAGTGATCACCTCTGCCATACGGTCGAGCACGTCGATACTACGCTCGTAATAAGAAATGGGGGAAAGGGGAGAAGGAAAGAGAAAAATATCATTTACCCGCATTACCGTAGAATAATTTTTTACTCATAGACGTACGATGGGCGAACGCCGAAAGGCGAAAGGGGCTTGCCTCGCTCACTCGGCGGTCCGTTCGAAAGAACGCGCCGCGAGAGTCGTCTCGGAAATGTAAGGTAAGGTAAGGTAAGGCAAGGCGTAGACGCGTTGCGCACGATCGAGGTGAGCGCTCGCGTGATCTTGCTCACGCGGTATTTATACCAACGTTAAGCGCTGGTCCAGGCAATAAAGAATCCACGATCGAAAAGGTCTCGAGCCTACGGATAAGCATCGCCATTAGGATCTTGCCGGGATTTGGCACGGTGAGCGCGGCGTTCGATAAACGCGGCCATTCTCGAGGACGGTATCGTGCCACCAGTGGATACCTGTGAAAGAGCGATGAATAGTTGCGATTAGGCGAGCTGAAGAAGCGAAAGAGATTCGTGGCAGGGGGGAGGTGGGGAGGGGGGGGGGGTGTCCATGAAAATTTGAATGACACTTGGGTACGGAATAGTCGGGCAGCAGGGACGCTCTCGATGTGTCCCTTCTTCTCCGTCTCTTCCGATAGGGGAGCAGAGTCGACTCACCTTGAACCAGGATGATGCGAGGCATGCGTCCGCGCTGATCCTGTCTTCGATACGCAGGCACAAGAGCTTGCCGAGAAGATCCTTGGCGTGGTCGGATATCGACCCAAAGTACTCTTCGGGAAAGCAAAAGTCGCACTTGAGTATATTCGCGGTGGTCTCCTCGAGGGAATCGTCGAGGAAGGGCGAGAGCCCGCTGAAAGATCGAAAGGAGGAGGGGGCCGTTTAATCGAGGATCTTTATATGCGTGGATCTAAAAATATAGCGGCGGAGTAAGTACCTCAAGAGTACGTAGATAAAAACGCCGGCGGCCCACATGTCCGTATAAGGGCCAGTCGGCCTACCGAGGACCAACTCGGGCGGAGCGAACTCCAGGTCGCCGGGCGGGACGACCTCGTCGACCGGCGCTCTCACCGCTTCTCCCAGGTCCACCAGCTTGACGATGCCCGCTTGCCGGTCGACGAGCACGTTCTCGGGCTTCAGGTCCAAGTGCGCCTTGCCCCGACCGTGTAGCCAGGCCAGCCCCGAGAGCAGCTGTCCGGCGTACTTGGCGGCCGTAGCTTCCGCGTAGTCCTCCCCCGCGCTCAAGTGCCCGAACAGGCTCGAGCCCTTCACCCTGCGACAGGGGTGGGGAAGTAGAGAGAGAGAGAGAGGGAGGGAGGGAGGGGGGGGGGCGGCGGCGGAGGTACTCACAGCTCCAGGACGATCGTGTCGATGCCCGGCCTCGGAGCGTTCTCGAAGAGGGCAAACGCTCGGACGATGTTGCAGTGCCGACTCGTAGCCAGCAGCTCGTACTCGGCGCGCGTCAGCGACCGCGACTGCTTGCGACGAGAGGTCTGCTTGAGCGCCACCTCCTGGCCGGTGCCTCTGTCCCTGGCTCGGCGAACCGTGCCGAATCGGCCGGCTCCTATCTCCTCCAGCTCGAGGTATCTCCCGACGAACTGTTCCGCCTCCCAGCCCTTTGCCCCGGCGCACTCCTCCCCGATCGACAGCCTCACCACCTCCGAGGGGCTGCTGGCGCTCCCGTCCCTGCCGATCGCTCGGAAGCTGTACGAGGACCCCGGGGTCAGGGACACCACGACCGGTGGCTTGTTCACTTCCGCCAAGATGCGTACCCAGTTCTGCGAGGGAACGGTTCTGCACTCCAGGCTGCACGGCCCTTCCTCCTTGGTGCGTCCTTCCCAGTCGACCTCCACCATCGATCTTCCCACCGGTCGAGCCCAAGTACTCCCGCCTCGACCTGGATCATGCCCACCATGCAACGCTCTATATATCCTCGCTTAGTCGGCCTAGCCTGCCCTCCCTAGCGCTTACCGGCGACGCAGAGGGATACGTTGGTCGCGGAGGAAGCGCCATCGCGCTCCAGCCGACACTGGTAGACTCCGGAGTCGGAGGGCCGGCAGCGCGCTATTTCCAGGCACACGAGGCCGGGCGAGCGATGCAGGCGGTAGCGGTCTCCGCCACGGGCGAGGATGTCGCGGTCCTCGGGCAGCCTCCTCCAACTCACGCTGGCACCCTCGGCGCGGTGCGTCTCCGCCGTTAGTCGCGCGGTTCCGCCCACGGCCGCCTTGATCGAGGACAAGATAGCCGTCACCGAGGCCGGTCCCTTTTCCTCCGGCTCCGCCGTCTCTCTCGGCGTTCGGGAGTCGCCGTCCTTGCCATTGCCATTGCTATTGCCGTTGCCATTGCCGTTGCCGTTGCCGTTGCCATTGCCATTGCCGTTGCCGTTGCCGTTGCCGTTGCCGTTGCCGTTGCCGTTGGCCCCAGCTCCGCCGACGCAGTCGGGCTTGTGAGGCCGGAAGGACCATGCGCGGCTAAAGGAAGAGTTTCGAACCAGGCTAGCCGGGATCCACAGTTCCTCCCTACTGTTTCGAGGATAAACCACCAGTCCCGGCCCATCTAGTCGCGAGACGGTCACCTCCTCGCCGGCGCGTAATTTAGCCCAGTCGGCGGCCAACCTCACTAGAGCACCTGGAACGACCTAAGGAACCACCTCCTCGTTAGGCTCCAAAAGCACCCCGCGCCTCTGGCTCGCGCCGATCGTCCCCTCGCCTTGGCACGCCTCCGGCTCGTCACCCTCCTCGACCTCTCGTCGCCCACCGTTCTTACATCGAGATCGCGCAGCCTTCAGCGAGTACCGTACCTTGGGGGATACGCACGCGCTCCGTGCCTTCCAAGCCTGGAGAGGGATCGGTGGCGGAGGCAATCCACAACGGCAACGGGGCGAAAACGATCCAAGCGACAGAGAGAGATAGGGACGACGATAGCGTTAACGCCGACAACGCGCGTGGCCTTGGTGGTACCGATCCGGGTAGAGCGCGATGGAGATGCGGGAATCGCGAAAGAAGCGATAGCGGCACCAGTAGCGATAGTAATAGCGGTGGTAGTTGCGGTGGTAGTTGCGGTGGTGGTGGTGGTGGTGGTGGAGTAGTAGTGGTAGTAGCGGTAGTAGTATTGGTAGTAGCGGTAGTAGCGATGGTAGTAGCGTAGCAACAGCGCCGATAGTCGTAGGCTCGAATGGCAGGGCCGAGGATGCGGTGCCGTGAGGCGTTATCGAGATACCGGCCCGGCATCTGGCGTACCTAATCGCGTACGGACGTTTTCGCGTAGTAGGATCCTTTCGCGAAACTAGATTTCGACACATATCCGCATATACGTCGGTCTTCTTCGCTTTACTCTCCCGGCCGCTACATCTTTGTTATACTCTTTGAGCGTCTTGCACGTATCTACGCTCTCGCTCTACGCATGCCCGTTAGGCGCGGATAAGACGAACGGGCAGGTTCGCCGTGCGTTCCTTTAATAAGACAAGTACCAAGTTTTATCGTCGCACTGACAGAAGGTTAGGCAATATAGGGCGGATAGCGACAGGCATCAGGAGGAAGAGGAGGAAGAACCCCTTTGCTGCAATCAAGAGTGCACCGATTATGGGGGATCGAGCGGGTTTAGACCACCAGCACCGAGGTGCGAGAGATAATGGTAGTGTTGGTTGGTGGCTCACCGGAAGGGGATCGGTGCGATTGGGCGAGCGTGCGCGCAGCGTGCTCTTAAATCCCTCGAGGAAGTTGAGTCTGCTCTTCGTCGGGCTGGGCGTCCGCGAGGATCCCTGCTCCTCGGCTCGCCGCGCCTTCCTCTCCTGCCTCCCCTGCTCGGCGCTCTTTTCATCGCTCGTCCTCCCGGACACCGCCGTCGTCGGAGGAACCGACGCGGTCGCTCGCACCGTAGCTTCCGGTATCGCGCCACGGCTGTACGCCAGCAAATTATAAATCAAAGCCAAACACAGTACTATGCCTCGGCTCGCGGACTTGGACGCCCTCGAGAACTTGGACAATCCGACGGTAGCGGAGGGGAAATGGATTCGCAATGGCAACGACGACGACGACGACGACGACGACGACGACGACGAGATCGACGAAAAAAGGTTAAAAGGTCCCTGCGGAAGGAAGAGAGGGCGGGCAACCGTCGAAATGGTCCCTGGGCTTCTGCTCTCGCATTACGAGAGCCTTGGGCGAGCGCGTTCGTCAATGAACTCCGATTAGAATAGCCGGTAGCGTTGTGCGGGAAAGAGAGAAGGAGAAGGCGCTCGTGCTTGGCGGGAGAAGGGTCTTTCCTTTCTGGGCGACGAGCTGCCGTCTTGCGAATGGATAGGAGCGCTACGAGAAATCGCGGTGAATAGGAGGAGGGTAAGAGGCGAGATGCAGTGTGTAGGCGGAGTGGCGGCGGGCGCGAGGTGCCGGCCGGGGCCGCGTTAGGCAGTACTGTGTTTTGGGTAAAACATAAGAATAAGAAGCTCCGCCGGTCGAGTGCGCAAGTGGCATTAGAGAAGAGGGGCATGGGGAAGGGACGTATCACAATCACAGTCTTGATCAATTTACAATTTATTCTAAACAAAATGCTTATGCTTCGCGAGTCAATTATAGGCTTTTCTCTTTGTCGTCTGTCATTAATCCGCATTATGTACAGTATACTGCCGCCATCCTGTCCAATCTCGCGTTTATAAACGTTATTAAAATTATTATAAATATATCGTACATTTTGAGTGTTACATTACTAATACCGTGGCGCACTCGAATATCTTTGTGTATCCCTGTGTATCGTATATCGTTCGTATGCACGTGTATACACGTAGTAGAGAGACATGGAAAGCGCACGGATGCGCGCGAAGACGCGCCGCTCGTACGTACACATATGCACATTGGAACGGATTAATACACGATGATATAGGCTCTGGAACCGAGAATCGGTCGCGTAAGAAACGACCTGTAATATCTAAGGGCAGACGAGCCAAATTTGACCTGCCGAACGAGGAAAAGTATGGTAACGCTTTTGGCATCGTCGATCTAAATCTCTAATTTACACACTTTTGCGCGCGATACACTTTGGCGAGCGGCAACGCAGGACTCTACCTTCCGGATCGCAATGTCCTTGCCCTCGGACACCCCGCGCCGAGTTTGCCACTTTCCTCTTTCCCCTTTCGAGTCTCGCAGCGGCTTCTCCTTCCTCGCCTAAATCTCACCCCAAAGCGTACCCTGCTGCTCTCTCGCGGCCGCTGCCTCCCTTTTCCCCTTTCGATCACTGGCAAAGACTTTGCGTAACCGTTCCTTTCGAATTTCCGTATCATCGAATCGATTGCTTTGTCACGGTATAGGAATACTTGCGTGGGTATGTAAAGGGAGTAAACGAAGCGTGTGTGTACGTGTACGTGTACGTGTACGTGTACGTGTGCGTGTGGGTGCCTGTTCCTGTACGCGCCCATGTACCTGTGTGTGTGTGTGTGTGTGTGTGTGTCTGCGCGTGCGCGCGCACGCGAGGGAGAGAGAATGTCCGTACGAGGAAGGGGGAATGGCAAGAAAGAAAAGAACGAAACGAAGGATCGAGTACGAGGCTGCGGGCGGCCACGCTAAAAAGAAAGGGGGCGGGGGAGGGAGCCAGGAGCACGACCGTCGAACGTCGATGAATATCGAAGGAACGTGAGAGCTACGAGTCGGATGAGAACTTAACGGAGGACAAAACCAAGAACGGAGGTTGGGTTTTGGAGATTACGTTTACTTCCACGGCGATTGCGCGTCTCTCGGCCTCTATCATTCTCTCGCGCATCGACACGCACACACCCTTTCGCTCCATCAACCTCACTCTCCTTCTCTTTCTCCCCCCCCCCCACACCCCCCCCACACCCACACCCCACCGCGTTTTGACCCACCCCGCCCCAGGCCACCTCCCCCAGTTTATATAAAATATACAAAAATATGTCGGAACCAATGTTGACAGATCGAGTGTTAAAAGAGAGCGAATGTAATACAATGTTAGGTAGAGAGACGCTTACAGTGGATCTTTGGTAAGTTCCTTTTGGTAGGCGATCGGCGACTGTATCGCCTTGAGGAAGTCTCGCTGGGTCTGCAGGATGGCAGTGATCGTGTCTACCCACTCCTGCCTCCGCGGTCCGTTCTCTTCTAGGGCGCTACAAGAAAATCCAAGACCCGGCTTTCGTGGATCCGTCGATCGAATGACAAATTTCTCCGGATCGTCGTACGAGTCCTCCAAGCTCATCTTGTTTACCTACAGAGAGCGAGCGATGACTCGCGAACCAGAGGATGCCTTTACGCCTTTCGGCCATCTCGAGGGCGCCGAGAGACGCGCGAGGCGAGAAATTCGCGGCTTACCTGAATGTGAGCTTTATATATGTACGCAGGATTGGTGAATTGAGTCTTCTTGCCAACGGCCTCGCTAAAGATAATGTTTTGCTCGAAGAGGAACACTTGCCACTCTCTGCCTCTGGTTGGCACGTTGAGTAGCTCCGCCACGAGGAGCGGCCCGTGCAGAAGCAGCTTTCCTTGCGCCGTTATCTTTCCCTAAAGAGCGTCGATCGCCGCGTCAATCGCAGGGACATTTTTCGAGGGGCAAGGAACGAGATGGAAGGGGAGAGAGAGAGAGAGAGAGAGAGAGAGAGAGAGAGAGAGAGAGAGGGGGGGAGAGAGAGAGAGGCGGACTTACGTCGAAGCCTTGCAGTCTTCCCACGTCCATCATGTCGTTGGCCGCCTTGGGAATAACGCGCATAACGTGAGTGGCCGCCCTGAGGGCCTCGATTTCCGACAGCCTGTGGGTTCGTTCCGTCAATCGTAGCGCCTCGCGGAGAAGCAGCTGATACTTGGTGATTCTTTGAACGGGCTTGATCAAAAGATCGCAGAGCTGCAGTCGGTGGCCGAGCCTTTGTCTCAGTTCCTGCGCACGTTCAAAGTAGTTTTAGGAGAAGACTTACGAGCGACGGGTTTAAGCGCAATTCCGTCCCCGGCCGAGAGACCAACCTCGAAGTACGTGTCGATGTATTCCGATACGATGTACTCCGAGACGGGTTTATTTTGGCAATAAACCACGTACATGTGCAACTTTCTCTCGTATCGCTTGAACAGGGGGCCGAGCTCCTCGGGCCTCTCGAGGCAACGTTCCAGGGCCTTGAGGAAGAAGCTGCGGGCAGAGAAGTATAGAGAGAGAGAGAGAGAAAGATACATGGAGAGGGAGAGAAAAGCGCGCGCGCCGATGTAGAGGGCGGAGGGCCAAAGATGTCGGCCGCGGCAGGTAACGCGCGAGTTTATAATCCCATTCCGAGGGTTGACAACTTGACTCACTCTCTGTGCCATTCGTAGATCGCCTCTATGTTGCCAAATACCATTTTGTCCTTTCCGCCTCGCAGATCTTCGGGAAGGGGGAGGTCCGACTCCGAGTCCCGCATGAGCGCCATATAGCCCTCGACTATTTCCCGCAGGTCGTTCACGTAGTCCTTCTCCGTGTCGACGAGCTCGCGTATCACGAACTGCCGCTTGGTCAGAGCGGTGTTTTCCGGGTCGGCGGCGGCGGCGGCGGCGGCGGCGGTGGCGTCGTCCAGAGGTGGCGCCGAGGCGTTGCTCAGATCGTTGTAACCGTCCTCGCCGACGCCGGCCGAGGTCCGACCGCTCGGCGTCCGCATCAAACTGTGTCTCTCCCGATTCTCCGTGTGTTGCTCCTGTCCAGAGGGCACCTCTTTATTCCCCGCCCCTCTCCCCTTGGCCAAGGCTCGCCAAGACTCGCCAAGACTCGCGCTCTCTTACCAGTCTCTCCTTGACGATCTGCTCGATCTCGGCCAGGTCCGCCGTCGTGGCACCGTCCAGAACCTTCGCCGAACGCTCCGCCGAGGTCTGAAAGGACGAGAGATGGAGGCTCGGCCAGGCAGGCGGCGGCCCTTCGCCGCTCCTTCTCGGCGGAAGGCTCTCGAGGGCCGAACTTACTCGCTTTCCGGGCAGCTCGTTGGGTATCGCCGAGCCCGAGGGCCCGTTCCCGGAGGCAACGAGGATCGGCTCGGTGATGGGCTTCATGGGCGGCGGCAGCTCGAGCTCGTCCTCGCCGTCCTCCCCGCCGTTCTGCTCGTGGAACCTCCGCGCCGCCTCGGCATCCTCGCGCCGCGCCTCTTGCCCGCCGCCGCTCCCCTCCGCCATTCCCACGCCCATTCCCATTCCCATTCCCAGCCCCATTCCCATTCCCATTCCCATTCCCATCCCCAGGCCCAGGCCCAGGCCCAGCCCTATCCTCTCTCGCTCCGCCGGTGCCCTGCGCTCCCCCAAGCCCGCCTCCTCCGCCTCCGCCTCCGCCTCCCCCTCGCCGTCCTCCTCCTCCTCGAGCTCGGCCTCCACCTCCGGCTCCGGCTCGTTCTCGGCCCCGATGCCGAGCGCGCCTACCACGCTGACGCCGTGCTCCAGCAGCGTGCTCGGCAGCTTGAACCGCTTGTCCGAGGCGTTCTTCTTCAAGCTGGTGCGCTCCGCCAGTGAGAGTGCCGGCACGCTGGTCGTCGTCGTCGTCATCGTCGTCGCCGCCGTCGTCGCGATCATCGTCGTCGTCGTCGTCGTCGTCGTCGTCGTCGTCGTCGTCGTCATCGACTTCTCCACCTTCCCCTGACTCAGCTTGCGCAACGGCGGAGGTAGCCATTTCCTTCTGTTTGGATTAATTTGCTCGGTTACCCACGGATAGGATCTAGCGGCCAATGGAAGGAAGACACTCCTTCCGAGCGCGCCGCTCTCAAGGACGCGTTCCACGTTTCGATGCACCGCGACGCGTGGCGTCCCTCTGGTCTTTTCGATACTCTCCTCGGCGAGTCCTTCGTGCACCCGGCAAAACGTCGACGAACCGTTGGCCAGCGCTGTACGCGCGTTGCGTACGTGCACAAATTCCTTCTTTTAGCCGTAAAAGTGGCAGAACCGATATTTCTAGCCGGTACCTCGACATTCTGCCTGGACGAGCGCGATTATCGACCAAAGACTTACCCGCTGAAACCACGTCTCTTATTCCCCGGTGAGTTTGTACAGGTCGAGCCGCTCCCGTCGCTTCCAGTAGCCTCTGCAACGGACAAACGAAAAGAGCGTGTGACTCTCGTTGCACGAGTCAAGAGGCGAAAAAGCTCCCTTTTACGAGGGGATCCTAGACCCGATCGCGCAGCTCTTTTCGGTTTCTCCCGGTCCAGGCCGATCGCGGGATCGCGGAGGGAGGGCTGCGTCGACGATGGGCGCTTGGTGCCGCCGAGCGGCCGATCAAGGTGGCACGCTGCCACCCGAGAGTCTAAGACTGGTCAAGGACGCGCGGCATCCTCGGTCCCATGCGTATTATTGATCGCGAGCAGAGCCAACGCTTTACGCGCGTATCGGACAGACTCGTGACAGACGCGCTGCTCCCTCCGGACATCTTTGCCGCGCTGAAACTACCGCTTTCTCCGAACCGTCCAACCTTGCCTCGGCCGCTACCACTGCCGGCTGGTTGGCTTACCAATATCGGTACTCTGCTCGAAAAAAGTACTCCCCCCCTCACCCTTCCGGCTTTTCCATCGATAATCCGCCATCGCCAAAGCGCCCGTATTATTGGATGCTCTCAACCGTTGCTCGCTCACCCCGGCATGCTGACATCCGCGATATTTATTCTTCATTCCCGAAAGAGGCCCTCGTACGACCTCGCCCGACAAAGTCGTCCGGCGATTCGATTTACCCACTTTCTTTCGCTACCCCTTCAACGTCTGCCAGTTTTCGCGTAATTTTCTCGATAATCTCCACCGCGCCGGCGAAATGTACGGAAGTATGCTATCGGAGGCAAGATCCCGTCGATTCTTTCGAGTTTGTCCGCAATGTGACCTCGCTTCTTTCGCCCCTATCCCCCCCTGCGCCCATTTGCATCCCGTCGCTCAAAGGGAGTATCGGTGATTAAGCGGTGGCGAGTGACGAGCGGTGAGTGGAGAGCGGACGAGAGGGCTATGCTTTGGTCAGCAGTCGAGTCTTTGGTAGGTCGTGGAAACGACGCACTAACCTGCCTCTTCGTGTAGTCCCACGTTGGAGGGTGGCACGGTGCTCGTCGAATTACCAGCCGCTGCCGTTACAACCGAGGCGGAGGACGCAGAGGTCATCATCATGGATGCGGGAACGGCCGGCATTACGATCGTACCGAGCTGCTGCTGCGTTTGGCCAGTGGCCTGATTACCCTGCGGCTGCGGTTGTTGCTGTTGCTGTTGCTGTTGCTGTTGCTGCTGATGGTGGTGGTGATGGTGGTGGTGATGATGGTGATGGTGCGGTTGCGGCTGCTGCTGTTGCGGTTGTTGCTGCACGGGCGGCTTTCTCGAGGGCGAGGTTTTGCAGGAACTAGGCGGAGGCTGCTTGAGGGCACTGGTCGGCACTAAGCCTTCCGGCGGTGGATCGGCCTGGCCCGGAGCAAGCAAAAGGCGTACGTGAGTCCATTCGGGCGTAGTACCGGTGGCAGTGGCGGTGCAGCTCGCGACACTGCCGCCCACACCGGCAGCGCTACCGGTTCCGCCAGCGCCGTTCCCATTCTCCAATACTTCCACCTGCTGGCCCTTGCTCACCGTTAGTTCCTTCGAGCCGGGCGCGGCCGAATGGTCGGCGATCACCCATGTCACCTCGGCTACCCCGGTCTGAAAAGCAAACGTACATCATCGCGTGCACTTGGCCTGCCGATCGATCCCGAATCGGAGTGGGAGCTGCATCGGCCCCGTTTTTTCTCCCTGCCCGCCGAAACTTTACCGGGCTAAGGGACAAGGCTGGCTCGACTCCTGCGACAGAGATGGTGAACGCTCGCCCCACCGTAACCGTCGCGCGCTCCTCGAACCGACATCGCGCCGATTTACCGAGCGTGGTTTCCTCGAATTTGGCGGATGTCCCTCGAGGGGGGGGGGCTGCTCCGAAGGGGAGAAGAATGCGCGCATAGATATCCTTTCTCGGCGAACGAGAAGGTCTCGGGGCGGCGAGAGTCTCGAGGTCGCGGCTCCGCCTCCTCCCGCCGCCCCGACCCTCGCTTTGAATTTGCGGCCCGTCGGAGCGCGTCCAACGGATTAATGCTGCACCGATGATTTCGAACCTATCGGAATATTCCGTCTACCGCTAACCCCCTATCCGAACCCGTGTTCCTTTGTCGAATATCTGACGCAATACCGTCCACGCTCGTGTTCCTTCATATCCCGGGCAAGCCGAGGCCAGTTTGCGGAGATACGTCGGCCGATCGCTTTCCCTTCAGCCCAAACCCTCGCAAGCTTTACCCCGCCAGGACGGCATCCTTCTTCCTGGGCATTCGCGCCTATCCTCTACGAGCCGGCCAGGCCGCAGGGAAGGGATGTGCGTATACGCATACACACATGCATGCACGCGCATATAATAGACCTTCCCTTAGATCTTGGAAAAATCGCCGAAAGACGGACACCGGCTCGTCGCGCTCTACCGAGACTGCGCTCGGTTGCATACACGTCTGGGCAGAACGTATGTGTAGGTGCATGTCCGAGTTGTCAAGCAGAAACGCAACTCGAAACTCTCGCATTCCGCGCTCAAAAATAGACATTTCCACGTGCCAAAGCCAGCTTGCCGATTCTACTCCGATTCCGTCCTGGCGACGAAGGCGTAGGAGAAGGCAAAAAAATACAGGGGACCGGTTCGACGCGCATCCGCGTACTTCGGTCCTCGGTCCTCGGACGAGGGCCGGGGCGGTGGCAGGGCCAGGGCCAGGGCCAGGGCCAGGGCCAGGGCCAGGGCCAGGGCCAGGGCTATCCAACGCGCTTCGTCGCGATACGTGCCTTGGCCGGGACGCGCCGCACCGATTACCGCCGATGCAGGAGAAGAAATTGGGAAAGTTCGAGAGCGACGGACCGCACGGAGGATCGAACGTAAACGCTCACGCGAAGTCTACGTACGCATTGCAGCTATTATATCTCTGCAATGTAGCCGAATGGCTAACCCATCGCACAGACGCGGCCTTTCGCCCCGGTTTGACCCCACGCCTCTTGAAAAAGGGAAAGGGAAAGGGAAAGGGAAAGGGAAAAGTCAAGATATGCGTCGCATCGTTTCCTAACGGAAACCAATGTACGAGCGCCATTCATCGAATAGGATTGCAAAGCTCGATGGTCTCCGTAGAGCTCGCGAACGTCGATACCACTTCCTCCTGAGCCGCGCAATACTTTAATCGCAGAACAATACTACTCCGCGGAAATGCTCGTCCCAGGCGCATCGTTTCGTTTAATTGCCTTACCGAGTAACGCGTAGCGGCCAATTATCGACGAATTACCTTATCCGCGTAATTTTATTTCAAATCTCGTCAACGGAAAACCGTGCATCGGAAACTTTATCGTTATTCTTCCGCGGCACGCTTTCTTAATACCTTTCGGGCATCTTTTCGACCAAGAGTCTCCCCTTTGGGAGGAGAGGAAAAAGTATTGGGGCCGGGGGCAACGCTATCCGCATTGCAAAAGTTGGAGCGAACGCGACACGCCGATCGGAGTGGTAGAAAATATTTGGCCCTCTTTTCCATTACGCTACCGCTCTGTGCCGACCGGTCGGCGTTCTGCGCCGACGAGTGCCGTGTCACCGGCCGCCAACCGCCCGACCGCAACGTCGCCGCAGCGTCGCCGCGGAGGACGGAGCGTAGGCCGCCCTCTCTCCTCGCCCCCGCCTCCGCCACAGCGACCATCGGAGGATCCTTGGGCTTTGCCCGATCAAACTATTCTCTTTGCCTTCCCCGAAGGCGACGCCGATCAACGGAGTAAATTTCTCGACGTTCTCGCAAGAGGCACCTTCGAGGATCGATCCGTGCCTACCACTCGAGAGATTACGCATCGCACGCACACGCTCCAGGAGCACTCGAAAAAACCACCGCGGCACCCTTGTTTCGACAACCTATTCCGCGTTTTACGCATCTTCAAAATAAATATACGTCTTGCGGCGAAAAAGCGCTTTTGTCTCGCGACGAAGCCCCGTGCGAAGAGTGCGTATGCATAAATGCAAGTGTACTATCGGATAACGGAAGTGGGTCACGAGAGCGGGATAGGTAGGACGGAAGGCAGGCTGGCAAATGCTCGAAGACAGGCATGACCGCGTGCGGCCCGATGGCCGGCACAAAGGGTCAAAATGCAGGGCACGAGGGTGGAGCAATCGAGGATACGGTATCGCGCATAACGAGAAAAGTGACCGCGCGTCATTATCTTAAAGCCCTACACCGCATTGGTTCTATCGTCGAGCTTGGACACTGTATGACATCACCGTGCGAAGAGGCATTGCGTTAAACGGCATTGCGTTCTTCGCGCTCGAGCCGCAAACGGGTTGGGTCGTGCGATCGTACGTACGATTCGTATCGGATGCTCTCGATGCGGCCAACGTGCACCCAAAATACAACGCGTAGGCCAAGGGCGACCGATCGTTGGACGGCGGTCGGTCGAGAAAGACGATAGACGGTGTATGCGCTCTCGCGATTGCGACAACGGATGCGGATACGGATAAAAGTAGGCAAAACTGCGGTCAATCGCCGGTAGAAGAGCAAAGTCAAGTCGAGTCGTTACCGGTGCCGATTAATGTTTTCGGTATACGCAACGCGGCGAAAGCGCGATATATACCCGCAGTGGACACTATCTCGGTTATATATATCGGAACGGCCGATAACGCTCGCCTTTCCTTCTGCACGAAGCCTTCTTGCTCGAGTTATCGAGGCTTTCGCACGAAAGAGGAGGAAACCGACGGGGCGATGTCGAAAGTCGAGTCTTAGCGAGCCGAACGAAACGCGAACGCGTTAGGCGCTTCTCATCGCGAGATCGATCAGACCTCGGGCAAGATGCAGGGAACGATATCCCACGAGGGAGGACGATAATACCTTAGAAGAGCGCGAGAGCAGCGCCTATTTTTGGTTCTTTGCGTAAATTACAGACAGGCGCGCATTATTCCTTCGTATGCCTAGCACCGAATAAGCCGACAAATCCCGCGTCAAACTCGTCGCAGACATTTCTCCCCGTACGATCTTGGCGTACGGGATATAACCTGAGAAAGCTAAGAAGGAAGCGTTGGTTTGTCGAAAGAAAAGGCGAGGAAAGGAGCATCGAGGAGGGCGGCGCAGGCGCCCACCGGTGGGCAAGCTAGGGGCAGGGGGAGGGGGTGAGAGAGAGAGAGAGAGAGAGAGAGCGAGCAATATGCGTGTCTGTGCTCCTTGCTGAGTGGCGAGAGAGAGAGAGAGAGAGAGAGAGAGCGAGCGAGCGAGCGAGCGAGAGAGAGAGAGAGAGAGAGAGAGAGAGCCGCAGTACCTGGGAAAGGGAGGGTTGGCGATGCAAAAGTCGGGCCTGGAACGAGCCCGGGGTATCGATGGTGTGTTGCCTGGAAAGGGCCGCGTGCGGAGGTTGCACGGAACCCTGACGAAACCAGGGTAACGAAATCTTCCTGCGCGCCTTTTGGGCTATCGTCGCCGGTTTCCCGGCTGGTGACGTCATGATAAGCGTTATCCGTGCCTCATCGATGCGTATCAGTGGAAAAGTGGTGAAAAAAGGGCGAGCGACGACGCGGGGAGAAACGCGAGCGAACGTGGGACTGGCATCGTCACCGAACGCGTCCCTTTTTCCGGCACGAGGTCAAAACGATCGACTCGACAGTTTGTGCAATCAACTGTCGGACGACCCCATCCGCCTGGAGTGTCGCGCCCGTACTGATCGCGCCCTCCCGGTTACCTAGCAGTTCAGATTACGGCCAGCCCCACCCCGTGCCGCCCCACTCTGCGCCACTACCCTACCCCGTCCAACCTTGCCGCTGCGCCGCGCTTTTTACGCTCGCCTCTGCCCCCGCCCTCCTGCCCTTCGCAGCAGCCCATCCGTACGCTGCTCTGCCCCGAGAACGCTCAACGCTCAACTCGAGACACTCCGCGGAGAGCGGCCACGCATTGCCCTTCCATCCCCGACAGGGGAGGGGATGGACCGATGGCGCGGACAATGCGGAAGATGCACCATGGTGATGGATCTTCATCCCCGTTGCAGCCTCTGCGCTTCGCGCCTTTCAATTCGCCGGTTTGGGACATCATCGAAACATTGACCCGCACGGTCGCTCTATGCACGGGTGTAAGCTCGGACACGCGTGCGCGTCTACCGTATATCTCGTGCACGAGCAACATCGATCTTCGAAATATTATTTGATATCCTCGCTACGAGAGATCGATGCCGTCAAACTGCCTGTACGGTTCGCGGAGAAACGAGGGAGAGAGTCCGAGGAACGGCGAATATCGCCCAAGTTTATATATACAATAAAACGAATAAGCGTCCAATCTTCGGCTCGAGGTATTGGCAAAACGGTTGACGAGAGAGACGATCGTCGCGCTTGCTTCGATGACTACCAACGAGAGCAGGCTAATTCTCGTATTCGCGACACCTTTCAATTTACCACGGTCGTTGGAGATAATAGGACGATAGAATGATAGAGCGTAATAAGGTGGGGAAACTAAAAATCAGTGAGGGCGATATCGCGTAATGGAATAGAATGAAAGGAATAGAATGAAATTACCGAGCGTTCCTCGAGTGGAGTTTGAGCGCGCAATCGGAGGCATGCCGCAGGCGGGTTCGCTACGTGGCTCGCAGGAGAGGAATGAAAGAATGCTCGAGCGTAGGGTAAATACCTTGTCCGAATCCGTGGTGTTCGTGGAGCCGAAAGAGGCCAAAGAGTTCCTGTCGAGGTTCTCCACGCTATCGTCCAAAGACGCGCATTCTTCGAGATCCCTGCTGGATCGCTGACTGGAACTCTTCTTTGCCGGACTTTTGGGCATGCTCAAGCTGAAATACGTTTCCTGTATGACCTCGCGAAGGCGCTTCACCCAGAGCTGTTTCGCGTCCATCGTGTTGGCGCGCAGAACCACGCGAGTGTCGCTCGTCGGGGCTCTGCCGGTCCACACTGCAAATTTACATTCATCCCCCTCGATGTGTTCGGTTACACCCAGCTCGGAAGTCATTAAGCGACTCTTATAAATGTATTTCACCTGGAAACATGATCGGGCGGGTACCCGAGCGTAAAAGCAAATTTACCCGAAATTCGGCAATAGCCGTAGTAAACCGCGTATAGACGGACTGCGAACCTTTCCGGCCGAATCCTTGACCTCTTTACTGAAAAGGAGATAGAGCTCGAACAGAAATATATGCCTGTCTCTGCCCTTCCTGATCAGCTGCTTTGGGTCCCATACCGTAAAGGAGTCTTGTAGCACTACTTCGCCAAGCGTATCTATCCTGACGTCGCAACCCTCCAGTAGACTTAAATGTAAGGCATCGTTTGCTTTCTTAGGCACATTTAACATCACTTCTAGACCGTCCTTTATTTCACCTTGACCCTCTTGGCAACACGCCTGAGAAAGGAACAATGGGGAATTTAAAGCAAAGTGAATCGTCGAATCGGATATGGGGATCGACCTTCCTCGTAAGGGTCGTTTTTAACTCGAACCCTCTTGGCCTTTCTCGAAGCGCATGCCGCTTACGTACCTGCAGGTCTTTGAGCAAAAGTTGGTACTTCGTGATCCTCTGCACGGGTTTGATAAGGTACGCGGCGATCGGATGTTCGACCCTGTGCTTTCTCTGCAGTTCCTCGAACCACGTACCACCGTGCGTCACCAATAGTTGATTGCTTTCGGGCTTGTTTTTGCAGTAGGTCACGTACATGTCGAATTTCGGCGCCTACCAACGGAAGAGAGAGAGAGAGAGAGAGAGAGAGAGAAGTCCATCATTCGCTCCTCTCTATTCGAATCGAAGCTTTCTCTAGGACGTCGCACGTGCCAGGAGGCTTACCCAGGTTACGAAACAATGACCGACGTCCTCGGGCATGGTCTCGTACTTTTCCAATTCGCGAAGGAATATGTTGTTGTGGAATTGATGAATCTCCTCCATGTTACTGAAGATTATCGACTCGCGGCCCTGCAGTCCCATGGGGATGTTTCCTTTCCCCAAGCGCGTTTCCTCGAGGAAGCAGCGGATGCAGGTCTCGAGATCCTTGACGTAGGTCCGCTCGGTTTGCAATAGTTCGGCCATGATAAACCTGCCGGGAGGTGGCGATAAGTCGGCCATCGGGTGGACGCTCGGGGCTACAGGGATACCTACTCTTTCCGCCGTGCCGATCGCCTCTTCTCTTCGTTCAACTCCTTCAGATCCTTTCCCTTTATTTTCTCCTCCAGCAAGGGATCCGAGTTGCGGTCGATCGAGAGATCTTTGTGCCCATCGTCCGACTGAATGCCCAAATCGTCCTCGATCTGCGTCTTGTAGCAGTCCATGCGCATGCTGAAATCCTTGTAGCGTTGGTCGACCTCGGCCACGGATTGCTTTATCGCCGTCGCGTGGGCATGGCCCTTCTCCACGAGATTGTCCGCCAGTTGGATCAGTAACTTTACCCTCTCCCGTGTTTCCTACGCAAAACCATGGGAGGAAGACCTCGGTAAGAGGCCCAAAGGCCAAATCGTCGCCGATCTTTGCGCCCCCACGCGCTCTCACCTTTGCCGCCCCCTTAAATTCGTTGTGTTCTTGGAGCAATTGTTCGTTTTCAATGCGATTCTTCCCGACGTTGGTATGCGTTGCCAAATACAGTTCTCCCGTTTCCCTGATCCACTCTAACGCCTGCTTCGCGCTACGCTCGAACAGAACGTACTGATGGCATTGATCCAAACGTTTCTTGCGTTGCGTCCAATACTCCAACACTTTGTTTTCCTTGCTCAGCAACTCTTCCAGTATACCTGCAACGCGCGCTGCGGATTAGATTCGGTTGCACCAGAACCGCGACAACGCAAAGATCGTACTCTGGTAGACATCGCGGAAAGGAGAGAGCGCGAACGACTTGACGCAGTACTACACCGAGATTCGGTCGAACTCCTTGGCACGAAAATCGGGCGAGCGAAGCTACAAGTGAGCCAGTCGGTGGAAGAGGGAGAGGGAGAGGGAGGGGGGGGGGGGGGGGGCTACGTCGGTAAAAAATCTCGAAGGCCGATTTAGCCACAGCGCGCCGCGTTCTGCGATGGATGGCCGTATCGACGGGGTGTAGAGGCAATCAAGAAACCGATCGCTTCTTCGAGCGCTCGTGCGCCATCGCACCAATGTCGGTCGCAACGACTGTCCGAAGAAGGACGCGATTTTGACCAATGGACGGGGAGTGACGCGCGTCCAGCCGTGCACGATGGCCCCAGAATAGACCAGGAATGGGAGATAAGGGGCAACTCACTTTTAACCTTGTTTTCCGATCCGGCACTATTCGCCTGATAACTGTAAAACTGCAGGCTACGATTGGTGTATTTGAGGAATGTCTCCGCGGTTCTCCGCACCAAGGTACACGCTTTCAAGAAGGCCTCTTTCTGCTCCTGATGTTTGCCCACCAGCGTGGGGACCTGCCCGCCCTTCTCACCGGCCGAGCACCAGTCCTCGTCTCGCTTGTACTCGCGTTCCAGACTATCGAGGACCGATCGTACCTGCTCTGCCGTTTTGTAGAAATTTATACTCGCGGTTACCAACTTGTGCCTCTCTTCGGCGCAAGTGACCAACTGTTGCCATCTCTTGGTCACATCCTCGGCCACCTCTCGGATACTCTTCGGGTCGTAATGGTTCGCGCTGACCAGAGCGTCCGCCCTGTGCTTCACCTGCAAGAATGGACGCAAATTGGTAAGAGGGTAAGTAGCGAGAACGAGCCTTTCGCGGAGAATCGGGGGATATCCGGTGGGCGCGTACCTGAACCGCCGACGTGTGCGTCTTCTCTATGGCTACTTGAAACTGTTCGTGCTCGAGCCGAAGCTGCTCGGCGTCTTGAAGGTTCTCCGGAACGCGTAGCGAAGCCAACAGCATCGCCTCTCCGTTCCGAATCCAGTTGGCGACGTGCGTCGCATCGGTCTGCAGCTGGACCAGCTGCGAGGCCTGTTCCAGGCGTACCCTCCGCATCTCCGCCAGGTCCTCCGCGTCCATTTCCCTTTCGTTCAAGAATTCGAGGAGCACCTGCACCTTCGCGGTAGCGCTGTGCTGACCATCCGCCATAATACAAACGCCGGCCTGCTCCAAAACCTGTCGAGAAGGAACCGGCGGCGGATCAAGAGAATATTCGACGAGTCGGTGCAAATCCATGGACGGGGAGGATCAACGGTCGGAGGAAGACTCTCACCTGGGCAAGCTCCTGACCCTGCTGCAGGACTTGAAACGTGGTGTTCTGCATGTGCGCCACTCCATCGTTGTGCACGCGCAGCAGTTGTTCCGGCGAGCCTTCTCTCGGCGGGCCTTGCAGCTCCTGAGCCCACATTTCCAGCTGGCCGCTCGCCTCCAGCGCGTCCCTCTCGAACACGCGCAGTCGCAGGCACAGTTCCAATCTCAACTTTCTAGTCGCCCACAAGTCCTCCAATTCTTGCCTCAGGCCGGCCAGTCTGTCCAGGGCCGCTTCCACCGCGGATATCTGAGGAAAAGGCCGAGACTCGAGGTGGTCCGTACGCGGAAGACTGCTGCTCGGGCAGGAGGGCTCGACTCACCGAACCGGTGGTATCGGGCGCCTCGCCGGATTCTCGGAGCTCCTGCAGCAGAGCTTCCCCCTGCGCGATCGTCGACGCACAGGCTTCTAGGCAGGATGACCTGTGTTGGCCGCATTGATCCAACAATCTCTCGGCCGTTTCCAGATTTTCCGCCACCTCATCCTGCTGCAGCTCTTGCCGCAACTCGTCCACCCAGCCGCTTAGCTGTCAAACGCATAGTTCACCTCTCGTTATTCCGGATTCCTCGCGGCCGACACTCTCGGCGACTCACCTCCTTTTCATGGGTGTAAAATACGACCGCCAAGTCCAATCTGCGCCGACGTTGCTCCACCCTCGCGGCAAATCTGCCAACGTGCCCCTCCAGCTCTTGCGCCACTGCGTAGATCTCATCGGCGGCGCACTCACCGGTGTGCGCCAGCTCCTCAGCGGCCGTCAGTAGTTTCGTTGCGTTCGTGTAAGTATTCTGAAAAAGCACCGCGGATTGACCACCTTCCTCCCTACGCGTCCTCTTTTACGCGGATGCCGCCCTGAGGCAGCGCGCTGAGATACCTGGGCAACGTTCTCAAAATGTTCGTGACTCTTTTGGTAAACTCGGGCCTTCTGGAGATTCCGACCGACACCCGTGTTCTTCCTAATGAAGACTTCGCCGTGATTCGTCAGCCAATCCAGTACTTGCTTGACGTCCTCTTGGAAGAGCCTGCGAACCGGGTCTTGCGCGTCGTTGAGCTTTTCGCGATACGAAGGAACAGATTGGGGGGGGGGTGGATCGGGGGCCAAATGGAGGGCAGGGGAACGTACCTCAGAGCGAGTCTTTGATGCAATTTCACCTTTCGGGCGTGCCAACGCGCTTCCAGTGCTCTGTGGTGGCCCAATATTTGATGAATCACGGCTAAAACGTGAGAGGCCCCTTCGCTGTAGTCGGCCGCCGGATTTCCACTCATGCCGCCATGAGTATCCATTCCGTGTCCGTCCTGGCTCTGCGCAAAAGATGGAGAAGAGCGAGCGAGCGAGATCGATCGCGCGTCCTATCCTCGAAATAACGAGGTCGCGTCGGGATTAGGATGCGGGCGAGTTACGTACGTGCTTCCTGGCGACGTGCTCTATCCCTTGCGGTTGGTTGCAAACTTGGACGAGGTGATCCAGTTGGTAGAGCAGCTTCTTGCTGGTACTGTGCACCTGAGCAGAGCAATCACCCAGACCGATTTAGAAGCGGCGGACGATGGAGAATAGAACGATTCGAGCCGATATAGGTGGAAATGGAAATGAGATCCTCGAAGATGCGCGTTCTGCCATTCGCCCGCGTTATCTTTTCAACGTTTGCCCGCCAGGTTGGAAGACACCAGCCGAGAAAACGCAACGCGGCGGATGCAGCTTTAACTCGCAGGACGCGCGGCTCTCATCTCCAAAAGCGTGACAGAGCGAGCGCGTCGGTACGCCAAAGAGGAAGAGGCGTGGAGAAATGTCAGGTAGGAGCAAAGTAAGAAACCTTCTTATTCAGGTCGAAACTATCGGCAACCGTTAATCGCAGGGTATCGTAGGATATTAATCGGGTCCCATCGGAAGAAACGCTCCAAGCTCCCCCGCGCGGCTCGTTCAAGATGCGACAAGCCTCGCATTGGCTACGATCAGCGTGCACCGTCCTCCCAACGAATCTTACATCCAGCACTATACTCGCCTCGTAACGATAATTTAGTTAAGTACACGGATTGTTAGGTCTTGCAGAAGCTCTAGAAGAACGTGGTTTCGCGGGAGCGTACCCAACCAAGTACCAAGCCAAGTAGAGATATATGTGTACATGTCCAGTTGCTAGAAGCTATAAAAAAAGATGTCATACATAATCGAGGTGAAACGCATCCGAGCTCGAACCGTGCGTCGTACTCGCGCTATGACATACTTGCAGCATCAAACCCAGTCCACTCAAAAGCGCTTGGTACGCGTCATAGACCTGTTGAATATCACACTAGTTTAAACGGTCGCCCTCCTCTCACGGCTGGGCCGTGTCGCGGCCGCGCGACTCTTTGTCGCGAAGAGCGAGAGAGCGAGAGAGCGAGAGGGAGGGAGAGGAGGGATTGAAAGAAGGGCGCGGGCATTTGCGTAGAATGCCCGACTCGGGTGGCCAAGCGTGACCGGCGCAAAGGGCGGCCCTCGGCCGAAGAAGAAGCGGGGAACTCCGAGGTGTCCAGTGGGCCGAAGAGTGGACCAACGGGAAGGAGGCCGATCGTACCGGCCGGTCGCCATTTTGTTCCCGAGCATCGCACGAGGATTCCGGATTCCGAGCCCAACCGAGTCGGAAGGGGTGGGCTGAAATTGGGACCGAAGCGGCCTGCTAGACGTTTACCTCCGTGTAGGCTTGACACATTGCCTCGTAGAGCGTCTGGTGCTGGCGTATGTGCGATTCCAGTATCGAGATCTCGTTGGGCAGATTGCCGGCGTCGCAAGCCTGACTCCAACCGGCGACGCTGTCGACGTACTGTTCCGCTTTGTGGTGAAAGACCACGCTCAAGCCGAGCACCGCGGTGCGCTCGTCCAGCCCGGCGGCAAACTCTTTCCAAGCTCTGTCCAGCCGACCGGCCACCGCCCTCACGTGCCCGGCCGCGTAGTGCTGCGTCTCCAGCAATCGGCTGGCCATCGTTAGAATTTTGTTAATGTTCACGTAAGCGTTCATCGAACTCATCGTGAAATGCTTGTGCTCCTCCTGCAGACTCTTCGCCAGCTGATAAGATCGACCGATCTCGACGTAATTCGCGAGGAACCCCTCGCGGTTGTGACAAATCCAATCGAACATCTTCTCGCAGTCCTGCTCGAAGAGGCGCAGTTGAAAGCACTGATCCAGCTTTATTTTCTTAATGTGCCAAAGCTGCAAGAGGTGCTGTTGCGCGGCATGCACGGAATCGAGGTGGTGAATCACCAGCGCGGCCAATGCGCGCCCGTCCGGATCCGCGCCGGCCGCAGCTGCTCCGCTCTCGATACTTCCGCCCTCTCCACTGCTACTGGTCATACCTGCCGGCGAGACCAGACCCCCATTCTTCACCGCGTCAGACCGCGCCGCTCCTCGAACGCTCTTTTTTCCATCGCCCTTACCGTTATCAAAACGCTGAAGCAACCGTTGCCCGACAACCTCTATTTCTTCTACCGGCACTTTCATGATTTTCTTCTTCATTTCATTGTGCAAATCGAGACCGTGCTTAGCACCAGCCACATCATCGGCAAAGTCATTTCGGCTAAGATCCTCCTGCAGGTCGTCCAGCCTGTCGAGCAAATCGGCTGCCTGCCACGTAAAATCCTCCACGGCCAATCTCGTATCGATCCACCGAGCATGGTCGTACTGTAGCGAGCCGTCCAAGTCTGCGGTGAGCTGAGAAGGATCTATAACTTTCGTTAAAGCTTCCAAACCGATCGTATTGATCTGTAACCGATTACTTCCTCACATTAATCATTCCTATTTTCGCGCCGTGCACTTGCGCCGATTTGCTACAAACACCATGCTTACCTCGAAATTGTATTTCTTCTGCTTGGCCAGGGAGGTCCTTTGCTTTTGCCAGAAATTTTCAGGCTTTATGATAAAAGCTACGTGAATCGACCGATGAAAGTGTTCGTGCAAGACCTGCAATCATGGTACGCGCGAGCGTTCCCGTCACAAATCCATGGAGAAACCAGGCTACCGCTTAACAGACTCGAGCAACTCGCCTTCCCGATCGCGATGCCTAACGGATAGCTGTGGGAGCAAAAATAAGTATCGTGCGGACCTTTAAAATGGGTTTCACCGAATCCCACGTAGCTCCTCGCATATCCACGATCACCGTAAATCGCAATCCTCTCGCTTCGTCATTCGGGACCGCCAGTAAGTACTGTAAAAGACGTTTGTAGTCTTCCGGCTTGGCACGCTCTCGCCGTGGCGTAGTCGGAAATACCAATACTGGTCCACCTCTACGATCGCGTCCTCCCGGCAGTATGGCCAAACGTTCCTGCAGTAATGGCAAAACTTCCGCCGCCCTCGTGCCATCCATTATAATTAATAGCGCTTAGCAGCGTAGCAACCTGTTGAACAATAATAAAAGTTCTGGAAAAGAAAAAGATGCCAGAATGGTTTTGCGTTCCAGCCATTACGCTCCAAATTCCTAGGACGACGCACGTCATTCCGAACTACGGCGAAAACTATACGGTGCTGCATTCGAGAGACTATCCAACTTCGAGATACAAGCCTCGTTCCGAGCGGAGATAGATACGTAGTATATCGAGGCTCGGTATTTGGAAATCTACGACAAGGCCGCGAGGTGTCCCGAAACAAATCCGAACGGCCCGGTACGCAAACGTCGACAGATTTCACTTTATCCGATTATGACATGTACGCAAATTACGCAGAAACAAGCCCAACGTGAGGAATACGGGCGATAAACGGGTGTAAAATCGGCGGATCGGACTAAAAAAAACGTACTCCTGTCAGGGCAAATACACGTACGTAATCGTAGAACGGTCAAACCAAAGGAAGCAAAGACTCTCCTCTGTTCGTATCGCGATGGCCAGGTGCGTGCAGCACACGTGTCGTCGCACGAGAGTGCACTCGGAGGATCGTGTATCGAGAGATCGGGATATAAAGCACGAGCGGCAGTACCGTACGAGCATGGTTAACGGCTTTCGATTATTTCGCGCAAGAAGGCCGAAATTGAGGCTAAAGAGGGCTATAAAGCGAAAAGTCCGAGACACAAACGAAAGTCATTCTTTGGTTCGAGGGAGAGGTGGATGGAAGGAAGGAGAGGGAGAAAGAAAGGGAAAGAAGGAAAGAAGGCGGCGTCGAAGGTTGCCGTAGTCGATGGGTGTAGGAGCAACTCGATCCAGAGAGCACTATGCGCGCAAGGTTCCCCGAGATCGTACCGCCGAGGAGCACCGAGGAGAAACTTTCGTCGACGTGGGTTCGTTACCATGGGCCACCAAACGAAACTCTCAAAGGTGTTTCGCGTTACGACGGCACTTCGAGGGCCGACAGGCAGTGCCGCCCCCAGCCCCAGCCCTAATCGTAGCTAGCCACGGTTCAAGGAGAATCGTCGTCGAGTCGCGGCCGCGAACCATAGTCGATCTCCACTCTCCCGTCCTTCCTCGGAGGAAAAGTCCTATCGCGTCGCGAACGTTCGTTCTTTCGCTCACCCGTGCAATACTGCCCTCGAGAAGCGTCGATTAGCACTCGGTTTCTCTCTTCCGATCGTACGGCGGACGCATCTCTTCCAATGACGGCGTCATGGCTCGTGCTGCTCTCTCATCTCGGCATCGAGATTCGAATCTTTCACGGTCACAACGCGTAGGAAACTTGGATAGCACTGTCTGCCATGTTCTCGAGTAACGAATTTTCAATACGCTGGATCGAGGTCCGTCGTCGCCACGGGGTGGCAGCACGCGCCGCAAAATACGCGTTACGCGTAAGCTCCTTTCCCCGCGGCGCAGACTTTCCGACCTCGACGACACCCTCGAACGCTATCCTCCCAGGCATCGGGGCCTAAGAACAACCCCTTTTCTCTGTTCTATCGCCGTGTCCTTTTACTCTATGAAAAGGAAGGAGCTCCTTCGATGCGCGCTAGAAGGGAGAAAAGATCGCGGCGAACGAGATTCACGCTACCCCGAACACGCCGGTCGGCTCGACGACTTTCCCTCTCTATCTCGAGGAGAACCCTTTAGCGGCCCGAGGCCGAGGAGAATAATCGGATCGCAATATTGTCACGAGTAATCGCCTCGGATGAACCGCGCTTCGGCGCGACGCTCGATTTGTCGAGCCAGACAATCGTTTTAGGCCAGTTCCAACTTCGGTTCTTTCTCCGCCAGTGTGTCTTCGAGAAGTGATTTATGGCAGAGGAAAACTTTAGCGTCGATTCGAAGGTCAAGGTCGCCAGTTCGAGTCGCCCGCTCTAACCACCGTACGTTCCGCGCATGATCGTCGGATTGCTCCTACAATACCTCCACTCTCCCTACGCGCACCACCGCGTGTACTCGGATGTAGCTGGGTGCGAAAGAAGGTTACTTGCATCGTAGACGGTTGGAGCGTCCTCCGATATTACCGCCCCTTTTACCTTATTCCGTAACGAGGAGTCGACCTTCTTCCTTCGACATGCTCCAAAACATCTGCTGTCTTTAGGCGAACCTAAACTCGAGGATACTCGACGCATCATGTCCGTTGGAACGTTGCGGTTCGTGCTACGTAGCCCTGTTCTTCGCCAGTGCCAACTTAGGCACGGGCATTATTTACGCGGAAAACCACCCTTGGTCGCCCGTTCCCTCAGGGAAAGACTCGATTGTAAGTCCGCGCATGTTATCCGCAAGCTTGTTTTTGCTTACATAACCTTATGCTGCAGAGTATCATTTTCAGCTGCTAAAGAAACAGTAGACGCTGCACTGTCGTTGGAAGTGAATATTGGGTTCCATGCACCAAAAATATCAAGAAAGAACATAACGGACAGCTGGATGGCAGAGATTAAATCTCGTCGGACAAACCCCGACATAGACAGAAAATTGAGAAACAAGGAACGTAAGTTTAGTCGAACAAGGAACGTGATAAAAAGCGCTAATCTCTTTGCCAGGCATCCGCTTGGAATTAAATCGCGTGCGTTCAAAGTTGCATATCAGTGCACGCACCGAATCGTGTTCTAAATTTTAATACGATTGCATTTCTATTCAAACCAAAGTATACCTTAACGCAAATCCTCGCGGATACTTTGGCATAGATCGATATCGCTCGTCATCAGTTGGGAGCATCGTTCATTTTCCACAACAGAGTATGTCGTATTACAGTGATGGTCGACATGGACCAGTTGGACATAGACTGGTTAAAGACGTCGGCACCGCGTGATGTACACAGGATTGCCAAACATTACGGGATTTTCAGAGACTTGTTCGGCGATGCTTATTTTCATCCCGTTTTGCCTTTACGAGTAGATTACACATTGGACGACGATACATTGGCGAGAGCGTACCAAGGTAACGTCATAAAGCCCATTGAGGCAAGTCGACCGCCAATGGTGGGGTTCGACGCGGAAGAAGATTCGCTATGGACACTGATAATGAGTACTCCGGATGGTAACATGAGAAACGTTACCAACGAGTACTGTCATTGGTTCATGTGAGTTTATATAGATCACAATTTGACAAAGACACGAATTTACCGCCGTCGAACATCGATGGCCCCGCTTTAGCCTGTCTCGCGTCACGTTTTATCCAAGTACTCTTTCAGTGGAAATATCCCTGGCAATCGCATAAGCGCCGGCGAGCAGACGATAGACTATCTAAGACCGATAACGCCACCCGGGGTTGGCTATTACAGATACATTTTTGTTTTATACAAACAGAACGGTCGTATCGATTACACGTGTTACAAGAAAACTCAACCGTGGTAAGTGGCCCGTATAGGATAAGACATACGTAGAGGTGTCGCGCGTATCGCCTAAGGAAAACATTTCGACATAGTCTAGAGTTGGAGGAACGAGACTGGAACACTCTGGAATTCTATCGTAAGCATCAGGATTGTCTTACTCCCGCTGGACTGGTGTTCTTTCAAGCAGATTGGGATCCCTCGGTGACGCATTTTTATCACGATACTTTACGTAAGTATTATACGTACTTCTTTCATATCGCCGAGCGTGCGAGTACCGAATTCATCCTCCAATTGCGGCGTATCACGATTCTAGGTTCGATAAACGATCGACCACGATTCATGCTACGCATTCGGCAGTGCGACAATGCGAAAAGGTGATGCGCTTAACGTTTGACTACTAACGAAATATCGTTTATTTTTGCTTTTACAGAAATGAAAGAGCCAAGATTTCGGTATGACTTTCCAAAACCATATATCAGGCGGCAGGAGTGGTTTCCGCTGAAGCAGCCGTTCAATCTATACCTGGATAAGTATCGGGATCCCAAGGAGATAAACAAGGAATTTTTCCTAAAGAAACTGAAAAATGTTCATCCTTTCAAGGCCCCGGAGCCTCCTTTGAAATACCCAAATGCATATCCATTGAAAAGCGATACACCTTCTTGGCTGATGTTGGAGAAGAAGAAGGAGCGACTACAATGGGGCCGTATCAACGAGATTCGATCGGAAAGCTAGCGAACGGAAGCGGAGCGTACGTTGATCGTCCCCGTCAATCGGACGAAGCCTAATATCGTGTAAAATAAAAGTTGCCCCGTTCTTCTCTCCGTTGCGACGTTTCTTCAAGCGTTTAATTTTTAATTATTTCTATTGGCTGCCAAGTCCTTCCTGCAATTAGTCTTACGGCACGATCTTCAACATCGACGACATTTTTCTCGTTGAAAATCGCGCTAAAGGAGTGGACGATCCTTCATTATTCGTATTTCAAATGAGCGTTCACCGTCCGCTTGCTGCGCAGTTTGATCGCAGTGCGCGTCGGAACGGAGGAGTCAACAACTTGGTGTTCCAGGTGCAACCCTGAAATGGAAAGAATAAGAAGAGACTCCTCAAGGTAGAGACACCCGGTGTGTTTGTTCGATCGGTGTGCGCTCACCCGTCCGTTCAGACTCGACCGCGACAGCGGCGGCGGCGGCGGCGGCGGCGGCGGTACCGTCGAATGCCCATTTTGATCTACAATCCGAGACGTACGCGCCATATAAATCCCTCGCCCTTTTTTCCTTTTCCGGGTCAAGTTCAAAGTTGCTCATTCCGAAAAGCGCGCCAAGCTTGCGTGTCAGTTTCGACAAAAGCGCCAAACCTAAAAAGGATTTACCTTTGATCGAATGTAAAACGGTAAGTTATCGACCGAGTAAAATCATTTCCCTCTCGTGCTTTTCGCGCCCAGCGGTAAAGGGTAAACCATTCTCGCAGAGGACGTACGTGTATTATGGTCATTGCCCAAAATGTAACGTATCTCGCGTCGAATTTTCCTTCGAACGACGGCGCGAACCACGATTAAGGATAACGGAAGAAATAATCGATCGCCGCAACGTGCTACGGTCACGATCCGTATACTCGCAGGAGCCGTTCGGTATCGTATTTCTGCGCGAATGCTATTCGAATTCCGTACGAGGATTTTAGACGACTACCGTCGGTTTCGATCTCCTCGAGGATGGCGCTCTCAAGCTTAATCTCGCACTCCTCTTGTTCCTCGCGCGTTATTCGCTCCTCCGTTCCCTTTGTCGCCCGCTTTGCACCCTTACCAGCCTTCCTTACGCTGCCCATCATGGCAACCATGTTGCGCAAAGCGGCTCTTACGTTCATCAACACCAGACCGCGATCCCTTATCAGATAATTATTCTCGGTCTCGCGCTTCTTTTCCGCTTGTATTCGCTCCAGCATGACCTTCTCGTCCGTCGTAAATCTAAATTAATTTCGGTACGAAGCGGTAGAAGATGAGCCACCCTCAAAACTATAGGTCCGTGCGGGTGCCAACGGCAATCGAGTATCGAATATCATCTCTCCTTTGCCCTTCCAAAAGGGTGGAGGAAACGGCGTACTTACTGTCCCTCGGCATTTATCACGGCGTGTTTGGCATCGCTGAGACACGACGTGGCTCGATCTTTCTCCTCCAGCAACGAACGATATTCCTTTTCATTATGATGCAATCGCGCGAGCAGTCGTGCCTTTCGTCCCCTTTGTTCCTCGAGCCTGTCCAATGATCAAACGAAGAAGGAGACGTATAGAGAAGACGCGACGTTAAGGTCGTACAGTCGTCGCACCGGAAACGTTAATGTATTCGACACACCGAGGATCGTGCAAAGGTGTTTTAGCCCCTGCGTTATCGCTCCACGTTTCTTCCCTCATGCGTGCTAATTTCGGCTAGGCACGGAGGGTCGTAGAACGAGTAAGTACGCATTCATTGGGCGACTCGCCCTACAAAGGACTGCCCCGATTATTAGCCTTTCCGCCGCAACGATTCCTCATTTTCGATAAGGACACCACTCTCGATAAAACGATCGCGATACCTCGAGAGAAAATCTTGATACGAGCGTACCCGCAGGGCTTCCTTCATTTTCTCAAACGTGTCCTCCAATCGACGTACGTCTCGTTCCACGCTCTTGTTCAAATTGGTCGACGGATCTTCTTCCTTTCTCAAGTATGCATCGCTCTAAAATAGGTACCGAGCACCCTTGCAACTTGGAATCGTAAAAAGGTCAATCGTTCTACTGGCGAGCAGGGCTTCGAGCAAGACTGCGCGTACCGATCTTGTCACGTACGACGAAAATGGACTTGATTAGAACGAGAAAAAATTGTCAACGGAGTCATTCGACGGAGCCGATGGAATAAAACTCGTCGAGGGAGAAGAAGCGCGAATTTACCTCTTGCTCGGGGAACCCCACATCTGCCAGAGGAGGATCGATAATCACGGTTTATGATCAGGGTTAAGAGTAAACATTTAGCGCGAATAAGAATTGCCGCCGGATCACGTGGCCAGCAAGGCGAAGTTCCGAACCGCAAGGCGGTGCTCGTTAATTTCGACGATTCGCATTTACTCACCTCGACGCGCACCAACGATCGAGCGTACGTCCAAAGATCTTGGACTTGTCCGCCTACGTGATTCAGTTCTTTCTCTCTCTCCTTCATATTGTTCCAAACTATACGCGCCATTCGCCTGTACTTTTCTCCGATATCGTCCAAATCTTCCGTCGCTATTTGACCCATCACGGTTGCTCGGAGCATTATCTTGCATTGCTCTCCTCGATCTCTTCCCAAGGAACTCAACGGTATTTCAAAGTACATCGCGTCCTATAAAAATGTCCTACCGACTAGACTGACCAAGCGTTTAGTTCCATCGTGAAAGGGCAGTTCGTTCAACGTCCTGCGGATCGAGAACGAATCGAGAAGGGAATCGCTCGCAAAATGCATCGACTCGAAAAGATCGCAAGGCAAGGCCCGAGGCACGAAAAGCGCCCGTGGTATCGTGCGCGCATTTTGGCGTGCGTCCAACGCAACCAAGCGGCCGGTTTTCTTACGACGCACCCGATCTTCAGAGCGGGAGAAAGAAAGAAAGAGAAGGACGGGAGAGGGGGTGTGCGATAAGCCAAGGTGTAAGAGTACTCACTTTTTTTAAGATATCGAGCATGGCTTTGTAAGTCGAGAATACCGCTCGGGCCGCGTTCCGCTTTATGGCGTACCACTGACAACGAGCCGCGAGTCTCTGTATCGACCATTCCAATCGCGTCGCTTCCCGCTCTTCCTGCTCTTGCGACAGCTGGGCGTACCTGAACTACATCGTACGGAATGATTCGAGAACACGAGCACCGTAAAGCCACGTACGCTCGGATTCGGAGGAAGGGGACGATATTCGCGCGGAGAAAGGTACATTTTTGGCGAACATTCGACCCGACTCGCAAGATCATCTTGGATTTATACGGGAATATCTTCCGGAACAATCGGATAAGAGCGAAAGATGCGAAGGCAAGAATTAGAAGATCATACGCCAAGAAGAAAATGAAGAAATCGACGAGTAGGGAAAGGCTGTTCGTTGAGTCATCGGAAACGATCGGGTATCACTTTGGCTATTGCTTCGAGCTGGCAAGTTGTCATCCAACAGGACGGTGGTTCGCGTTCAGAATATTAGGCTACTTTTGTATCCACGGAAATGCTCACACGCGTATTAATCGCGTGACAAGGAAAGCGCGTCAGACGTATCTATCGCGAACGAGTGAAATAAAGTGACCGATGCGGCGAATGTGATTTTATTGCCAGTAGGTTTTACCTATATATCTCTCCTTCCCTAAACACATAAAGCCTAAATTGATATAAAACACAAATACAATGGTTTCTTACTTGACACTTGGCATGCGGGTATACTTCGCGACGGACTTACGCGCGCAGCGGGTGTTTTTTTCGCGAATCTCCCGGGACTCTTTGTCGTTGTAGTTGTTTTTTTTCGGCATCGACTACTTTGGTCATTTTGCCGGGGACTTTTTATCATTCGATAAAATCGCAACAAACCGAAAACTATCTTGTTTTTCTCAATGAAACTTCTGGGAAGAAACAACACGAAGCGTTGCCTAGCAACGCGAACACCACACGTATTTAAACCATATTCGCTCTCTAGCGTAAATCTACTAAATACGTATTTTTACGTGACCCGCATTCCGGTAACAGACCGCGAAAGACCTAAAAGTACGTTGCCCGCATGCCAAGCGTTAAACGATATCTTTCGAAGCGATGCCTCGCCCCAAATCGCTCTTGCCGCTACTGTTTCTCCGTAACGGTAGTTCTTACGTATCTTCCACCGGTCTTACTTCCTACATATTCTCTATATTCTATAAGTTTTCGTTTGTAATTCAACAGAAATTATTGCTACCGGATGCCGGATTGTTTTTCATTTCGTTTAATAACATTAACGTTGGCGGTGAAATTTGTATTTTTAACTCTGCCTAGGCCAGTTTAATAGGATTCACCTCGGATGTGTATGGTAGTATGTAATGTACATCGCGATTATGCAATCTTGAACAGTCATCCGTTTTACATTCTTTTTAGCGTTTTTAGTCGATCTAGCAATTCAAATAGTCGCATATATTAAATTACGTCCCGAACGTTTGAAATTTATTTTTCAACGGCGGAATTTATTTGAGGGCTCTCAAACTCTTTTTCCTCCGATGCGTTCGACACTACCCTAATGTCAGTGCGGATACGCCACAAAAGAAAAAGGGTACAGGTAAACGGATTATATCAAGGATAGAGCGGAATTGCCGTATTTACGATTTTATTCGGGGTCGGTCATAAGACCAGTCATCCGTAAATGACAGAATACCAAGTACGCGCCGTTGCATCAGAGCGCGTGGCAGATAAGAGAGGGCCAACTGCGTTTACAAGCGCGACGGAGCAACCACTTTTCGTACCCACGTGCCACCTTACGGGTGTTGCCAGCTTCCCAGCTCGGGACAAAGTACGCGTTGCGGAAAGATACCACACTCCAAGCTCCCGACTAGGGAGAGCGCTTTTGGGCCGTATTTTGCTTATCGAAAGACCTTAACCAATACCCATGCCCTCTAACCATCGTACCTGCTGCTGGAAGCATTGTTCCGCTTTGCGTTTCTTCTCGTAAGAAACCCTGTCGGAGCAACGTCGTTTTAAACAAGTATCCTCGTAGATAATGTCGTACAGCCTCTGAAAGCGAAAGGAATACATTGCTGGGCCATCCGCCGATTAAAGCAGTGTCCGACGCGAGATCGAAAGATCGGATATGAGATCTGAAAGTGGAACGTTCCGTTTACGAAGTGGCACAAATCCGACGCTGAGAGTACGAGCTTCACGCGTTGACTGCCGGACGTATTTTCCGCGTTTTACCCTGACGGGGGCGGGGGTCTCTCTCAGGAATCTTTATTATTACGTCGTTGCGCAAATTGTGGCGCGTTTATTTCATCCGCGCTTACCGCTGCAATAGCGCGGTAAAAGCGCGAAAAGTAGCGGCTGAATCCCGGGTAAGAATCGAACAGTGATCCTCGGCGATCGTAGGACGGTCTCCGTTTAAAAGTGAAAGTAATAAAATAACAACGAGGAACGTCAAGCGAATTCCAAGAGTGTATCGCGATCAAAGTTTAGATTTCGGAACAGCGTCGATCTTTTCTGCCGCGAAGCCTTATTTAAATATTTCCGTCGCTCTCACCACAGTAGGTGCGTTTGCACGTATATCCGAGTTTTATTTGTCTTACTTTCATATTCATATCATTGGGCCGAAACGTAAGATGAGACGATGAGAAGCGTCGATCGTAGACTAGCACACACTTTTATGCTGTATCGTTGTCCATCGCGAAGGAGCGTGTGCCGTACATTTTATTCGACCAGCGATGCAGGGAATGTTTACATTTTAATCGCGGGCAATCTTGCTGCGTCTACGGTACGACATATAGGGGTCACGGGTGACCGGCCAGGGCACGGCTGAAAAGATAAGTAGGGAGAAGAAGCACCGTGGCAGTAAAGGCGGCAGGATACTACGCGTTACATCGTATTCGCCTCCTTCGAGCGCATGGATAGGGCATCGATTAGACGTGGATTCCTGATCTATATCCGAACATTCTTCGATCCCACGAGCGTGCACCGATCGGAAAGCGGATCGCGGTTGGAAATTACGTGCAACTCGCTACGCTGATACGCCAGCCATAGTTTTTTATCGTGTTGTAACGTTGCGAGCGTGCGACGTTTATCGCCTTGGACGATATCATTGACGATGTCACGATATTCCTCGACATCGGCTCTCAAGCTTCGCAAACGCAGAGACGTTGCCCTCTTAAGCCTCGTCGCATCCAGTCGACGCAACCGCTCATCGCGCGCTGTGCAAGCACGGGAAAAGTACGTCGAGTAAAAATTAAGACGCGGGAGGCTCTGCTGCGGAGAGAGAACTCGTAGGCGTAATCGCGCGCACGTCCTCGACTTGAAAGCGGTACGCGAGCCACATTAAATTCTCGACTCACGGCGAGAGTAGCGTTGCGAAAGGTTTTTGGTTTTCGCGCACTCGTAAACCTCACCGACGCACGCAAGGGAGAGAGGGCGAGCATGAAAAGCGTCGTCGTCGAATAGGCCACTTTTGCCGAAACGTTTCTAACCGTAAAGTTTGAGAATTCCACGATACTGATTCAATCTGTCCCCGACGGTCCATTTTTCATCCCGCAGTCCGGGGCCGAAATCGTGCTTGGCGTAGCTCATGCTTCCAACATCGTTCGGCCCTCGACGCTTGCGATTTTGACGTTTCGTCTTGACGAAAGCTGCTAGTTACGATACGATATCCGCGAATGCATCGGCGTCTAAAGCACTAACTTCGCACTACGGCGGAGCTCTCGTATCGCGGTTCGAACCGTCAAGATCTGTCGCAACATCCCTCGTTGGAAAAAATATATAATTATTCTTCCTTCTTGAAATCCGCCCGGACAAGACGGAAGCGTAACTGTGAAACGGGGGCAAGTACTCGATGATAATCGGATGAAACGAAGCGCAAGGGAAACGAAGGAGAGAGTTGGGCCGTGTGCAGGCGGCGGGCGTTACATTGCGAAGTTGGAGCGGTTATTCTGCATTTCATGTTTGTATTGTGTAATCTAAAAAATATGAAGGTACGGGTACAAGACGTCTATCATTGTCTAGAACACTATTAGACGTCAGCGGTCGTCTTTAAATCGATATCTATAGGTATCGCACCATCGTTCTTCGTCGATATGCCCTTGCTCACTCGTCATTGCAGTTTCATTCGCGCAACTCACATTCGCATGGCAGACAGATATTCGTAGGCCATTTGACGCGGCTGTAGCGATTTTCATCGTACGTATTTCGCAAATCGCCGGCGTCCTGTTTGGCGTTTGGAAAAAAAGGATGAGGTAGCGGGGCGGGGGGAGGGGGTGGGCGAGGTGAGAGAACGTACTCAAACTCGGAGAACGCGCGTTTGGAAGATCTTTTACGAGAGGAAAGAAAATCTACGATCGTTAATAGGGCGTCGAGCGCCTATTTATACTCGCTCATGGATACCGTTCACGGTGATGGAAAATCGAACACGCGAGTCTTTCCTTGCACTCTACCCTCTATGGTTGGTGCATCGACGGTCGACGCTCGTAAGAAAAAAAAAAAACGGGCGTAGCCGGTCGAAGGGTGCACTCGCAGGTCGACGGAAGGTGGTACTTTTGGACACGCCGAATACGCCAATGGCACCGGTGGGGAAGGCGACGAGCCTTGGGATCAGACATCCTTGTAAGATCTGCAAGGTGGCGGCGGGGCACTCCATATACCATTCTCCCTGCAGGTTGGTTTTCTCACGGGCTCCAGGGGTGTGACGTATCCCGGCGAACAAGTCACCTGTCGCGACGAGATCGCGCGGTAAGGCGTGAAGAGCGAAGGAAAGGAGAAAGAACAACCGATGTCGCGTTACCTGTATATTGTCACCCGGTTTGTACCAAAACTTGAGAGGCGCGATCCGTCCGTGAGGGGGGTCACCCGGGTAAGGGCACCTTACCTTACCTGCGCGAAAGGAAGAAGGAATATACGCGAACGAGGCGAAGGTTATGGCTGGCCGCCGGACACTTTTCGACCGGCGGTCGGCAACTCAGGATCGCCTTGGCGAGAAAGGAGTCCGTCTACTCACACACTGGCGATTCGTGAGACCAGGTGCCGTTCTCGGTGCATATAACGGCCGCCTCCCCCAACAACTGATGGCCCCGCAAGCAGGCAAAACCGACGAGCGCGCCCACCTTGTAAACTCGACTGGGACGTTGTCCTCTGGCCGAGGCGCGCTTGCCGCCGTGCGTCCTGCGTTCCAGGATACGGCCGCTACTGGGCACAGCGGGCGCGGGACAGGTGATGCCTGCGAAGAGCGGCCGGCGAATGTGTACGGGCCGGGGAGTCGGCGACACGGTCGAACGATTCGAACTTACGTGAGCATCTCGGCATAGACCCATTCCACGTACCGTCGGCCTCGCATTCGATGCTCGACGAGCCCAGAAGCTTATGTCCCCACATACAGGTAAAGATGGCTTTCCCACCGAACGTGTTGTTATGCTCGAGCAACCGCAATCGCGCATCTTTCGAAAGCTCCATCGGTGGGCAGACGATCGTCTTGCATTGCGGGACACTGGCCGACCATTTACCTGGAAGGCAGGAGGCGGGAGAATATAGCGAGTAGGAAGCCAAAGGATCTCGAGCGACGCGTTCCTACGAGGGCCGGTGCATCGGCACAGCGATAACGTTCGCATCTCGCGTCGTCGGTAGGATACGACTTACCGTTGTACTGACACGTAATTCCCGCAGCGCCTTCCAGTCTATATCCCGTGGGGCATTCGAAGGCCGCGCCTTGTCCCATTCGAACGCCCTCGATCTTACCGACCAAGGGTGGTTTTGGCGGACTCAAAGCTGGACACTGAATGTCTGAAAGCGACACGAGAAGGTGAAGGGTCTCGATCTTGGCGCGCCTGCCCGCCCCGCTGTCATTTCGCCAAAGTACACTGCGCCGCGATTCATCGATTCGATCGGTCTTTCGCGAGTCGGCACCTTGCCAAAGTTTCCTTCCCTCGGAGAGTCAAAGGAGTCGAGTGGCCGTAGAAGAGAGGAAAGTCGTGAAAAATAATGGTTAGGGGGCCGGCGCGGAGGTAAACAGACGCACAGGTCGGCTGCCGCTGTGCGGCATTTCGACCGAATCGGAAGAGCTCGCCAGCACGCGAGGGAAGGGAAACAGAGGCGAGGCCGAAAGGGCGCGTGGCGCTTCTCGGGGGATGATTCGCGCGCGCGCGCGCGCGCGCGGTATTAGAATAATGCGGAACGTCGATTTACCCACAACGTGAACACGGATCGAATTGGACAACCCTCGAGGCGTTGAGCAGGTGTACACTCCGGAATCTTGAGTCTTGGCGTAGTATATGGACAGGCGGTACTTCCATTCTCTCTCTCTGGCGGCAATTGCCCAGCCTGCAGTGCACGCAAAGTGCTATAATGCGACGACGAAGGGACACGGACCGTCGACGTTCTCGTTGGTACGTGGCCTCGTCTCCATCGGGCGAAAGCTTCAATTACTCAAGGCTTGGATTAATATATCTACGCGGAAATAGAATGGTACGGTGCCGTCGAGCGACGGAGCGAGAAGCGGTGGTGCTTTCGACTCGGAGAGGGCTCGGCCGCGAGGTAGAGGCGCGCGAGACGGACGGAGCGCGGGGGCGAAGAGAAGAGAGGAGAAGAGGAGGGGGAGGGGGAGGGGAGGGGGAGGGAGAAAATCGGATGGCGAAGGAAGGTAGGTGGCGGTCGCGCGCGAGTCGTAGAGGGACGCGAGTTTCCGCGTAGGCGCGTCAGCGGATAAGGTAAACACAGCGAGTACGCGGAGCGCGTGTCGGAGGGGCGCGGAAGTGGCGACGCGCGGGCGGTGAGGCAGCTCGAATCGGTGGGCTCACCGGTCAGATAGGGGCGCAGGGTAGAGGTCCAGCTCCATTCCGGGTCACCGAGGCGCCGGGCAAAGAGGCACTCCAAGTGGAGAATGCTGCCCGGAAAAACGGCGAGGGCGCCGGAGGGTTCGACGGTCGCGGAGCCCGTCGGCAGGCCAAAGACGATCGTCGGCGGTACATCCTCTGCGGCTCCTCGAAAGAGGGAAGAGGAGGGCGACTTTACGAGAGACAAGGCTAGAGGCGCGCGTACCGCGGCGCACCAGGCTTCGGCCCAGCGGGGGCGACTCACCGGTATAATTCGAAATGGCCGTCGTGGGTGCGCAAGAGGGTAACCTTCCGTTCCAGCTGGCATCGCGGCAGTGCAAGGAAGAATCGCCGACGAGTTTGTACTTGCCAACCTCTCGACACCTGACGGTCACTCGTTCACCGTGCGGCACCGTTATCTTGTCGACCTGCGAAGGATGCGGAACTCGGTGGGCGCACTTTGGTTCACGCTCGAGAGACCACGCGGGCCGCAGGAAAATCGGGGCGCCCAAGAGGGAAACGGGGCGACCTACGAATCGGAGGGGCGTCTTACCGAGATGGTGATGTTCCTGTAGGTGACTATCAGGAGCGGATGCAGGCCCTCCAGTTTGCATCTTCGCTGCGATCCATCGGTGGTCGCTGCAAAGAAATTCAGAGAGGGAAGAGCGTGATCTCGTCGTTGGGCGATGCAACAGCGTTGGCAGGGAAGGGATAGGCGAATAAGCAACGGAGAGGCTCGTCGATGATTTTCCAGCAACGCGGAGAGAAAATTCGCAGCGGCAACACGGGAAGAAAATTGGACGAGCGTTTCTCGCGTAGGAGGAAAACGCGCAGGAGAACGGGCGAGAGTTGGCGCACTGGTTCGGTCGGGCCTAGCGCACGCGCATCCATTTTTTTGCGTGGAATATTCGCGGTTCGGTCCGCATTCGAGGTTCTCCACGTGCGAGGCGAGGTGGGCACGGTGGAGGAGAATGGGGCGGCGGGAGGGGGGTCGATAGCGCGTCGCAGCCGTAGCGCAATATCGATCCTTGGCCTCGGCGGCTCTCGAGGAAAAGGTCGGTGGGCTGGATTGGAAAAATCGGTCGTTGGGTCGTAGGCAGGACGTGGAAGAGCGCGCAATGGTCCGCGACGGGGTTGGTCGGCTCGCGGGAAGGATAACGGGGAGTGCGAGGCGGGGGTCTTTCTCGTTACAGATCGAGCCGTATCACGCAGGTGTACCGAAGCACGCGCGACGATGCGCCACGCACAATCGGCGGGTCGATTCGACCGATTCCCGAGGCGCGTGAGAGAGAGAGAGAGAGAGGCGGATGGAGAAGGGCGAGAGGGGGGGGGGGGGGCAGAGCGGTATGCCCGAGACGAAGGTTTACACGGTCGGTTCCGTGGACTCTACCCGTTGTTCGCCTGGCGTCGCAGAGGCGGTCGGTCGTTAGGACGATCACCAGGAGCAAAAGCGTCGGCAGTAGAGTGGCGAAGGATGGCGGCAGCATCGGCGGTGCGCCACAACGAGTCCCCTTCCCGGCTATCCTCCGATCGGCGACGTTGGCGTCAGACGCTGGCTCCTCTCCCCGAGAGCCCGACATGTCGACCGGTCGTCCGTCCTCTCGGTCGGGATCTCCCTCGAGAGATCACCGCGAATGCTAATCGCGCGCCCACGAGCATCCCCTCGTTCGCCGCGAGGCACGAGACGATTCGTCCGTCGTCATGCGAGTCGCGACGCGTAAGTCCGTATCGGTGGCGCGACCCGAGGTCGAGGCAGCGGTGCGAGCGGAGCGCGATCGCGGAAGAGGAGGAAAAAGCAGGAGCACCGTCAGCCCCGCGAGTTTCATTCGACACTGGGGAGTCCGCCGGTGGAACGTTGCCGAATCGGGCGCGCAGTCGATTACGGTATCGCGATAGAAAGGAGGGGGGCGGTGTTGGTGGTGGTGGCGGGGTGGGGTGGGTGGGTGGGTGGGGGGGGGGGGGG